>CAWUFW010001084.1:2907500-3188868 GCA_963921515.1 Calotriton arnoldi | reverse complement strand
CCGGAGCATATATATAAATACATATATATGTGTATGTTTAGACAAACAAGTACAGAGTACTTCCAAAACATACATATATACATGTATACATACATAAATATGCAGCCTAATGTACTTCAAATAGGCTAATATGCCAAAATTACATGGTTTTTTTTAGAAAGAAAATAATCTCCAATATAAACACTGCAACAGAGAACATACACTGTAATAGTGTTCCAACACAGCCCTTTATTTTCAGAAAAAAGGCAAGTAATAGCAGGCAATTAGCTCATAGGCTGCATAGATGAAAAAACATCACAGTATCAAAAAATTGGCACCCTGACTTTAAGGATTCCAAGAACCTGGACACCGTGCCTTTAAGACCTCCAGGAGCCCCATGCTCCCATCATGCACCACAGGTGACAGTTAGGTCAGTTCTTTTTTACGGTGTACAAACAAAGGAATCATGGCAGAAAATGCAGAAACAATACTAAACTGTCAATACTCGTACGGGGAGGCGGGAGGGTTGCTTATGACTTTGATGAGTATACCCCTGGAAGAGAACTAGGATTACAGGTAAGTAACTTATCCTTCTCTTCCAGGGGATACTCATCAATAGTCATAAGCACTGAATAGAATAGCAAGCCCATACCCACTTTCCCGCGGACGATCAACAGTATAAATACAGCACATTTAAACATTTCAAAGATGACCAAACAAATTTCTTGATGAGACTTGCCCAAACTGGGCATCCGCCTGTGTGTCCAAGTCTAAACAATAATGGCGAGAGAAAGTGTGCACTGATCGCCATGTAGCAGCTTTACAAATCTCTGCAATAGGTACATTCCTAAGAAGAGCTGTGGTCGATGCTTTCCCCCTGGTAGAATGGGCCTTTGGTTTACCCGGGAGAGCTCTGTTAGCTAGTTGATAGGACAACGATATACAGGACACTATCCACCTAGAGATAGACCTTTGGGAAGCTGCAGGACCTGTGTTCATGGAACCATAATTTATAAACAGACGATCTGACTTTCTCAGGGTCTTTGTTTTGTCTAAATAGAACTTTAGAACCCTCTTGAGGTCCAAAGAATGAAGGGACCTTTCTGGAGCATTTGAAGGATTCGGAAAAAATGTGGGGAGTGTGATAGTCTGATTAATATGAAAAACCGAGACCACCTTAGGCAAGAAACTCGGATGTGTTCTTAAAACCACTCTGTTTGCATGAAAGACAAGGTAAGGCTCTTTACAACACAACGCCTGGATCTCGCTCACTCTGCGAGCCGAGGCGATAGCCACTAGAAAAGCGGCCTTCCATGTCAAATGTTGTAAAGAAGCTTTGTGAATAGGTTCAAAGGAAGCCCCCATCAGTTTAGTTAAAACAATGTTGAGCTCCCAAGGAGGAGAAGGAGACCTGATTGGTGGATAAACTTTTCTTAATCCCTCAAGAAAACCTTTGACCACAGGAATCTTGAAAAAGGAAACCTGAGTTGGGGACTTTCTATATGCTGTGATAGCTGCAAGATGGACTTTAATAGAGGAAAACTTAAAACCAGATTTGGCCAAATGCAGCAAATACAGTAAAATCACCTGTTTTTGACCCCGGACGGGATCATGTCCATTGTTCATGCACCATGGGTAGAAACGCTTCCACTTGAAAGCGTATGATTGTCTGGTGGAAGGTCTCTTTGCTTCTTTTAGAATGTTCACACATTCCATAGTCAAATCAAGGTGTCCGTATTGGAGGACTTCAGGAGCCATGCCGTCAATCGTAGGGATGAGAGATTGGGGTGAAACACCTTCCCTCCGTTCTTGGACGGAGAGTCTGGGCGGCATGGCAACCTCTTGTGTGGAACTTCTGATAGCTGAAGAAGGTCCAGGTACCACCACTGGCGAGGTCATTCCGGGGCTATCAGAATCATTCTGGTGTTGGACCTGTAGAACTTGTTGATCACTGTGGGAATCAACGGAATTGGTGGAAAGGCGTACAGTAATCTCTGAGACCATTTTATCAAAGTGGCATTCCCTCGAGAGCCTGGTTGGTGAAACCTGGATGCGAAGACGGGGCATTTTGCGTTTACCGCGTCTGTAAACAGGTCGATGTCTGGTACTCCCCAATTGTGAAAAATGCTTTGAGTTACTTCGTCGTTGAGAACCCAGTCGTGAGCTTCGACGAAGTCTCTGCTTAGAGCGTCCGCCTGGACATTGAGAGTTCCTGGGAGATGAATCGCCACAATGGTTAAATCTCTTGCAAGAAATCATTTCCAGATGGTCTGAGACTCTAGAGAAAGAGGCCTCGATCGGGTGCCCCCCTGCTTGTTCAAATAATGCATAGTCGTGGTGTTGTACGTTTGAACGAGAAGGGCACGAGACTGGAACGAGGGGTACAGAGATTTGAGAGCTAGGTGTACTGCTCTCAGCTCTAAGAGGTTGATATGATAACCTTGTTCGGTCTCTGACCAGAGACCCTGAACTTGGACAGAACCCATGTGAGCACCCCATCCTTGGAGTGACGCATCCGTGACTATCGTCTGGGTAGGAGGGTCCCGGTGAAAAGGAACTCCTTTCATTAGATGGGATCTGTTCATCCACCATCTGATGGAATCCTTGGCCGATTGGGGGAGAGTCACATGGTCCTCCCAACACCCCGATATCTGCATCCACTGGTCCTCCAGAGATTGTTGCTGATGACGCATGTTTAACCTGGCGTTTGGTACGATGAAGATGCACGATGCCATTAATCCCAGCAGCGACAACACCTGTCTGAAAGTGGGACGTTGCGTGTAGAGAAGATTGTGACATTTCTCGCTGATTGAGAATAACCTCTCCTCCGAAGGGGACACGCTTGCCTTTGCAGTATCCAGGGAGGCACCCAGGTAGTGAATTCTCTGTCGGGTTGAAGATCGATTTCTTGTAGTTGACATGAAGTCCCAACCTGTTCAGTAGCTGAAGACAGAATGAGAGATGACTCTGAAGCAGAGCAGGTGACGAGCTCTTCAAGAGCCAGTCGCCCAGGTAAGGATATATGAATATCCTTTGCTTGCAAAGGAAAGCTGCCACCACTGCCATGCATTTCGAAAACATTCGGGGGGCTGATTTGAGCCCAAACGGGAGAACCTTGAATTGGATGTGCTGGGATGACACTTGAAATCGTAGAAATTTGTGATGCTTCTTGGAAACTGGAACATGGAAGTATGCGCCCTGTAGATCTATAGAACACATCCAGTCTCCTTGATGCAGTTGAGGGAAGATTTGGTGCAGCGCCAACATTCGAAATTTTTCCTTGCGGATGAATTTGTTTAACAGTCTCAAGTCCAGTATTGGTCTGCATTCTCTGGTAGGACCTCTTTTCTGCACCAGAAAATACCGAGAATAGATCCCTTGCTTTCTTTGAGGAACGGGAACTGTTTCTATGGCATCTTTTTTTAGAAGACCGTTCACCTCCGATTGCAACAAGTGGTGGTCTTGGAGAAATCTTTCTCGCGGAGGTATTGATGGAGGTGGGGATTTGAACCTGAGTAGATAGCCATTCTGCACAATATTCAACACCCACTTGTCCTTTGTTAGTTTCTTCCACTCCTCCAGATGTAAAATAACACTCCCCTCCCCCCCCCCCCCACCGGAGTGGTCAACGGGCATGGAGGAAGCCACCCCTCATTGCTTCGTTGGTTGTTTAGGTGCGGTCGTCTGTTCTCTTGGAGGTCCTCTTCCTCGTCCAGGTCTTCTCTGGTGGTAGTGAGACCTGGATTGATATTGATTTTGATTCTGCGTAGTCCAGTGAGGGGTTTGAACCCTCTGCTGGAAGGAACATCTGTCATAGGGACGGAACCTTCGACGAAATTCTTTACGCTTCTCCAAGCCAACAGCTTTTAAAGTGTCCAATTCCGTTTTCATCTTGGACAATTCGTCGTCCGCATGCGAACCGAATAGAGAAGAACCATTGAAGGGAAGGTGTACGATCTTTCTCTGTGCATCCGGTTTCAGCCCCGTGAGACAAAGCCATGCTGAACGCCTCAAGCAAATCCCGAGGGAATAGCAGTGAGCAGCCAAATCCGAAGTGTCTGCAGCTGCACTGATAACTTGGTTTTCCACCAAGCCGCCTTCCTGCAGAATTTCTTTAAAGTCCTGTTGATCCTCTTTCAGGAGTCCCAGAGTGATCTATCATACCGACCCAGCAGGGCGGAAGCGCTAGCCACCTTCATCACTGAGGCAGACGTGTTGCACATTCTTCTGCCTAAAGAGTCCATATTTTTACTGTCCTTCTCCGGACGGGCATTGGAGGAGGATGCAGCCAAGTGTGCCTTTCTGCTGCCGCCACAATGACCGAGTCTGGAGGAGGGTTCGCACGAAGAAAGAATGGATCCTGATCTGGTGCCTTATACTTTTTAGAAATACGTGTGGGAACTGAGCCCACCGTGGCCGGAGTCAGGAAGGTCTGCATTGCTGGCTCTAACAAACCTGGGACCAAAGGCAGCAGAGGTCTTGCAGTAGACCTATGGTGAAGGGTCTCAAATATGACAAGTCGAAACCGGTGGTGCAGACATACTGATATTTAGCTTGCTGGCACCCCTGCAGAGAACCTCATTGAAAGTTCCGATATCATCAATCGGAGACACCCTGGATGGCGGTGTCGTAGACAAAGTAGGTGAGTAATCCCTAATGGATGATCTTGTAGACGTGGTAGATGAAGGTGACCTTCGTCGTCTTTTAGGGGTTGGCGAATGGCGAGATCTTGATCGCCCTCTTGATCGTGAGCGTCGTGCTGATGGGGATCTCGATCTTCTCGGAGACCTATGTGGAGAGTGTCTCGAGGATGCAGTAGGAGGAGATCCCACAGACACTCTGGATGGAGAGACAGTTCTGGAGAATTCCGAGCCCTGAACTCTGGGTGGGACCTTCCAGTGTTGTATACTTTCAAGCCATCTTGGAGACATATTAATAGGAGGAGTCCTTTCTCTGGGAACCGGAGATCCCTCCTGAGTAACCTGTATGATGTTAATGCCAGGCGAAGAAGAACCTTCCCTCGACGTCGAACGTATGGTTCTCAACGTCGACCTTGGTTTTTGTATGTTTCCTGACGGTATGGTGAGATCTTTCTCCCTCGACGTCTACCATTGCCTCGACGTCGACCCGGACTGGGCCACCATTGACGTCGACCGCTGTTGCGGAGACACACTTGAAGATTCACGCCCATGCGGTGGATGCCCTCGACGTCGGCCTCTTCGACGCCTAATGAGAAGGAGTTCTCGACCTCTATAGTCTATGGCTTGTGGTGTCTTCGACGTAGACTTTCTCGACGGAGATCGTGCCTTCGACGTTGACCGTCTATGGGTCCGCGAGTGTTTCCTCGTCGTCGACCCTCTCGACGCCGACCTTTGAGAAGGAGGCGGAGATCTGGACGTCGATTGGTGTCGTGACGTCGACGGATGCTTCCACGTCGACTTAGATCTTTCATGTTCAACATACTTCGAGCCCGAAGTATGCCTCGACGCCGACTTACTTGTCGTCGATGAAGGTTCTCGCCGTTTCGACGGCAATCTGTCCCTCGAGGTCGTTGAGTGCCTTACTTGTCTTTCCGACGTCGATTTCGACGGCGAGAAATCCTGAATCTGCTTTCTTTTGGAAGATGGAGTAGCAGATCGACACCTTTTCTTCCGTTTTTCTTGAGAGGAGGGCTTCTTGGAGGTAGGATTACTCTCAAGGCCACTTTTAGAATGTCCTTTTCCTCTCTCCATTGAGGCATGAAGTTTGATCTTCTCTCCGTCACGCAGAGTTCTCTTTGAAAATTGCTGACAATAGTAGCACTTCTCTGGGTTGTGTGAGGATGGCAAACACAATACACACAGAGTGGGGGGCAGATTTAGCCAGTTTCTTCCCACAGGAAGGGCATTTATTTAATAATGATAGCATTTCTGACAAAAAATAATTGGTAAATTGTCAGAAAAAGATAGAAAATGAATACCAGCAGTACAAAATGTCGAATGAAGTTTAAGAAAATCAATTCCTGACTAGAAATAGTCAAAAAACTGACGAGCTCAAGCTCCAGGATCCTCACAGAAGGAGCCGGAATAAAGAACTGACCTAACTGTCACCTGTGGTGCATGATGGGAGCAGGGGGCTCCTGGAGGTCTTAAAGGCACGGTGTCCAGGTTCTTGGAATCCTTAAAGGCAGGGTGCCAGTTTTTTGATACTGTGATTTTTTTTCTTCAATGCAGCCTATGAGCTAATTGCCTGCTATTACTTGTCTTTTTTCTGAAAATAAAGGGCTGTGTTGGAACACTGTTACAGTGTATGTTCTCTGTTGCAGTGTTTATATTCGAGATTATTTTCGCTTTCTAAAAAACCCATGTAATTTTGGCATATTAGCCTATTTGAAGTACATTAGGCTGCATATCATTCCCAGTAACTGCATGAACAGTCGAGCTGGTAAGGAGTGTTGAGGCTCAGTAGCGGCTGGTGACTTTTGAAAGTGGTAGAGTGGGTGCAGCACGTAAAAGTGAAATAATTTTGGAAAGAAGGACATGCTGAAATTTGTAATGCAGAGGTGATAGGGGGACATTCTATATGTACGTTTTACGTCTATAGAATGTGCACCGATCAACCCTGCAATACAAATTACATTTATCACTATATCGGGACTATTGGCAAGCCACACACAATAACAGAAACCAGAACTAGAACCAGCACAGCACTGAGGGTTCAAACACTGGCACACCCTGGATGAAGCACACGGGCCTGGCGGCAGTCACACTTATTTTCACAACCGTCACATGTGGTATGTACTTTATACAACATCTCAGGTACTCACGCATCCCAGGTACTCACAGTTCTCATTTCCTTGCACGCCTCACCTGCTAACATGCACTAACCGATCTCGGATGCTCAAAAGTCAAAAACATCAAGCAGTGGCAGCTTCCGCGCCTATTTCTCAAGTGGAAATAATTCAGAGGACCCGTCCGAGCTTCCTGTTATGCTCTTTGACGATGTTCATCCAGCCCAATGCATTTCAAACGAAAGTTCAAGTCGGACAGACACTGAGCTGTCGAAAGCCCACCCCAATGACAGATGTAACAGACTGAAACCTCCGCTGCTCAGAGATCCCATGTACTCACATGTCCCATGCTGGCACAGCGCCCACAGCCCCCCGATCCACACTGAGCCGCACTTTTCTGCAGCGGAAGCTCCGACTCCAGGAAGAGCGATGCTTGGAGCGCTAGCAGCTCGCCCAGGCACGTCATGTGACCCCAGGGGAGGATTCAGGAAGTGCGGCTCGAGGCATGGAGAGAGGAACTGTCAATTCAAGCTAAAGGTCGAGCGCGCTGCATACCTGGAGGGTCGCCCTGTGCGGGCTTAGTGCGCTGTACCTGGAGGGACTGTGCTAACGCTCCATACCTTTTTGTGGGGAGACGCACTGTCACCCCGTTGTGTGTCTACTGCATTGTCCGCCTGTTGTAGGGCTCACTATATCTTACGTTCGGTTGTCAGTTGTGAACTAGTGTGCACGCTGCCGAAGGGTGCGTGCACGGTACAGCCTGCGGGGGGATGAGTGCCCTGTGATTCCAGCTGAACTGTGCGGAGAGTGCATTGTTCACCTTGCAATGTCAGGTCTGTGGAGGTGAGTGGACTGTAGACTCTCCTGAGCCGTGCATGGATGGTGCAGCGCTAAGGGGATGACTGCACTCCCTGTTGGCCCCGATATAGGTAATTATATGCTGTTCGCCCTTCCTTGGGGTGAGTGCACAATACACCCTGCTGAGGAGGGTGATCACAACTGCAGGATTGCCGAGTAGGGACTGCACTGCCGGGTATGCAGCAGGGTGAGTGCACTGTACACCCATGCTATGGTGCGGGTGCACCAGCATTCTTGTCGTGTGAGTGAAGTGCTTTGTACAATTGTATCATCAGGTCTGCTGCATACACCTTGCTGTGTTGGAATAAGTGACCAGTTCATCCTGATGTGGGGTGAGTGCGTTGTCAGCGCTGCTTTTGTTTTGACTACATTTATTGTGATTGTGCAGTGGGGTGAGAGCAACCCTATGCAATCCACACCTTGAAGAAGAGCGAGTGCACTGTACACTCTGCTGTGAGTACACTGTTACCAAAAGCACATTAAGTACTCACTGTTTTCAGCTTGATCACAGGGTTTCTCTCGGACCGGGTTGAAGCTGGTTGAAGGAAGGAGGGAAATACGAACCCAGCGCAGGAAGCAGTACTTGAAATCCTGCCTCCTATTGTCATAGGGTGACTGTATCAACGGTCATCCAGTCAGAGGAGGCGGCGGGATTCTAGAAGAATGTTCTGAGCTACGTCAGAGATCCGGGCAACGGGGCGAGCAGAAAATCCGACCGAAGCCCTGGAAAACCAGCTGCTTTAGGTAGCACCTGCTTGCCCTCACCACTGCCTCACAGACTCACTCTGCACATGCGTGAATTGGGCGATATTGAAGTCGTCCACCACACATGCGCAGGGTGTGTTTGTACACGGCCGTGCTGCACTGCTACCAGAGTGCCGCAGCCTCAGACCAGTCTCCTTTCAATCTCTTTCTCCTTCTTCGGAGACTGGTGGTGCTCCGCCCCATACGCCCTCATGCAGGAACCGCGCCTGTTGAGGCTGGAACTGAGACATCAGGTTTTGAATATTCCTGATTCTGGCTGGAGTTGGGTATGCTAGAGATTTTTGAGTGTCTATAGTAGCTCCTAGATAGTCTTGAGACATGGATGGTTGGAGATGGGATTTGGTCTGATTTACTGTGAATCCTAGTTGGTGAAGCAGTTGCACAGTTTTTTGTGTGTGGCGTAGACAGCTGTTGTGCGAGCTGGCCTTTATAAGCCAGTCGTCGAAGTATGGGAAGACGTGAACATGTCTTCTCAGGTGGGCTGCGACTACTGCCAGGCATTTTGTGAAAACCCTGGGAGCGGTTGTTACTCCGAAGGGAAGGACTTTGAATTGATAATGTTGGCCTGCTACCACAAACCTGAGGTATTCGCAGTGTGTATTGGTGTAGGAAAGTGGCTCTGTATATACTGTACCCAAGTAAGGTTCAGGGTGTACAGAGTCCACAGTCCCCAGAGGGTTGACAGAGGCTAAAGTTAGATATAACCTTACTCTCCAAAGTGGTAGCTTGGTCGAGCAGTAAGGCAGTATCAGAGGACAGTGTAAAGCATTTGTTGTACACACTCAGTCAGCAAATGAAGCCACACACTCAAGAACTGAACTCTAGGCCAATGGTTTGTATATAAAAAAATATATGCTTGTTTTATTTTAGAACCAACAATAGGATCAAAATATACTTTCTCAGTATGAGATGCTTTGGTTATTCACCTTACAGATAGGCAATAGACTTTTTTGATAGTGGTTATCACAGTTGGTGCAAGAGGCAACACAGGGTCAAATTCAATGCAACATTGAGCTCAATGGAAAATTATACTTAATTACAATTGATTACTTTGCAGAGCACTTTTCTAACCACAGGACTGGATCCTGGATTCAGTCCTGGGACACTTCCTGTAAACAGGTAAGAAAAAGCGTTTTGGTTATTGTAGTGATTTTTGAAGAATATTACTATATTTCAAAAGCTGACACTTAGAAACTTTTCTGGGTAAAATTACCAATGTTATCCTATGAAAGGAAATACAGTGTGCAAGCAAAGTATGTTTACGTTACTTTTGTAATCCAGTGCTGGACTCCTAGGTTCAGCACTGGGACATTTACTTAAAACAGGTAAGTAATTACGTTTTTGTAGTTTGTTCGATTTTTAAAGAATATTTGTAAAGTACAGAAATCGACACTTAGAAGAAATTTCACAGAAAACCAGTCAATGGATCCCTATGAAAGAAAAGTGAGTTAACGGTAAGTAACGTTGCGATTACTTTTTAGGGCCAGTGTTGGGCACTCGGGTCCAGCACTGAGGCCCCTCCTAATACTAGGTGAGTATTTTCGTTTTCGTGACTCGGTTGATTTTTGGTGAATATTCTAAAGTTTCAGAACTCCACACTTAGAAGAAATTTCGCAGAAAACCAGTCAATGGAACCCTATGGAAGAAAAGTGAGTTATCGGATTTCGGGTAAGTACTTGACTGGCAGGGTTAAGGTTCTGGGTAAGACTCAGGGGTCCCCAGGATCAGGTAAGTACAGTTTTTACACCCTCAGCGGCACAGTGGCGGCCGGGTGCAGAGTGAGAAGGCCCAATGTTATCCTATGGCAGGCGGGGGCCCCGGGTTGGTGGCTGCTGGCAAGCAGGCCACGCGACTGTGGGAGCTGGGCTCCTGGTCACTTGCTCAGGGCAAGTAGGGAAGTAGGTTAGGATAGAGGTTGCACTTCCAGGGGCACTCGGGCGGCTGGGTGCAGGGTGCTTTTGAGCCGTCGGGCGCTCAATGTTAAACAATAGAGGTCGTGAAAGGTGAAGAAAGGCTGCAGGCTCGGGGACGGTGATTCTTCAGGGACGACCAACACTTCAGGAGGTAAGTTGGGGTCTTGGAGGATAGGTAGACACCCAGGAGTTGGGCACAGGGGGCCGTGGGGCGCCGGGTGCAGGGGTGTCTTCTGAGGTCGGGAAATCTTACCCCCTGCTGGTCGCGGTTGGAGGGGTCCCTTGTCCTGAGGCTGCAGGCGTCGTCTGGGTCGTCGAGGAGGGTCCTTGGCCACTGGATTCCAGGTCAGAATCGCCGGGGGACGTCCTCGAGCTCTTTGGTCACTCAGGCACAGGCTGGACTCGGCGGGTGCAGAGTGTGCAGGTTTCGCGGCTCCGTGCCAGGGCCGGGTCTTTGGTAGGTTTTCTTTTGAGCAGTACCACTGCTCGTGGGAGTCCCTGGGTCGAAGGCTGTAGCACAGAAGTCAGGTCCTCCGGGGTTTGTGAGGTTGCTGAGGCCGGGATTCCGCAGGAGCAGGTTCAGAGGTCGACAGGCCGGTAGGGCTGGGGCCAAGTCAGTTGTTGTCGCCTCCTTTTTAGCAGCTGCACGGCTGGTCTTCTTGCTTCGTCTTCTCTTCTTGTTTTCGGATTTGGGAACTCCGGAAGGAAGGTTCAGGGAGCCCCTAAATACTAAATTTAGGGGTGGTTACAGGTAGGTAAGGGCAGGGACCAATGGGTCCCTTCCTGGGGTGGGTACACCCCCTATTCTGTTCCTCTCCAGTGGGAGGGGGCAGGAGCCTGTCCCTGGTTGGCCAGGTCCCCCATCCTCAAGATGGCGGGGACTCGGAGTTTGTGCTTCACCTCGCCTCCCCCACCTTAGGGGTGGAGTTGGCAGAGGTGGGCACAACCCATTTCCTGCTTCTGGTTTTCCCGCCGGTTCTCCCGCCAGGAGTGGGGGTAGAACCAGTGGGGACCAGTTTGCTGGAAGCAGCAAATGGTCTGGGGAAACTCCAAAGGCGGCAGGCCTTTGAAGCTCCCCCTGCCCATCCTGGGGAGGAGGCTTTGGCACCTCGTCCCGGGATGTGCATTGTTTCAGGCCCCTGAGAGCAGAGGCTCTCGACCCAGGGGTCCAGAAACATGTCTGGTGGTGGCAGCCTGGGCAGCCACTCAGTCCGGACACTGGAGGTCGGGTTGGTTTCAGGGGCATCTCTAAGATGCCCTCTGGAGTGCGTTTACATTAAATCCCACACTGGCATCAGTGGGGGTTTAATGTGCTGAGAAGTTTGATACCAAACTTCTTAGTCTTCAGTGGGGCCATTATGGTGCTGTGGAGTTCGTAATGACAGACTCCCAGCACCATATACTCTTAATGGCAGCACTGCACTTACAATGCCCAAGAATGGACTTGGGCACTGTAGGGGCACAGGGCTCATGCCTCTATGCCCTCACCACTGGCATAGTGCACCCAGCTAGAGGGGTGGCTGACCTAGGCCAGGGCAGTGGCTTGTAGGCATGGCACACAGGGATGTGAGCCATGTCGACTCTTCACTTTTGTTCTGCACCAAGACACGCAGCCTGCAAAGGCAGTGTGTGTGTGTAAAGGTGCAGGGTCCCTAAGGGTGGCACAACAAGTGCTGCAGCCCTTAGGGGCCTTCCCTGGTCACAGTGCCCTGGGTACCCATGGTACCATTTACCAGGGGCTGACCTGTGGCCAGGGATGTCAATTGAGTGTAGGTATCAATGCAATTTTAGGGAAGGAACACAGGCCCTGGGTACCTGGTTGGCAGGAGCCCAGGGCACACTCAGTCAAAGTACATCAGCCATTCAGCAAAAAGTGGGGGCATACCATGTAAGAAAGATGGCACTTTCTCACACAACTCCCCCAAACGAAAGATGATGAGACTAACCTTGCCCTATGGAGTCTTCATTGTCTAAGTGGAAGAACCTGGAAAGGCCATCTGCATTGGCATGGGCAGTGCCAGGTCTGTGTTCCACTTCAAAGTCCATTCCCTGTAGGGAGATGGACCACCTCAACAGTTTTGGGTTTTCTCCTTTCATTTGCATTAGCCACCTGAGAGGTCTGTGGTCAGTTTGAACTAGGAAGTGAGTTCCAAACAGGTAGGGCCTCAGCTTCTTCAGGGACCAGACCACAGCAAAGGCCTCCCTCTCAATGGCACTCCAACGCTGCTCCCTGGGGAGAAGCCTTCTGCTTATAAAAGCAACAGGTTGGTCTTGGCCTTCATCATTGGTCTGGGATAGGACCGCTCCTATCCCTAGCTCAGAGGCATCAGTCTGCACAATGAACTGCTTGGCATAATCTGGTGCTTTTAGAATTGGTGCTGAGCACATTGCTTCTTTCAGAGTGTCAAAAGCCTTTTGGCAACAGACTGTCCAGTTTACTTTCTTTGGCATCTTCTTGGAGGTGAGTTCTGTGAGGGGAGTCACAATGGACCCATATCCCTTCACAAACCTCCTGTAGTACCCAGTCAAGCCAAGGAATGCCCTGACTTGGGTCTGAGTTGTGGGAGCTACCCAGTCCAGGATAGCCTGGATCTTGGGCTGTAAGGGTTGTACCTGGCCTCCACCAACCAGGTGGCCCAAGTACACCACAGTGCCCTGCCCTATCTGGCATTTGGATGCCTTGATAGTTAGGCCTGCAGTTTGCAGGGCCTTTAAAACCTTCCCAAGGTGGACCAGGTGATCCTGCCAGGTGGAACTGAAGACAGCAATATCATCAAGATAAGCTGCACTAAAGGACTCCAACCCAGCAAGGACTTGATTCACCAACCTCTGGAAGGTGGCAGGGGCATTCTTTAAACCAAAGGGCATAACAGTGAACTGAAAATGCCCATCAGGTGTGGAGAATGCTGTTTTCTGTTTGGCTCCTGGGGCCATGCCAATCTGCCAGTACCCTGCAGTTAAGTCAAAGGTACTCAGGTATTTGGCTGCACCCAATCTGTCTATCAGTTCATCAGCTCTTGGGATAGGGTGTGCATCTGTCTTGGTGACAGAGTTGAGACCCCTATAGTCCACACAAAACCTCATCTCTCTCTTTTCACCCTTTTGATGAGGTTTGGGGACCAGAACCACTGGGCTAGCCCAGGGGCTTTCAGAGGGCTCAATAACCCCTAGCTCCAGCATCTTGCTGACTTCAGCTCTGATGCTTTCCTTAACTTGGTCTGACTGACGATAGATCTTGTTTTTGACAGGTGCACTGTCACCAGTGTCCACATCATGGGTACACCAGTTTGTCAGACCAGGGGTCAAGGAAAGAGCCCAGCATACTGCTGCAAGACTTGCTTGCAGTCAGTCTGCTGTTGGGCAGTGAGGGTGTCTGAAAAGACAACTCCATCTACTGACCCATCTTTTGGGCTGTGGGAGAGGAGATCAGGGAGAGGTTCACTCTCAGCTTCCTGTTCCTCATCTGTCACCATCAGCATGGTGATGTCAGCCCTGTCATTGTAGAGTTTTAGGCGGTTCACATGGATAACCCTTTTGGGTGTCCTGCTGGTGCCCAGGTCAACCAGGTAGGTGACCTCACTCTTTTTCTCTAGGATAGGGTAAGGGCCACTCCATCTGTCCTGGAGGGCCCTTGGTGCCACTGGCTCCAAAACCCATACCTGTTGCCCAGGTTGGAATTCAACCAGTGCAGCTTTTTGGTCATACCAGTGCTTCTGAAGCTCCTGGCTGGCCTCAAGGTTCTTGGATGCCTTTTCCATGTACTCAGCCATTCTGGACCTTAGGCCAAGCACATAGTCCACTATATCTTGTTTGGGTTCTTGGAGAGGTCTCTCCCAGCCCTCCTTTACAAGACAGAGTGGTCCCCTCACAGGATGGCCAAACAGAAGTTCAAAGGGTGAGAAACCTACCCCCTTCTGTGGCACTTCTCTGTAAGCGAAAAGCAGGCATGGTAGTAGGACATCCCATCTCCTTTTGAGTTTTTCAGGGAGCCCCATGATCATGCCTTTCAATGTCTTGTTGAACCTCTCAACAAGGCCATTGGTTTGTGGATGGTAGGGTGTAGTAAACTTGTACTGCACCCCACACTCCTTCCACATGTGGGTCAGGTAAGCAGACATGAAGTTGGAACCTCTGTCTGAAACCACCTCCTTAGGAAACCCTACCCTGGTGAAGACACCAATGAGGGCTTTGGCTACTGCAGGAGCTGTAGTAGTCCTAAGGGGAATAGCCTCAGGATACCTAGTGGCATGATCCACTACCACCAGTATGAATTTGTTCCCTGAGGCTGTGGGAGGTTCCAGTGGACCCACTATGTCCACACCTACCCTTTCAAAGGGAACCCCACCACAGGTAGTGGTATCAGGGGGCCTTTGGATGGCCACCTGTCTTGCCACTGGCTTGACAGGTAACACAGGAGCTGACAAACTCCTTCACCTTTTGGTGCATCTGGGGCCAGTAAAAGTGGCTAACTAGCCTTTCCCAAGTTTTGGTTTGGCCCAGATGTCCAGCTAGGGGATGTCATGAGCCAAAGTTAGGAGGAACTCCCTGTACTTCTGGGGCACTACCACTCTCCTGGTGGTTCCAGGGTTGGGGTCTTTTGCCTCAGTGTACAGTAATCCCTCTTCCCAATAGACTCTGTGGGTACCACTGACATCTCCCTTGGCTTCTGAAACAGCTTGCTGCCTCAGGCTTTCAAGAGTGGGACAGTCTTGCTGTCCCTGGCACAGCTCTTCCCTAGAGGGTCCCCCTGGGCCCAAGAGTTCAACCTGGTAAGGGTCAAGCTCTAGGGGCTCAGTTCCCTCTGGGGCTTCCAGGTTCTCTCCCTGAGGAGAGGGGTCCTGCTCTTGTGACTGTGTAGAAGCTGGTCCGCCAGTCTTCTTTCCTTTTCTCTTGGTAGGCTGGGCCATCATTCCAGGCTCCAACACTATTTCTTCACCCTGCCTTTTGCTCTGTGCTCTTGTTTTTACACACACCAATTCAGGGATGCCCAGCATGGCTGCATGGGCCTTTAGCTCCACCTCTGCCCAGGCTGAGGTTTCCAGATCATTTCCTAGCAGACATGCAGCTGGTAACTTCGGAGAGACCACTACCTGCTTCAGGCCAGTAACCCCCCCAGCCTAATGTCACCAGGGCCATGGGATGACTAGTGGTGACACTGTCAGCATTGGTGACTGGGTAAGTTTTCCCAATCAAGTATTGCTCAGGGAAACCAGTGTGTCCCTCACCATAGTGACACTGGCACCTGTATCCCTCAGAGCCTCTACTCTAGTTCCATTCACCCAGGGGTATTGCAAATACTTCTTTAAGTTGGGTGGCCACACAGCTACAGTGGCAAATTCCACTTCCCCTAGGGAGACCAGACTTGCCTCAGTGGGTTCCCAGATTTGCTCAGGGTACACTTCTGATCCCATCTGTAAACTTGCTGCCCCAGGAGTAGCTGTACTGGGTGCCTTAGGGGCTTTGTTGTGGGGGCAAGTTTTGTCTACAGTGAGGTGTCCTGACTTCTTACAGTTATTACACCAGGCCTTCAAGGGATCAAAGTTCTTCCCCTATAGGGTTGAGGCACATAGGGAGTAGTTTGGGACCCACCCCCTGAACAGGTTTTTGGGGCCCTTTGGAAGACTCAGACTTTTTATCTTGGGGATTCTCACCACCTTTCCCCTGGGGGTTTGGTGACCACCTTCTTTTGGTCACCCCCAGTGGTTGTCCTTGTCACCCTAGTCTTGACCCAGTGGTCTGCCTTCTTTCCCAATTCTTGGGGAGAAATTAGACCTAGGTCTACCAAATGCTGATGCAACTTTTCATTTGTGCAATTACTTAGTATGTGTTCCTTCATAAACAAATTGTAAAGTCCAGAAAAATCATGCACATTATGTCCAGCTAACCAGCCATCCAGTGTCTTTACTGAGTAGTCCACGAAGTCAATCCAGGACTGGGTCTGGGTTTTGTGAGCCCCCTGAATCTAATTCTATACTCCTCAGTAGTGAGCCCAAATCCCTCAATCAGAGTACTCTTCATGAGGTCATAGGACCCTGCATCTGGCCCAGAGAGGGTCAGAAGCCTGTCTCTGCAGTTACCAGAGAACAGTTCCCACAGGAGTGCCCCCACAGAGGTTTCTTTACTCTTCTTATTTCACAAGCCCTCTCAAAGGCTGTGAACCATTTGGTGATGTCATCACCTTCCTCAAACTTAGGGACAATCCCTTTGGGGATTTTAGGTTCAGAAGTTTCCTCCCTATCCTTATTTTTAGTATTGCTGCCACCATTGATGGGTGCTAAACCCATCTCCTGTCTTTTCCTTCTCTAGAGCCAGGAGTCTGGTCTCTAGGTCCAGTCGTTTGGCCAACCTGGCTAACAAGTTGTCCTCCTCACTGAGGGTATCCTCAGTGTCCTCTCTGGGACCAGGACCACCTAGGTGGCCCCTAGGTCCCCAGAGGTCTATTCTTGGAGTTAAGGGTGCAGGGACCCTATCTTCCCTAGGAAGTGATGGAGGTGGGTTACCATCCCCATCCTCCTCATTCCTTTCCTCCTCTGTTGGGTCATCACCATGCTCAGAGGGGTGGGCTTTAGCATACTCAGCCAGGAGCTCCTGGAGCCCTTGTTTGGTTGGATGCTGGCCCATTGGTATATCTTTAAGTTTGCATAAGGACCTTATCTCTTTGAAAGACAAATGAAGATAAGGGGTGAGGTCGAGCTCCTCAACCAGTTCCTGTATGTCATTATTATCTTCACTAGTAGCTGGGTTCTTGTCTTGAGACATTTTTAAAAAAAAATTCTAACCCCTCTAACCTTGGCTATAGTGACTTTTTATTTTCTAAGATGCTACAGGGACTTAAGCAAGGCCCTAACAAGACTTTTAGTAATTTGGTAAAAAAATGCCAATTAAAAAATCAGAATTCTAAAGGCAATTTAAGAGTTCTGTCGTGTGATCAGATGGTAACCAAGTAGTCCAACAAATGCAAGTTTGTATCCCACCGCTGATCCACCAATGTAGGAAAGTGGCTCTGTATATACTGTACCCAAGTAAGGTTCAGGGTGTACAGAGTCCACAGTCCCCAGAGGGTTGACAGAGGCTAAAGTTAGATATAACCTTACTCTCCAAAGTGGTAGCTTGGTCGAGCAGTAAGGCAGTATCAGAGGACAGTGTAAAGCATTTGTTGTACACACTCAGTCAGCAAATGAAGCCACACACTCAAGAACTGAACTCTAGGCCAATGGTTTGTATATAAAAAAATATATGCTTGTTTTATTTTAGAACCAACAATAGGATCAAAATATACTTTCTCAGTATGAGATGCTTTGGTTATTCACCTTACAGATAGGCAATAGACTTTTTGATAGTGGTTATCACAGTTGGTGCAAGAGGCAACACAGGGTCAAATTCAATGCAACATTGAGCTCAATGGAAAATTATACTTAATTACAATTGATTACTTTGCAGAGCACTTTTCTAACCACAGGACTGGATCCTGGATTCAGTCCTGGGACACTTCCTGTAAACAGGTAAGAAAAAGCGTTTTGGTTATTGTAGTGATTTTTGAAGAATATTACTATATTTCAAAAGCTGACACTTAGAAACTTTTCTGGGTAAAATTACCAATGTTATCCTATGAAAGGAAATACAGTGTGCAAGCAAAGTATGTTTACGTTACTTTTGTAATCCAGTGCTGGACTCCTAGGTTCAGCACTGGGACATTTACTTAAAACAGGTAAGTAATTACGTTTTTGTAGTTTGTTCGATTTTTAAAGAATATTTGTAAAATACAGAAATCGACACTTAGAAGAAATTTCACAGAAAACCAGTCAATGGATCCCTATGAAAGAAAAGTGAGTTAACGGTAAGTAACGTTGCGATTACTTTTTAGGGCCAGTGTTGGGCACTCGGGTCCAGCACTGAGGCCCTCCTAATACTAGGCGAGTATTTTCGTTTTCGTGACTCGGTTGATTTTTGGTGAATATTCTAAAGTTTCAGAACTCCACACTTAGAAGAAATTTCGCAGAAAACCAGTCAATGGAACCCTATGGAAGAAAAGTGAGTTATCGGATTTCGGGTAAGTACTTGACTGGCAGGGTTAAGGTTCTGGGTAAGACTCAGGGGTCCCCCAGGATCAGGTAAGTACAGTTTTTACACCCTCAGCGGCACAGGGGCGGCCGGGTGCAGAGTGAGAAGGCCCAATGTTATCCTATGGCAGGCGGGGGCCCCGGGTTGGTGGCTGCTGGCAAGCAGGCCACGCGACTGTGGGAGCTGGGCTCCTGGTCACTTGCTCAGGGCAAGTAGGGAAGTAGGTTGGGATAGAGGTTGCACTTCCAGGGGCACTCGGGCGGCTGGGTGCAGGGTGCTTTTGAGCCGTCGGGCGCTCAATGTTAAACAATAGAGGTCGTGAAAGGTGAAGAAAGGCTGCAGGCTCGGGGACGGTGATTCTTCAGGGACGACCAACACTTCAGGAGGTAAGTTGGGGTCTTGGAGGATAGGTAGACACCCAGGAGTTGGGCACAGGGGGCCGTGGGGCGCCGGGTGCAGGGGTGTCTTCTGAGGTCGGGAAATCTTACCCCCTGCTGGTCGCGGTTGGAGGGGTCCCTTGTCCTGAGGCTGCAGGCGTCGCCTGGGTCGTCGAGGAGGGTCCTTGGCCACTGGATTCCAGGTCAGAATCGCCGGGGGACGTCCTCGAGGTCTTTGGTCAGTCAGGCACAGGCTGGACTCGGCGGGTGCAGAGTGTGCAGGTTTCGCGGCTCCGTGCCAGGGCCGGGTCTTTGGTAGGTTTTCTTTTGAGCAGTACCACTGCTCGTGGGAGTCCCTGGGTCGAAGGCTGTAGCACAGAAGTCAGGTCCTCCGGGGTTTGTGAGGTTGCTGAGGCCGGGATTCCGCAGGAGCAGGTTCAGAGGTCGACAGGCCGGTAGGGCTGGGGCCAAGTCAGTTGTTGTCGCCTCCTTTTAGCAGCTGCACGGCTGGTCTTCTTGCTTCGTCTTCTCTTCTTGTTTTCGGATTTGGGAACTCCGGAAGGAAGGTTCAGGGAGCCCCTAAATACTAAATTTAGGGGTGGTTACAGGTAGGTAAGGGCAGGGACCAATGGGTCCCTTCCCTGGGGTGGGTACACCCCTATTCTGTTCCTCTCCAGTGGGAGGGGGCAGGAGCCTGTCCCTGGTTGGCCAGGTCCCCCATCCTCAAGATGGCGGGGACTCGGAGTTTGTGCTTCACCTCGCCTCCCCCACCTTAGGGGTGGAGTTGGCAGAGGTGGGCACAACCCATTTCCTGCTTCTGGTTTTCCCGCCGGTTCTCCCGCCAGGAGTGGGGTAGAACCAGTGGGGACCAGTTTGCTGGAAGCAGCAAATGGTCTGGGGAAACTCCAAAGGCGGCAGGCCTTTGAAGCTCCCCTGCCCATCCTGGGGAGGAGGCTTTGGCACCTCGTCCCGGGATGTGCATTGTTTCAGGCCCCTGAGAGCAGAGGCTCTCGACCCAGGGGTCCAGAAACATGTCTGGTGGTGGCAGCCTGGGCAGCCACTCAGTCCGGACACTGGAGGTCGGGTTGGTTTCAGGGGGCATCTCTAAGATGCCCTCTGAGTGCGTTTACATTAAATCCCACACTGGCATCAGTGGGGGTTTAATGTGCTGAGAAGTTTGATACCAAACTTCTTAGTCTTCAGTGGGGCCATTATGGTGCTGTGGAGTTCGTAATGACAGACTCCCAGCACCATATACTCTTAATGGCAGCACTGCACTTACAATGCCCAAGAATGGACTTGGGCACTGTAGAGGCACAGGGCTCATGCCTCTATGCCCTCACCACTGGCATAGTGCACCCAGCTAGAGGGGTGGCTGACCTAGGCCAGGGCAGTGGCTTGTAGGCATGGCACACAGGGATGTGAGCCATGTCGACTCTTCACTTTGTTCTGCACCAAGACACGCAGCCTGCAAAGGCAGTGTGTGTGTGTAAGCAGTGCAGGGTCCCTAAGGGTGGCACAACAAGTGCTGCAGCCCTTAGGGGCCTTCCCTAGTCACAGTGCCCTGGGTACCCATGGTACCATTTACCAGGGGCTGACCTGTGGCCAGGGATGTCAATTGGGTGTAGGTATCAATGCAATTTTAGGGAAGGAACACAGGCCCTGGGTACCTGGTTGGCAGGAGCCCAGGGCACACTCAGTCAAAGTACATCAGCCATTCAGCAAAAAGTGGGGGCATACCATGTAAGAAAGATGGCACTTTCTCACAATTGGAATATGAAAGTAAGCGTCCTTTAAATCTAAAATGTAAATGTAAATCCGTATTTGTAAAGCACGAACTACTCACCCTTACGGGTCTCAAGGCGCTGGGGGCCGTCGTGGAAATTAAGTGAGCTATTGCCCAGAGTCACATGGTGCTGAGCTGAGCTGCCGCCAAACCGTGAGCCCTGTGCTCCGAAGTCAACTGCCCTGGCCGCTGCACCACACCTCTCCACCAAATCTAGAGAGGATAGAAAGTCTCCTTGCTGAAGGAGAGAAAACACTTGTTGGAGTGTTACCATATGAAAATGGTCCGACTGTATATATAGATTCGGTGGAGTGCTTGTAAGTTCCAGGCAATAACCAGATTGGATAATTTGTAGAACCCATTTGTCTGATGTAATCACATTCCAAATGAGTAAAGATTGTGAAAGACGTCCCCCGACAGGAGTGGAATGATCGGGGGTATGGGAAATAAGTCAAAGCTTGTTGTTTGCAGGGGAGGTACGTGTTGAATTACCTCTGCCTCTTCCCTTGCCGTTGTTTCCTCTATATCCTCCTCTAAAATAACCTCTTGAAGAGGGCAACTGATTGTTGCCCTTGTAAGAGGAGGTGGGAGTCTCTGTAGATACATTTTTGGAGCCGCCCCTATAAAATGAGCGACGAAAGGAACCCCTATTAGAAGGTGATTGTAGGACCCCCCATGGACTTAGCAACTTCTGTATCTTTTTTCATCTTTTCCAGTGATACATCGACAGCTGGGCCAAAGAGATGTTCTTTATCAAAAGGTTGATTAAGAATAGAGGCTTGTACTTCAGGCTTGAACCCTGAAATCCTTAGCCAAGCATGTCTACGGAGTAGTACACTAGTGTTTATTGCCCAAGCCGATGTATCTGCCTGATCTAACGCACACCTGATAGAGGTATTAATTATTAATTTACCTTCTTGAATAAGGTCACTGGCTTTAGCCTTATGCTCATCAGGTAGAAATTCAATGAGCTTTTCGAGTTAGTCATAATGAGCTCGATCATACCTTGCCAACAATGCTTCGGCATTGGCAATGCGCCAATTATTAGCTGCTTGTGAGGCTATCCTTTTTCCCGAAGCATCTAATAATTTGGGATCCTTATTAGGAGGAGGGGCGTCCCCTGTTTGAGTTAGCTCTCTTACGAGCATTGGAAACGACTAGAGAGTCTAAGGGTAACTGGCCTTCGATATACACAGGGTCATTAGGTGCAGCTTTGTATTTTTTCTCTACCCTGGGAGTGATGATCCTAGCTCTTACAGGGTCTTTAAAGATATTCTCACTGTGTTTGAGCATTGCCTTTACCATTGGCAATGTTGGTGTAGCCCTTTGAGATGAACTCAGTGTCTCCAACAAAAAATCCTCCTATAACTTTCTTTATGAAGCTCTACTCCATGATATTGTGTGGCCCTATTAAGGAACTCAATGTACCAATGTTGTCATCTGGGGGCGAAGGCCTCGATGGATATATGTCAGGGTCATTATCTGGTTGAGGGACATTATAATGATCCCATAGATCAGGATCCTGTGGTGCATCTTGTGGTGCATATTCATCCATGTCCCCATCCTCATCCCCTGTGTCTTGTGGGTCAGGTGATGGTGGTGTAGGGGAATGTGTAGGTGTAATCAGTAAATTTGGATCAGTGGGTGAAGAAGGTGGGATATATGGTGGAGAAGGGTTAGTGTCCACATTTTTCTTCTTCAGAGGAATGTGGTAGTCCTCTGGTAGGCCCATTTTCCTTTTCTCCGGAAGTTTGGTATGAATACGTCCAGTAGCTGGGTTAATAACGATCTCCTTCTGTTTCGGATCCGATGGTGGATTATCAGTCCGAGGCTCTTTAGTTGCAGTACTTTCTTTTGATGCCGGTTTTGGCATCAACCGTTTCGGCTCCGAGGGTTTCGGTTAGGTAGGTTTCGGCTCCGAAGGTTTCGGCTTATGCAACGGTGGCACGGAAACCAGAAGGTGTTTTGTTTTCGACGCCGGAGGTTTCGGGTCGGCACCAACATGGGGACGGGTAGAGCCCGAGCCCTAAGGCTGTTGTTTATGTTTCGGCGCCGAGCCCGAAGGTGGGGCGCTCGAAGCTTTTTCCCAGTGCCGACCTTGGCCCGAAGGCAGAGGAGGGACCGGAGCCTTTTTATGAAGGAGATGGTAGGGGAAGGAAGTCTCTTTACTCACGATCCGTTGTCCCGGTGTGAGGTCTTCGGCATCTGAGTCGGCTTCGGACACAGATGTGTTGTTCTTCCATTTCGGCTTCCTGCGCTTGCATTTCTTCGTGTTCGGACTCATCTTCGAGGAAGTCCGGCGCAGAGCCGCTTTGTTGGTACATTTCGTGACGTCGAGCCCGACGATGACGGAGGGTTTTCTTCGACCGGAACGACTGACATGCTTCGCAGTCTTTTTTGTTGTGTTCGGGGATAGGCAAAGGTTGTACACCTCGTGCAAGTCGGTGCACGGAAACTTAGCGCTCCACCCTGGGCATAACTTGAACAGAGTCCGTTCCATCAGCTGCTACCGATCCCGGCACGGATAGGCCCAATGGCCTTCCACGAATGTTCCGATCGAAGGTTTTCAAGAGCAAACGATACGCGGAGAATGGAAACGCGATCGATAAACAATACCGTCGAGGGTAGTGGATTGCGCGTCGAAGGGGGCCCGAGGAAACAGTGCCGAATCGGAGCGCAACAATTCACATACGAACCCAATAGCGGAAAAAAAACAATCTAACAATGGAGTCGATTTCCATGCGCACTATCACCGAAAGGAGGAGTCACCTACCTCGTGACTGGAAAGACTTCTTCGAAGAAAAACAAAGTGCAAACATTCGGACCCAACACTAGATGGCCATCTATGCAAAAGCATATGATCTACAGCTCATATGCCTCTATATATATATATATATATACATACATACACACACACACACACACACACACACACACACACACACGAGGTGCGAGTATTCAAACAGAATTTAGTTTCAGCCAATGATGCTAAAAACGGCAGCTTAATGTTGATGCAAACGATGTTTAAAAGTAGCAGCTTTACTTCAGGACGCATTTCAGCTTTCAGTGCAGCCTTTATCAACTGGTTAGAAATGCTGCCCTTAATTAAGTACTTGCACATGAGTTCAAATTCGACTGAAATAGTAAAAATACTCAATGCCCTACACCACGTAAATTGCTTGTGATGCCTGGCTATTGCCTTAAAATTAATCGCTTGACATAATGTCCTCTTGTGGTGTGAGCATATGTAACTGTGCAAAAAATGTTCATTGTAAAGTCCAGCATTCGTTTGTATTGCTGCTAAAAATAAGTACAGTCACAGCAATGAAATTATATATATATATATATATATATATATGTATATGTATATGTATATGTATATGTATATGTATATGTATATATATATATATATATATATATATATATATATATATATATATATATATCCCCGTTTTGGCGCGCTGCAAATACAAAAAGCAGTCATTGTGCCCATCAGTGTCCTAAAACAAAATAGTGCTCACCCACTAGATAAAGCTGACCATCTAACAAGCCAACTAAAAGGTCCAGTCGTCATGGGCGGTAACAAATGGAGAGCAGGCAGTACTAAGGAGGGACTAACAAGCCTTAATCAATCGGAAGCCAGCGTTTACGAAAGACAATGACATAAAGCCAATGACAAATATGGGCGGAGATTGGGTGGGGCTGCTAGTGCATACCCTAGTACAGCATGCCTCGCAGAGCGAGCAGCGCATGAGCGCTGCCCCTAGGCTCGACCTAAAAAATTAGGTATGAAAACATATATATACAGCTCTATATATATATACATATATTATTTTTTCACAAACCAATGCAGCCTCCCAGAAAAAACCTAGGCTAACCAATGCTCTGAGACCTTGTTTTTTAAACAAACACAGAAAACAGAAGGACAAGGAGACACGTGAACTCTCTTTAACGAACAGCAGAAAGTTGTCCTGCAAAGAACACAGGTATTGTTAGATCATAGGCTGCATTGAAAACTTAGTATAGAAAATGAAAGTAATTGCAAGAATAAACTGGCACCATGCCTTTAAGGCAGCCATGACCCCCAGCTTCCCATCATGCCTCAGGGGTGAGACTTAGGTCAGTTTTTCTTTGCGGAAACCCGGAGGTCAGGGCACAAAGAGATGGCAATTATGGTTAATTGGCCCGGGGAGGTGGGTGGGTTGCTAATGACTTTGATGAGGCTACCCCTGGAAAAGAACTAGGATTACAGGTAAGTAACTTATCCTTCTCTTCCAGGGGATCCTCATCAATAGTCATAAGCACTGAATCTAATAGCAAGCCCATCCTCTACATCTGCGGGCAAATGACAACCGCAAATGAAAGTAGCATTGAAATAACATCAAATGAATTTAGCATTGAAGTAAATTCCTCAAGGAGGCTTGGCCTACTTAAGTGTCTGCTCTAGTATCCGAGCAGAGACAATGTCCCGTGAATGTATGTACCGACTCCCAAGTGGCTGCTTTGCAGATCTCAGCAATCGGTGCATTGTGCAGAAAAGCTATCGTAGCTGCCTTTCCCCTAGTAGAATGAGCCTTGGGAGAAGATAAAGGGGGTTTATTTGCCAACTGGCAAGCCAGCTTGATACATGACACTATCCATCTGGAAATGGAATGCTTGGGGGCTGGGAAACCTGTTCTGATGGAAACATAGTTTACGAACAAATAATCAGACTTTCCAATAGCCTTTGACTTGTCTAAATAGAATCTCAAAACTCTTTTAGAGTGGAGTGGAGAGACATCTCAGCTGGAATACAAGGCTTGGGAAAGAAAGTAGGCAGTGAGATGGTTTGATTAACATGAAAATCCGACACCACGTTCGGGAAGGAAGGAGGGGTGGGTTCTCAGAACCACTCGGTTGCGGTGAAAGACAGTGTACGGTTCCTTGGAGCAGAGTGCCTGAATCTCGCTCACCCTACGAGCGGAAGTGATTGCCACCAAAAAGGCGGCTTTCCATGTAAGGTGCTGAAGGGTCGCTTTGTGAATTGGCTCAATGGGGGGGGGACCCATGAGCTTGGAAAGGACCATTTTTAGCTCCCATGGAGGCGAAGAAGGCTGGACTGGGGGGGAAACTATCTTTAATCCCTGTAGGAAATCCTTAACTACCTGAAGCTGAAAGAAGGTTGAGTAGGTGACTTTCTGCATGCCGTAACGGCAGCAAGGTGTACTTTTATGGAACCAAATTTTAAACCCGACTTGGCCAAGTGTAGGAGATAAGGCAAAATTACCTCCTCTTTGTAAGAAACTGGCTCTATATATACTGCACCAAAGTGAGGTACAGTGTGTATAGAGTCCAAGGGTCTCTAGAGGTTTGGCAGAGGTTAAAGTTAGATAGAACCTTACTCTCAAGTGGTAGCTTGGTCGAGCAGTAAGGCAGTATCAGAGGACAGTGTAAAGCATTTGATGTATACACTCAGTCAGCAAATGAATCCACACACTGAAGAACTGAACTATAGGCCAATTGTTTTGTATAAAAAATATACTGTTTTATTTCTAGAACCAAGCAAGCTCTGGCACAGGTAAGCATAAAAATACTTTTCAATAGTAAATTACTTGTATGAACACAGTTCAAAATTGCAGTGTAACTTGTACTGGTTTTGGTTACAGTTTTAAGTAAGCAGTTTGCAACACATTGCAGGTATAGTACATTCAATAGAATGGGCCTTTTAAGTAAAATGCAGTTAATTACTTTTCAGATGACTTTTACTAACACAGGACTGAATCCTAGATTCAGCCCTGGGACATTTCCTGAAAACAGGTGAGAAAATGCGTTTTGGTTAAAGGTACGATTTTTAAAGAATATTATTGCATTTCAAAAGTTGACACTTAGAAACTTTTTTCGCATAGAATCACCAATGTTATCCTATGGGAGGAAATTCACTTAGCAGGTAAGTTAGGTTATCGATACTTTTTCTTACTCAGTGCTGGATCCTAGATTCAGCACTGGGACATTTCCTGAAAACAGTTGAGAAAATGCGTTTTGGTTATTCGGCTGATTTTTAAGGAATATTTGCAGTTTTCAAAAGTCGACAGAGAAACTTTTTGGGAGAAAAAGTGTCAATGTTATCCTATGAGGAAAAATGAGTTATCGGTTTGGAGGTAAGTAATCGGTCTTTTGAGTTAGGGTTCTGGGGTTAGACTCAGGGGTCTCCCAGGGTCAGTGATGCACTGTTGTTGCACCCTCAGCGGCACTAGGGCGGCTGGGTGCCGAGTGTTGAGGCCCAATGTTATCCTGTGGAGGATAGGGGGACTCCGGGTGGTGGCTGCTGGCAAGCAGGCCAGGAGGTTGTGGGAGCAAAGCTCCTAGGGTTAAGCTCAGGGCACGTTGGGGACCACGTTAGCACCAAAGGGGCACCCTCAGCGGCACTAGGGCGGCCGGGTGCAGGGTGCTGTTTTGAGGTCGGGTGCCCTGTTGATTCCAATGGAGATTCTCCAGGACAAAGAAACACTGCAGGCTCGGGGACGAGGACCTTCCAGGCACAACCACCACTTCGAGGGGTAAGTTGGGATGTAGAGGGTTGGTTAGGCACCGTTGGTTTGGGCACACAAGGTTGTGGGGCGACGGGTGCAGGGGTGCCTTGGGACGTCGGATTTTCTTACCCGCTCTGGTCGCGGTAGGGGGGGTCCTCTGGATTGAGGCTGCAGGCGTCGTCAGGAGGCTTGAGGCAGGTCAGGGGTCGCCGGATCTCGGGTCAGGATCGTTGGGGGGACCTCCTCTGGGTATTTGCCAACTCGAGCTCCGGGCTGGATTCGGCGGGTGCAGAGTGTGCGGGATTCGCGGTTCCTGGCTGGCACCAGAAGCTGCAGTTCAAACACGTCCGGTGTTCACGGGAGAAACAGCTTGGAACTTGAAGGCAGGCAGGTCCTCCGGGGTTTTTGAGGTTGCTGGCTGCTGGACACGCCGGGGTTTTGCAGGAGCAGGTTCGAGGGGAGACAGGCTGGTAGGGCTGGGGCCAAGTCAGTGGGCGTCGCCCTCTTGTTAGCTCTGCACGGCTTCTCGTCCTTCTTCCTTTTCTTGTTGTTGCTGGATCTGAGGAAGGAAGGTTCAGGGTGCCCCTAAATACTGAATTTAGGGCGTTACAGGTAGGTAAAGGGCAGGGACCAATGGGTCCTTCCTGGGGTGGGTACACCCCTACTCTGCCACTCTCCAGTGGGAGGGGGCAGGAGCCTGTCCTTGGTTGGCTGGGTCCCCCATCCTCAAGATGGCGGGGACTCGAGGTTGTGCTTCACCTCGCCTCCCCACCTTAGGGGTGGAGTTGGCAGAGGTGGGCACACCTCTCTTCCTCACTTTGTTTTTCCCGCCGGGTCTCCCACCCAAAGTGGGGGTAGAACCAGTGGGGACCAGTTGCTGAGTACAGCAAGTGGTCTGGAGAGGCTCACAAAGGCGGTATACCTTTGAAGCTTCTCCTTCGTGAACCCTGCCCATCCTGGGGGAGGAGGCTTGGCACCTCGTCCCAGGATGTGCATTGTTTCAGGCCCCCGAGAGCAGCAAGCCCTCGACCCAGGGGTCCAGAAACATGTCTGGTGGTGGCAGCCTCGGCAGCCACTCAGTCAGGTCACTGGGAGTTGGTCGAGTTTCAGGGGGCATCTCTAAGATGCCCTCTGTCGTGCATTTTACATTAAATCTCACACTGGCATCAGTGTGGGTTTAATGTGCTGAGAAGTTTGATACCAAACTTCTCAGTCTTCAGTGCAGCCATTATGGTGCTGTGGAGTTCGTGATGACAAGCTCCCAGCACCATATACTCTTAATGGCAGCACTGCACTTACAGTGCCCAGGAATGGACCTGGGTACTGTAGGGGTACAGGGCTCATTCACTTGTACCCTCACCACTGGCATAGGGCACCCAGCTAGAGGGGTGACTGATGGATGCCAGGGCAGTGGTTTGTAGGCATGGCACACAGGGGTGTGTGCCATGTCGACTCTTCACTTTGTTCTGCACCAAGACACGCAGCCTGCAAAGGCAGTGTGTGTGTGTGTCAGGGTACAGGGCCTCTAAGGGTGGCACAATAAGTGCTGCAGCCCTTAGAGGTCTTCCCTGGTCACAGTGCCCTGGGTACCTGTGGTACCATTTACCAGGGGCTGACCTGTGGCCAGAGATGCCAATTGGGTACAGTTTTGGGGAAAGAACACAGGCCCTGGGAACCTGATTGGCAGGGACCCAGGGCACATCAAGTCAAAGTGCATCAGTGGTCTGGCAAAAAGTGGGGGGGGTTACTGCAACAGAAACCCACTTCCTTACACTCTTTCCCTTTGGTAGGTTGGAAACCATTTTGCACACACCACAAATAGAACCTTTTCCATTTAAAAGAATAGGAATGCCTTGTGGAAGGCCTTCTAGTCTCTCAAGATGTTCATGCAGACCTGAGGAAGACCTAGGTGACCATACTGGAGGACCTCAGGAGCCATGCTGCTAAGTTCATCGCGGGAAGGTTGGGGTGATGGATCCTCCTGTTCATCTTGGACAGCAGGTCTGGTCTGCACAGAAGCCTCCTGTGTGGACACTCCGAGAGATGCAGAAGGTCCGGGTACCACCACTGCCATGGCCCATCTGGTGCTATCAGCATCAATCTCGCTCTGGAGTGTGAGAGATTGGTTATGACCTTCGGGATGAGAGGAAGAAGAGGAAAAGCGTACACAAATTCCCCTGACCAGTTGATCAAAAGGGCATTTTCTTTCGACCCTGGCCGGTAAAACCTTGACGCGAAGTCGTGACATTTGTATCGTCCGCAAAGAGATCGATGCTTGGCTGACCCCAATGTTAAAAAATGGCTGCCACCACTTCGTCGTGCAGAACCCAGTCTTGCTGATCTTCAAAGTGATGACTTAGGGAATCTGCTTAAGTGTTTTCTTCTCCTGGCAAATGGACTGCTGTAATTGAAAGCTGCCTGGCCAGGAGCCAATGCCAGATCGCCTGAGACTCCAGGGACAAGGGGCGAGAGCGGGTCACTCCCTGCTTGTTCAGATAGTACATCGTGGTTGTGTTATCCGTCTGGACCAATATGGATTGGTACTAAATGGACGGGTAAGAAAGCTTTGAGGGCTAGATGCACTGCCCGTAGCTACAGCATGTTGATGTGATATCCTTGTTCCTTGCTCGACCACTAGCCCAGAGTTTGGAGAGGGCCCATGTGCACTTCCCAACCCTGCAGGGAGGCGTCTGTAATCAGAGATTGTGTCAGAGGAGGTTGGTGGAAGGAAACTCCCACCAGGAGATTTTTCCGATGAGACCACCATGGGATGGATGATCTTGCTGCATGGGAAAGTAGAATCTAGTCGTCCCATTGAGCGGTTTTCTGATCCCATTTGTCTTCCAGGTCCTGCTGCAGGGGTCTCATCCTCAGCCTGGCATTGGGTACTAGGAAAACGCAAGATGCCATCGACCCCAGGAGCGATGCAAACTGCCGAGCCTAGGTCTGGTGAGCTTGAAGCAGACAATCGCATTTCAGCCTGATTGATAATAGTCTCTCCTCCGAAGGATACACCCTTCCTGTGTTGGAGTCTAGAGTAGCATCCAGGTAATGTATTCTTTGAGTGGTCTGATGAACTGATTTCTCCAGATTGACCTGAAGGCCCAACCGCTGTAGCAAATTCAGACAGATTTGATAGTGGTCTTTCACACCCTGAGGAGATGAGCTCTTTAGGAGCCAATCGTCGAGGTACAGATAAACAGTCCTTGGTGACGTAGAGCAGCAGCTACTACGGCCATGCACTTGGTGAACACTTGCGTGCCGACTTCAAGCCAAACGGCAGGACTTTGTACTGATAGTGTTTGGACCCTACAATGAAGCGTAGGAACTTCGGGTGGCGTAAAGTAATTGGAACATGGAAGTACGCATCCTGAAGGTCCATCAAGCACATCCAGTCTCCTTGTTGGAGATAAGGATATAATTCATGGAGCGCCAGCATACAAAATATCTCTTTTCGGATGGCTTTGTTGAGGATGCGAAGATCCAATATAGGTCTGAATCCTGCTTTTTGGCCTTTCTTTCGTGCCAGGAAGTATCTGGAGTAAACCCCCTTTCCTAGTTGTGAGGGAGGAACTTCTTCTATGGCAGCTTTTTGTAAGAGAGTGGACACCTGCTGCTTTAGTAGCGACAGTTGGTGACAACTCGCTTTTACCGGAGGAGTGGATTGCGGTGGAAAGCGGAAACGTAGGGCATATCCATTTTGCAGTATATCCAGTACCCATTGATCTTTTGTAAATCTGCGCCACTCTTGAACATGGTAGGTGATACTTCTCCCTTGCACCCCCCCACCCCCTTGGAGTGGGTAATGGCGACAGAGGAAGCTATTGCTCATTATTTGGCAGTGTTCTTGGTGGTGGAGGAGGGTTGTTGAGGTGCACCACTACCACGGGAAGACCGACGTACTTGGTAGTGCGTTTTGTTCTGGTGATACTGCCTCCGAGACCACTGAGGGGTTTGAACCCTCTGATGGAAAGGGCTGCAGTCATACGGCCTGTACCGGCACCGGAATTCCTTCCTCTTCTCTAGACCCACCGCATTTGGCGTGTCCAGTTCTGTTTTCATCCTGGCCATCTCTTCATCTGCATGCGAGCCAAAAAGGGAATTCCCTGAAAACGGGAGGTTCAAAATGCGCTGTTGGGCCTCTGGTTTCAGGGCCGTAAGACATAACCAGCAGGATCCTCTGGCGCAGATGCCATGGGAGTAGGAGTGCGCATCCAGAGATGCTCCATCTGCTGCCGCCACTGATCATCTGGTTCGCAACAAGAGCTGCCTCCTGGAGGATCTCTGAAATCCTGGTGATCCTCCTAGGGCAGTTTGTCCTTGAAGCACTCTAATGAATCCCACAATACCCTGTCATAGCGCCCCAATAGGGCTGCAGCACTAGATACCTTCAAAGATGCAGCTGCAGAGCCACATGCTTGCTTCCCCATGAATCCTGCGCTCTGCTCTCCTTGTCTGGAGGAACCTTTGAAGAAGAAGCTACTGCGTGAGTCTTCTTCGCAGCAGCAATGATCACAAAGTCTGACGGAGGATCTGCCATGAGGAAAAAGGGATCCTGTTCTGATGGTCTGTATTTCTTTAGGATCTTCGCAGGAGCCGGTTTGAGTGACGCTGGGGTGAGAAAGATATCCATGACCGGCTGTAGAAGGCCCGGAACCAAAGGCAGTAGAGGTGTTGACACTGATCTTTGGAGAAGAGTCTCAAAGATGACTGACGTCGATGTCTGAGGGGCAGACATTTCAATATTCAATTTTTGCGCTCCTCTTGCCAGTACATCGTGAAAGGTATTAATGTCATCCACCGGCGATATTCCAGAGGGTGGACTGTCTGTTAGTGTGGGAGAATAGTCTCTCTTGGAAGAGTGTGTAGAGAAGGAAGACCAAGAAGGTGATCTATGCCTCTTGCAGCGGCTACGTAAAGTGGTTCTCCGCCCTCATGGAGATGGAGTCTGGCCACGTTGTCGACCCCTGGAAGGCGTGTTAGGAAAACGATCCACTGCCTGCACCAAACGAGCCAGAGGAGATCTGTGGAGAGGGCTAGAATAGTCCAGAGGCTGTTGGATCTGTGTAGAGGTAGTTTTCTGCCAGTGGTGTACTGGAAGGAGCCATTAGGGAAATAGGTGAACGGAAGGAGATCTCTGCCCTTCTTTCTGTCCCGCAGGAGGAATAGTAGCCTGCGGAGTGCTCTCCTGTGCTCGCCGTTCTGGAGACGGAGAAGCAGAGCTTCTCGATGTCGAGAGGGGTAGCTGAGGAGATCCTGCCTCCGAAACTGAAGACTCCGAGAGAGACCCTTCGACGCCGAGCGGTGCCTTACTGATGGCAAGCCGTGCGCCGATGCCGACAGATGGGAGTGTCTCGACGTCGAGCGGCTATGCGCTACCAAGACTTGAGAAACCACAGACTGAGTTCTAGGTCTCGACGTCGGAGTGTGAGTAGCCAACGGAGTTTGAAGTGCTGACGTGGAGACTTCTGCTTCGACGTCAAATGATGCCCCGCCGACGGAGACTGGTGCCTTGATGCCAGGAGTGGACTGGCCAATGGAGACCGAAGCCTCGACATCGTGCGGGGAGAAGGTGATGGGGAGCATTTTCTTGACGTCGAACCTCTTCTGGACGCCGTCGTGGCTGACCGAGGCCTCGACGTTCACCGCCGCTTTGACGGCAATGGAGGAGTATGCCTCAATGTCGAAACTATTCTGGACGCCGTCGTGGTTGACCGAGGCCTCGAGGTTGACCGCCGTCTTGTTGACAGCAACGGAGGGCTACGCCTCGACATCGGAGCGATGTCTTAACATTGGGCGATGAGATGGCACCAACAGAGATCGACTCCTCGATGTTGACGGTAACGGAGGATTCGACGTTGAAGCATTATGTCGATGTAGCTCCGTTTTACTGGGAAGTTTTCAACGACGATCGATGCTCTCAACGGTGATCTCGTCGACGGAGTGGCTGCCGTAGCAGATTTCTTCATCGTTGGAGGCATTTTCGACGCCGAAGAACAGACCGGGACCTTACTTTTGGAAGTCGACCTGGGCATTTTCTTCTTATGCCTCACAGGAGATCTGCCTCTGGAGATAGTAGACTTTATCTTCTCAGAGAAACAATAAAGATGGATTCTTTCTCTCTCCTTGAAAGTGCGTCTTGACAAATTCTGGCATTGTCGGCAGGTCTCAGGGGAATGAGACTCAGGAAGGCAGAGGATACGAACAGAATGGGAATCTGTCTTAGTATTCTTTTTACCACAGGAGGGGCAAGGATCAAAAAGAGAAGGCATCCGCTGACTGAAAAAAGCCAAATCTCTGCTAGAAAAAAAGGCAACTCCATACCTCAACAGATGTAAAATGTCGAAATAACAAGTTAAAGCAATAAAGGAGAACTTTTTTTTGACAAAAAAGTCAGAAAATTGTAAAGCTGAAAATCCAGGGTCTTGACTGAAGGAGCCGGAAAGAACAACTGACCAAACTGTCACCCCTGAGGCATGATGGGAAGCTGGGGGTAATGGCTGCCTGAAATTACTTTCATTTTCTATGCTGTAGTTTTCAATGCAGCCTATGTGCTAACAATGCCTGTGTCCTTTGCAGGACAACTTTCTGCTGTTCATTAAAGTGAGTTCAAGTGTCCCCTTGTGTAGGAAAGTGGGTTTCTGTTGCAGTAACCCCCCCACTTTTTGCCAGACTAATGATGCACTTTGACTTGATGTGCCCTGGGTCCCTGCCAATCAGGTTCCCAGGGCCTGTGTTCTTTCCCCAAAACTAACCCAATTGGCATCTCTAGCCACAGGTCAGCCCCTGGTAAATGGTACCACAGGTCCCCGGGCACTGTGACCAGGGAAGACCTCTAAGGGCTGCAGCACTTATTGTGCCACCCTTAGAGGCCATGTACCTTTTCACACACACACTGCCTATGCAGGCTGCGTGTTTTGGTGCAGAACAAAGTGACGAGTCGACATGGCACACATGCCTGTGTGCCATGCCTACAACCCAGTGCCCTGGCATAGATCAGTCACCCCTCTAGCTGGGTGCCCTATGCCAGTGGTGAGGTGCGGTGCATGAGCCCTGTACCCCTACAGTGTCTAAGTCCATTCTTAGACATTGTAAGTGCAGTGCTGCCATTAAGAGTATATGGTGCTGGGAGTTTGTCATTACGAACTCCACAGCACCATAATGGCTACACTGAAAACTGAGAAGTTTGGTATCAAACTTCTCAGCATATTAAACCTACACTGATGCCAGTGTGGGATTTAATGAAAAATGCACACAGAGGGCATCTTTGAGATGCCCCCTGAAAAACGACCAGCCTCTGGTGGGTTCCCTGACTGGCACACACCAGCCTGCCACCACGAGACACGTTTCTGGACCCCTAGGGTGCGAGCCTACGCTCCCTGAGCCCAGAAACAGAGCCTTTCCTGGGCGGAGGTGTTCACACCTCCTCCAGGCCAGGAAGAGCCATCTGTGGCAGGGGAGCTTCAAAGGCCTTGCAGCCTTTGTAATGCGACCCCCAGCCTCTCCTGCTATCAGGAGCAGGCGCCCTTCCTGTCTCGCCTCCCTTTCGGCGGGAAGACAGGCGGGAAAAACTAGCCAGCCCAGGAGGTGTGCCCACCTCTGCCAACTCCACCCTCAGGTGGGGGAGGCGATGTGAAGCCCACTCTCCAGTGCTCGCCATCTTGCAGATGGCAGGCACTCCCCAATCAGGACTAGGGATTGTGCTCACTTCCCCACGTGGGTGAGCACACCAAGGGTGTAGTCACTCTAAGGTCAGCAGCCCATTGGCTACTGACCTCAAGACCCCTAAAACGCCCCCTAAATACAATATTTAGGGGGCAGCCCTGAACCAAGAACTCAGATTCCTGCAACCTACGAAGAAGGACGAAAGAAGACACCCAGCAGAGAAGACTGCAGAGAACAACTGACTTGGCCCCAGCCCTACCGGCCCGTCGGCAGTTTTCAGAGATCCTGCGCCAAAGGTCGCCTTGTCCTGCTGTCAGCGACCTCCAGAACCCCTGGGAGGACTGACTGCCTTCAACAAAGACCGGATCTCCTGAGAACAGCAGTTCTGTTCAAAAGAAACTCCAAAGCAAGACTCGGAGCCTGCGGAGGACAAAGAAACTCGTCGACTGGAAACACCACTGCACCCGTCGCCTACGGCCCGAGTTCGAGTGGCCCACCGGTTCCAGCGAGATCCCCCAGCGCTCCAGAGTCCGAGTCCACCATGGGTTGACCCCTCCAGGACTCCCCGACGTCGCCTGCAGCCTCTGCACGGAGACCCCCCCCAACAGCGAGTGGCCCGGTAAGGTGAAATCCGACCTCAAAAGACACCCCTGCATCCAGCCGCCCTGGAGAAAAGAAGAAAACAAGTTACTTACCTGTAACTTTGGTTCTCCAGTATTGGAAGCTTTCATAGATTCCCATGCTTAGTATCATTCCCCGTCGTCGAGATGGGAGTCTCGGTAAAATAAAATAGTAGTAAATAACTATTACAAAGAGAAACAGGCCTAGGCCTGAACTCATTTTGCAACCAGACCATGTCTTTTTGTAAAAGAGACCAAAAAGAACAGGCAACCAATCAGAGTAGCCTCACCCTCTAGAACCTTAGTGAAAGAACCTCAGCCCCTCAGATTTTCGTGTACGTTGTGAAATAATCACGTCGAAAGAGGCTGAGCTTTCCCAGGGAGGAGGGTGAGTCGCATGGGAATCTATGAAAGCTTCCAATACTGGAGAACCAAAGCTACAGGTAAGTAACTTGTTTTCTTACTCCAGTATTGGAGCTTTACAGATTCCCATGCTTAGAATCAGAGTAGCTAGCAGTAAATATATATATATATATATATATATATATATATATATATATATATATATACACACATTTTGTAATGAAGCATAACCCTTTGATAAATGTTTGTTAAAACATATTTCTACATGAATAATATGCAGAAAGATAGTTACCACTGACTATGCCATAAACAGGGTAATAGCAAATGAATTCAGAAACAAGATAAAATGTGTAAAAGGTAAAAAGAAGGAAGGAGGGATGCAAAGGAAAGCTTACCACTCATTGGAATAGGTTCCTCAGAACTGCTTGGCCCACAGCCGTGTCAGCTCGCAGTGAAGCGTCCAGGCAGTAATGTTTCGTGAATGTGTGAGTGCTACTCCAGGTAGCAGCTCTACAAATGTCTTTAATCTGGACACCAGCAAACAGAGCCATAGAGGATGCCACAGACCTTGTGGAATGAGCCCGGACTCTACCCTCCAGGGGTTTGCCCGCTGCTGTATGACAGAATCGAATAGCGCTAACAACCCACCGAGCTATCCCCTGTTTGGAAAGGGGAAAACCCTTTCGGGGAGCGCTAAATGACACAAAAAGTTGAGAAGTCTTACGGAAGGACTTAGTTCGGTCTAAATAGAATTTCAGGCACCTCTGTACGTCCAGAGAATGAAGAGCTCTCCCAGCAGGAGAAGAAGGCTGAGGGAAGAAGGTCTTAAGAATCACTGGCTCGTTGAGATGAAAAGTAGAAGGCACTTTAGGAATGAATTTAGGATTAGTTCTCATGATTACTGTATTGTTTTTGAACTGAAGAAAAGGTGCCTGAATTGTAAGAGCCTGCAATTCTCCAATCCTCCTAGCTGAAGTTAGTGCCAGCAACAAAGAAAGTTTCCAGGAGAGGAACTTTAAATCCGCTCGATGAATAGGTTCGAATGGGTGCCTCATTAGTTGAGAAAGAACCAAGTTCAAATGCCACGTGGGAGGTGGAGGTCTCACTGGTGGAAATACTCTGAAGAGGCCCTTGAGAAATTGCTGAACAATTCTGGCTGACCACAGGGACGGCCCAGATGAGGTGCGCCGAAAGCGAGAGACCGCTGCCAGGTGCACTTTAATAGAAGAGTGAGCCAAACCTGCTTTAGCCAAGGACAGGAAATAAGGAAGAACCTGGTGTGGCTGCGACAGGAAAGGATCCAACCCTGCTCCATGACACCAGATGCAGAATCGCTTCCATTTCAAGCGGTAAGTTTTGTTAGTGGAAGGAGCCCTCGCCTGCGAAAGGACATCTTTAACCTCCTCTGGAAGATCTAAGTCAAGAAATTCTCGCTGCTCAGGAGCCAAGCTGAGAGCTGTAACGAGCGAGGATCCGGGTGCCAAACCTGACCCTGAAACATCGTGAGGAGGTGCGGAATCTGCTGCAATGGGTGAGGACGATCCAAGGAGAGAAGGTGAAGTTCGGTGAACCAGAACTGTCTCGAGCCATGCTGGAGCTATGAGGATCATCTTGCACGGTTCTGCTTTCATCTTCATGAGCAACCTGGGAATCAGCGGAATGGGGGAAAAGCGTATACAAATGCGCCTGACCAAGCGATCGAAAGCGCATTCCCCAGAGACCCTCGATGGTGTAGCCTGCTGGCGTAAGACCGGCATTTCCTGTTCTCTGGTGTGGCAAACAGGTCTATGGAGGGTCTGCCCCACCGGTGAAAGACTCTGTCCAGCGTAGCTTGATCCAGTTCCCACTCGGGGGTGACAGATTTCAGCCTGCTGAGCCCGTCTGCTTTGTCGTTGAGCACTCCTGGCAAGTGTTCTGCTTTCAGAGAAATTCTGTGCAGGATAGCCCACTCCCAAATCGCCTGGGCTTCTTGTGACAAGGGGAAGGACCTGGTGCCGCCTTCCTTGTTGATGTAATGCATGGCTGTGGTGTTGTCCGTCCGGACAAGAACGGACAACCCCTGCAATCTTGGAAGAAAAGCCTGAAGGGCTAGGCGAATCGCTCGAAGCTCTAAGAGGTTGATGTGTAGGAGGCGATGTTCCGGCAGCCAATGACCACTGACCTGCAGATCCTGCAATACTGCGCCCAACCCTCCAGAGAGGCATCCGTCGTCACCACTTGAGGCGCTGGAGTGTTTACGAAGGATAGACCTTGGGACAAATTCCTTATTCTTGTCCACCAGAGGATGGCTCGCTTCATTGCGTGAGTGATCACTAGCTGGTCGTCGAAAGAACCTGTCACCTGCTTCCACTGCAAGTTTAGGTGCTCCTGTAAGGGACGCATTCTCAGTCTGCAATGAGGTATTAAAGGAATGCATGAGGACATCATCCCTAGAAGGGATTTGAATCGGCGAACAGAAAGACACTTTCTTCCTCGCACTAAATGAGCCATGGAAATTAGATTTCTTTGTCTGTCCAGAGATGGAAAAACCTTGTTGAGAGATGTGTTCAAGACTGCTCCCAGAAATTGAACCTTCCTGGACGGAAGGAGAGAAGACTTGGCGTTGTTGAGAGTCAGGCCCAGATTGGAGAAGAGACCAGTGCAAGCATTGACCGCTTCCTCTGCTGCCTCCCTGGACGAAGCTTTTAGCAACCAATCGTCCAGGTAAGGAAAGACCTGGAAATGCTGCTTCCTGAGGAAAGCTGCTACTGGTGCCAGCACCTTGGAGAAAACTCTCGGAGCTGAGCGAAGACCAAACGGCAGCACTTTGAACTGGTAATGGCTCTTGGCGACTGTAAAACGTAGAAACCTCCTGTGGGCCGAATGAATGGGGATGTGGAAATACGCATCCTCTAGGTCTAGAGTGGCCATAAAATCTCCCTTGTTGAGAAGACGTAGAATGTCCTGGAGAGATACCATCCGAAACGATAGCTTCGTGAGATAAGTGTTGAGCTCCCTGAGGTCTAGAATGGGGCGCCATTTCTCCAATGTTTTCTTCACCAGAAAAATCTGGAATAAAACCCCTTCCTCTCTGTGAGAGAGGGACCGGCTCCACTGCTCCCTTGATCAGAAGCTGATGGACTTCCAGCCGGAGGAGATGTAGGTGTTTTACGGAGTTGGCGGCAGGGGCCTTGGATGGTGGAAGATGAGTGAACTCCAGAGTGTGACCACACTGAATGATGTTCAGGACCCAACGATCTGTTGTTATACGTTCCCAGTTTTGGACGTATTGAGATACCCCTGCCTCCTACAGATGTCTTGGAGGAAGAGGAGGGCACAGCGCAAAGAGCAAGATCGCTGCTATTGTCTCTTAGGGGCGTCCCGTCCGGGACGATTCTGCTTCCTCTAGTGTTTGCTCTAGAGAAAGTCGACGTCTGGCCTTGCCTCTGATAAGGACGGTAAGATTGTTGTGTGGAGCCATAAGAGGAGTATCTCTGTTGTTGGTAAGATCCCCATAGGATGGAGCTCCTCTGCCTCTCGCTCCACGGAATGGCGCTTTTTGTATTGAAGGGTCCCCAAGGACCGAGCAGTCTCCGTATCCTTCTTGATGTTTTGAAGGGTATCGTCTATGTGCTTGCCGAACAATTCCTCTCCGTCAAAGGGAAGATCCAGGATCTTATTCTGGATCTCAGGACGAAACCACGTGGCCCTTAGCCAACCTCTGGCGACTTAAGCACAGCTGCACCAGCCAGGGACCGGAAAGCTGTTGTGGCAATGTCCATTGCGCAATCGATGACCTCAGTGGACGTAACCTCCCCTTCTTGCAAGATCTTTTTGCCTCAGACTTGGAAGGATCAGATAACTGGTCCAGGTAAGGCGCAAGGTCACACCACATCTGGCGGTCGTATCTTCCAAGAATTGCTAAAGCGTTCGCAGCTCTGATGACAAGGCTGGCCATGGAGGAGAATCTTTTCCCGCGTTGTCTAGGCGTCTGCCCTCTTTGTCCGGTGGTGTAGATAACGGCGCAGAAGGATTCCTTGACTTCCTCTGCGCTGCTTGCGAAATGACCGAGTCGGGTCGTGGCTGACCCGTCAAGGAAGCTGGGCTGTCATTTGGAGCCTTATACTTCTTATCCAGACGCGGCAAGACTGGAACTACAGTGGCCGGGTTCTTCATGACCTTAATGCCTTCTTCCCAGACATGCCCCACGATAGGAATAGAGCGCACCACTCTCTTACTTGGTTCTTTAAAATCATAAAGAAAGCACTCTGTTTGGAGTGAGGGCATAGCAAGCTCGAAACGTAGAGACGCTCTCTCCATCAATTTGTGAAACCCCCAATGTCAGCAGGGGAGAATCAATCGGGGCCGGAGCCGGAGAAGCGGGATCAGGGATTACATAATCATCCCATTCATCACCTTGATCTTGATTAACCAGCTCTCCTCTTCTTCCTCAGAGGAGACATCCTGGTGTTGATCTGGAGGAAGGACATCAGAAGATGCATGAAATTGGGTATGCAGTCGAGCAGATGGAGGTGGTGAACTCCTCACCGTATCAGGAGGAGGAGGCAGAGTTGAGGACAAGAGAGCGGGTTGTGGAGGCGGAGTACGAGTTGAACATCTCCGTTGATAGTCCAAAAGCATCCCCTGTAAATCCGCCAAAAGAGAAGTTGGTACAGACATCATCTCTTGTTGAGTGTTCTCTTGACGTGCAAAGGGTTGTTGGTATGACTGATCTTGATAATAACCCTCCGAATCCGTCTCCTGACATTTGACAATAAGCTGAGAAGGGCTATTGGCATCCCCAAAATGACTATAGCCTCCATCAGAGTCCTCATCCTCATCGAGAAGTAATGCAGGAGGTAAAGAATCCACCATTCTAGGGAACGTCATTTCTGGTGATATTTGTCTTCTCCTCACCAAGATGGAAATTTTTTCCGTCGACGGATCCGTCAACGCCGAGCTGAATTTCTTCGCCGACGACAGTGTCGACGGAATCACCGTAGACGAGGATGCAGATGCAGATGGAGCCACCGCCGACGGAAGAGGTGTGCAGACCGTCGTCGACATGATGGGTGTCGTAGACATCATCGTCGACGAGACCGTCAATGTCCCTGCTGACGCCGCCGCCAGTGTTGACGCAGTCGCCGCCGACACCTCGCCGTCGGGCGCCATCGCCGCCGACACTCTCGCCGCCGGCGCCATCGCCGCCGGGCGCCATCGTTGATGAAATTCTTCGGCGCTCTTGAAGAAGTGCTCGCCGACGAGCCCGCCGACACCGGAATAGAAGACGCCGACCCTCCCGCCGACGCCGGAGCACTTTTAGCCTGCGATTTTGGAGGTTTCGTCTGCCGAGGGCTTGCGCAGCGCCGATGACGAATGACCACTCTTTCCAGAAGACTGTGAAGAGGGTTTTTAAAAGATTTGTCCTGGCCAGGGACTGTCGCAGGTGGTGTACTTAGTCCTTCCCTCTCCTTTACACCGCAGTGAGGAGATTTGATAGGACCCTGAACCTCAGACTCCTTCAGGGTCTTTTTGAGGCCTTAGAGGGGGATCCACAGATGGTGAAGGGGAACTCCTACCCCTTTTGACTGACCTTCTTGATGAGGCGACAGAAGACGACTCCTCACTATCGCTTGACAGTGGATCTTTCCTGGACTTGAGTCTGTGGAGCCAGGTTAACAGATCGACCCTCACGGTCCCGGAGAGTCTTGGTGGAAAAGGTGCGGCAAATCTTGCACTCCGCAGCCTTGTGATCCGGGTAGAGGCAATATATGCAGTCCTTATGTCTATCTTCAACATATAGCCTCTTCTTGCCACAAGTGGCACAAGCCTTAAATAAAGCTTTCTTCCCTTTATCAGACATTTCCACAGGCCTTAGAAAGAAAACCTGAAGAAAAACGCTAGAAAAACAGTTGAAAGAGTTGAAATAGAGCAAAGCTCAAGGAGACTCCCTGTAGCACAACGTGCGGTAGAAAATCTGAGGGGCTGAGGTTCTTTCACCAAGGTTCTAGAGGGTGAGGCTACTCTGATTGGTTGCCTGTTCTTTTTGGTCTCTTTTACAAAAAGACATGGTCTGGTTGAAAAATGAGTTCAGGCCTAGGCCTGTTTCTCTTTGTAATAGTTATTTACTACTATTTTATTTTACCGAGACTCCCATCTCGACGACGGGGAATGATTTTAAGCATGGGAATCTATGAAAGCTCCAATACTGGAGTAACCCGAGATCCACCTACGTCCCCGAGCCCTCCAACTTACCTGCCCAGCTGTTGGTTCCTCCCGTAAGTCTTCCTGGACCGAGCCTGCAGCTAAAAACCAAAACGAAAATCCCCATTGAAAACAGGGCACCCGACGCCAAAACAGCACTCTGCACCCGGCCGCCCCAGCGCCGCTGAGGGTGCACCTTTTGTGCTGGCTTGTTTCCCCATTTGCCCTGAGCTAAAGTCCAGGAACTTTGCTCCCACAGCCAAGTGGCCTGCTCGTCAGCAGCCACCAACCGAAGGCCCCCTATCCTCCATAGGATAGCATTGGGCCTCAACACACTGCACCCGGCCGCCCTAGTGGCGCTGAGGGTGAAACAAAAGTGCATCACTGACCCTGGGGGACCCTAGAGTCTAACCCCAGAACCTTAACTCCCACAGTCGATAACTTACCTTTGCACCTACTTTTCTTCCATAGGATAGCATTGACTGTTTTTCCTGAAAAAGTTTCTACGTGTGAAGTTTTGAAATCTAAAGATATTCTTTAAAAATCGCCCGAATAACCAAAACGTAATTACTTACTTGTTTGCAGGAAATGTCCCAGTGCTGAATCCAGGTATCCAGCACTGAGTAAGAAAAGTAACGTAAAAAGTAACTTAACTGTAATTTACTGAAAAAGCCTTTTCATTTCAATGCACTGTATTTGCTTGAAAAAGTTTTTTAGTGTGGAGCTTTGAAATCTAAAGATATTCTTTAAAAATCGCACAAATAACCAAAACATAATTACTTACCTGTTTGCAGGAAATGTCCCAGTGCTGAATCCAGGTGTCCAGCACTGAGTAAGAAAAGTAACGTAAAAAGTAACTTACCTGTAATTTACTGAAAAAGCCAATTAATTTCAATGTACTGTATTTGCCAAGTGTTGCAACCTACTGCATCCCAAGTAAATCAAACAAAGTACAATTTCTATTGCATTTACAAACTGTTCGACATTCAGTCACTAATTACTGTAAAGTATTTAATGCTTACCTGTGCCAGACTTGCTTGGTTCTAAAATAAAATAACAGTATATTTTTTATACAAAAACAATTGGTCTAGAGTTCAGTCCTTGAGTGTGTGAATTCATTTGCTGACTGAGTGTCAGGAAATGCTTAACACTGTCCTCTGATACTGCCTTACTGCTCGACCACACTACCACAAATAGAGAGTAAGGTTCTATCTAACTTTAACCTCTGCCTACCTCTGGGGTCACCTGGACTCTATACACACTATACCTCATTTTGGTGTAGTATATATAGAGCCAGTTTCCTACACCTTGTCCTCCTGTTTTCTGTGTTTGTTGCAAAAACAAGGTCTCAGAGCATTGGTGAGCCTTGGTTTTTTCTGGGGGGCTGCACTGGTTTGATACGTTTCATATATAATTTTTTTTTACATATATTGCGGTGTCCCCGCGCATGGGCAGGAATATTCATTGTTTAGGTCTTTGATGAGGATCCCCTGGAAGAGAAGCAGTGGTGTCTTTTGATGTCGGATTCTGGTGCAGGAGTCTCTCGCGGTTGAATGGGGCATGCAGAAAGAGGCTGCAGGCAGCGACTGGAGGTCCAGTCAGGGTAAACTCTAGCGTGGGCTTGGCTCTTGTGGGTTTGGGGACCCCGTTGGCACCTTCCCCTTCCTTGGAATCGGGGGCATGGGTGCATAAGTGCTTTGAGGTGTCAGGTGCCAGAGGTCACAGACTCACTCTTTGTCTTGGTTTCTGCTGCAGAGGGGCAAACAAGACAGCTGCGCCACTCACAATGTGGGTCTCGCGGTCTCTGAAGACCCTCGACATGCAGGTCAGTCTTCCTCAGCATTTGTGTCCAGACTGGACACAACAAGCCTTGGCAGGTGCATAGCTTCCAGTACCTCTGGTATTGGTCTTGTGCGGCCCCGGTTGGTCCTGGTTTCCTCTCAATCAGAAGGAGGACAGATCTGACCTTCAGGAGTACAGGTTCATCTTCCTTGGGAGTTGCTGAGTTGGGCTGGCCAGGGAGCGAAAGCTCAGTGGACCGCATCTTACATCTTAGGTGCCTGCTGCTGCAAGGGACTTTCTTCTGGCAATTGTCAAAGCACTGGCAGCCCTCCGGGTTTCTTGGAGATTGCACAGCGGCAGGACAAATCTGCTTCTTCTACGATTGTTGGGGGCAGCAGTCAGGCTGGCAGGGTTAGCGCCAAGTCAGTTATCGCTCCTTGGTTCTCATGGCAGGACTCTTCTTTGTCCACTCCTTTTCTTGGTCTGTTGGAGTCTGAAGATCTGGTATCACAGGATCCCCAAATACTCAATTTAGAGGGGTTAAGGGGAGTGACGGGTAGTAGCTAATTGGCTACTGTCCCCTGGGGTCACTACAAACCCTAGATGACCACTTCCTTTGGGGATTGGGCATCACCCTGTCCCAGAATTCCTAATTCCAACACACACAATATGGTGGAATTTCTAAAGTCGTGTTCACATCAGACTTGCTCACCCTAGAGGTGTGCCCAGCCTGGCAGTTCAACACGCCTCCTGCATAGCTAATTTTCTTGCCTGTCCAGGTGCCAAAGGGCTATGGGGGGGGCTTCCTTTCCTATTAGAGAAGCCAGATTTGCACTTCAAAGGCAGTGGGCTCTTTAAAGCTTTCCTGCCTTGGAAAGCTAATCTGCAAGTCATCCTGTGGGAGGGGGTGTGAACACCCTCTGCCAGAGCAGGCTTTATTTCTAACCTCCTAAGAGCAAAGGGCCTCAGTCGGCATACCAGAAGCTGGTAGGGTTTCAGGGGGCACCTCTAAGGTATCCTCTGGGTACATGTACTAATAAGTCCAACACTGGCATCACTGTGGGTTTATTCCTCTTTTCAGTGAAGCCATCATGTAGCTGGAAAATGGCTTCCCTGTTCACTTGCAATATCTAGTAACAGAACTAGACATCAAAGGGGCATATATGCTCATGCAGATATGTCCTCACGTAGCCGTAGGGCTCAAAGGCCTGCAGTAGGGGTGACTTACATATATTAGATGCAGTGACTGGCAGGACATACAGGAGTTCGTCATAAAATGTTTTCACTCATGGTGTGCACCATGTCACACATCCTGCAATGACAGTCTGTGTGAAATGTGTATGTGGGTCCCTTAGGGGCCCTCTTTAGTACCCCTGCCCTAGGTACCTGGGATACAGGGGTGCTAAAGTCCTTTGCCAATTCTAGCACAATTAGACAACACCTTGTTTTAGGGAAGGAGCACTGGTGCTGAAGTCTGGTTAGCAGGCCTCAGTGCACTGACGAGTCGAAAATCAGCATCTGTAGCTAACAAGCATTGGCATAGCCAATAGGTCTCGCTTTTGGGACCTTATAAGTATTTAGTTATGCAGCACAATATCCTTGGTGCAACAACATCAACTGTTGCATGGCTAAACACTTATAAGGTCCCAAAGGCGAGAGCTATTGGCTATGCCAATGCTTGTTAACTCTGGCTACGGTTTTGTGAGGAGGAGCTTGATCCAGCCCAATATTTTATTACTGGAGCGACCCACCCAACCCCCATTTCTCCCACAGCTATAAACAAAAACCTCCCTCTCAGGGTGTCAAATCCTTTCTCTGTACCAGTGGAGGCCACATCCGTCAATGGGTCCCCCTCCATGGGGCTGTCCAGTATGTGAAACAAACGCCTAATATTGGGCGAGGTTTTGCCAGATTGTCTAAAGTGCTCCCTCACCTAATATGCCCAGATCAATCAGGCTGCTATCATCCAATCCTAAAATCATACAGTCCAGGTTAATCAGACAAGGAAGATCTGATTCTGACATCAGAATGCTCCTTTATTACGAAAATAAAACTCCGTGCATAACAGGGAGATTATGGGCTCTCAGATAATAAATTCTATGGAAAAATACATGCGTCTTGTTTTAGAGACCAGTGCCCCTACACAGCGTGCTTGCTCGTGACTGACGGCCTGTGCCTGTAGTTAGTGCTGCAATAGGCTAGCGTGAATTCATTCCAGGAATTTCCACCGGAGACGCCTTAGTCGCCGGACTTGCAGAGCGAGAGGAGGTGCGCAATGCACTATGCTCTCGACGTCATGTCTGGAAGACGAGGCTCCAGGGCCTCCTCTGTGTGGAAAGTCGCAGATGCCACCGCTTCAACGCCACGGCCTGGCCCGAGGGTACTTCCGCGTTTATTTAATAGTCACGTGGCGGGCTCGCGACGCACGGCTCGTGGGAGATTGGCAGAACAACCGTGCTGGAGTTCAGCTCGGATTCATCTCTTCTCACAGATGTTAATGGTGTGACGCGCGCGCAGCGTTTGTTGTACATGATGCGGACAGGGAGAAAAGTACAGTCAGGCTACACGGTTTTAGTTGTCAAAAAAGCATGTCAACCATGGCCCCAGAGTTTAAACATATATTCATTCAGACCACAAACGGTGCTTGCAGTCAAGTTCACATCAGCATGTTTTAACAAAGTTGTTGTAAGTAGACAACAGTGTCCACAACATAGCACAAATATATTTTTTTTAAGCAAAACAATTAATTATGGTTGCTGCAGGGCCCAAAAAACGAGTAGGCCTCAGAAAACTGACAGCGCGATCTAATTATGCATTAAAATACATATGATTGCCACTCTAAATTCAATAAGCGTGCGCTTTTTTTTCTAGATGCAATAAGTTATTGTAGATGTGCCAACGTGAAGAAAATTGTCGCTTAACACAGTAACCTGTCAGCTGCCTATAAGCAGGGGACTCGGTCCACTGCTCTGTTTGAAGGGCTGAGGGGGAGACGAGGTCAGTAGTGACATACCTTTGGGTGTCTGGGGAGAGACATTGATGTTTGCATGAATGGCCTCCCTGTGTCTGCCCCTCCACCCTGGGTACCGGAGAGGTGTTGCCCCCACTCCAGCCGTGAACCTCTAGAGTGGTTCTACAATAACCACCTGGGGGTCAAAGTGTGATGTTATCAAGTTGGGCTAAATACTGGTGCAGCTGAGGCGCTGAAGTGATGCACGAAGAATCTGGGAGACCGCCACCGGCTGTGAAACGTGTAGTGTGAATAGTGAGATGAAATTTCTGCACACAATTATTTCAAGGCCTCGTGAACAAGACATTGGTAGTGGAGGGAAATCCGTCCTTTCCCTAAATTCCCCCGATTGCCTCTGTTTTTAGCAATGTGTTGCACTTCACCTTGCCTTTCTTACTTGATTATGAAGCCTGACGCTGGTTTTGTCAATAAGAAATATTTCCTCTCTTAAGAATGCTGTGTTGCTGTCTAATGGAAACTCTCACTCCATGTGACAGGAAAACTTATGCTTGCCTGCCCTCAGTTTTACAGATAAGCCAAAAGGATACAGACCCAGGCGTGACCTTTTCGCTGGCCCTTAACTTTAGCAAGTTGATAAAAGGATTTTGACAGGAGTGAAAGTTGATTTGTTGAGCGACTGTAACAGAATAGAATATCCGAAGAATACTTAAAATTGATCAATAAATACAATAAATAGGACTACTTAGAGATCCTCTAACTTAATAATGTTTGAAAACTATATAAAATCGTCGTCAGGAGATAACAAGAGAGGAGCGGGGGCGAGCGAGCGCGGCAGCCTGGGCTTTTGAAAGCTGACCAGACGCTCGTGCGGCATGGCCGTTTACCCGCACGGCCGGCATGTGTTTGCAATTATCGCGCCCGCGTCTAGGCACGATAATTGGAAACAGATGTGTGCCGCGCGCGTAACCGCAGGGAAAAGGCCATGACGCACGAGCGTCTGGTCAGCTTTTCAAACTCCCTAACTTAAAGTCTCGCAGAGCAGCGCTTGTGCGCTACTCGAGGCTCGACCTAAAAACGGGGCGAAATGTGGTGGTGGGGGGGTGACTAACAGCCCAGTTATCTACAGTATCCCTCAAATTCTGGGGTACAGCTAACATCTACCCGAGTAGGACTATAAGCAGTCTCTGAAATATCTTGGTTGCAGAGTTCACCCTCCAACTCAGAATCTAGAATTTGCATGCAAAGGCTTGCTGTCACTTAAAGAGGTGAAAAAGTGATTTATGTAGAAGAAACTGTCAACATTGGTAGCAAGGACAATATTGAGGTCATCGCCGATGACTATCTTGATGTCAAAGCTTTTGCCGTTGTCTAGTGGAGTCTGGTCATCAACAGTATCGAGAAGGATCTGGTTATTGGCGATCTTTATAAGTTCTTGGATACCGAAGAGTCCTATACCATAAATCATAATGGAAGAGAGGTTGGTGTGTTTTTCTTTGACAGCAACAATGAATTCCCTGGCAGAAACATGAATTTAGTCAGGATGTTTAGGGGGCTGGATTTTCACACAGATTTTCGCTCAGGCTGGTGTCCATCATGTCTGGAGCTTTCTTCTCACGAAGCTCCAATCTTTTTATGTGTAGAGGTGTGTGGGAAAGTGCCTCTTTTGACATGGTTAGCCCCCCACTTTTTGCCTGGAAAAATATGTGGTTTTGATTTTAAGTGCACAGGGTCCCTGCCAAGCAGGTCCTGTGTCAGTGCACCTTCCCTAAAACTGTACCACGATTGGCACTTCAGCCCCCCCTCCTGTAAGTCCCTAGTAAATGGTACCCTGGAACATAGGGCACTGGAACTGAAGAGGGTCCCCTAAGGACCCCTAACCTAGGCCATGCAAACTGCCACTGCAGCATGCATGCCTTGGTGCAGACAAAAACGACAGAGTTGACATGGCACACTGCTTGTGTATCATGACCAGCAGCACTGCCCAGGGTATAGATAAGTCACCCTTCTAGCAGGCCTTATAAGCCCTACGGAAGGGTGCACTATATCTCAGGTGTGGGCATATTTGCATGTGCAGAAATGCACCTACAATATCTAACCCTATTCTTAAATACTGCAAGTGCCAGTGAAGCCATAGAGAGTACATGGGCTGGAAACTCCAGTTCCCCAGTACCATGATGGCTTCACTGAACACAGGAGTGTTTGGTACCAAACAACCCAACTCAATAAACTCACACTGATGCCAGTGTAAGATTTATTACAACATGTACCCTGAGGGCACCTCAGAGGGGCCCCCTGGAAACCTATCAACCCTGGCTTTAGGCAGGCTGCCACCACCAGAAATGCTTCTGGACCCGTGGGTCAAGAGCCCCTGCTCTCTGATGCCAGAAACAAAGCACATCCTGGGCGGAGGTGACACCCCACCACTCCCCAGGATGAGCACAGTGCTCGAGAGGGGAGCTTAAAAGGGCTAGCTGCCTTTGTAATGCGACCCCAGCCTCTGCTGCTAGAAGCAGATGGCAGCCCCCTGTTCAAACCCCTACTTTTGGCGAAGAACCGGTGGGAAAACCAAGATAGAATAGGAGGTGTGCCCCCCTTTACCAAATCCATCCCTCAGATGCTGGAGGCAAAGTTAAGAACATTTTTCAGTGCCCACCATCTTGAAGATGGTGGGATTTATCCAATCAGGTCTAGGGCTATGTCCCCCCGAAGGGTGGCATAATACTGGGTGTAGACACCCCAGATAAGAAACCCATTGGTCCCTACCTGTTACCCCCCCTAAATCTAGTATTTAGGTGACTCCCCCAGACTCTGAAATCAGAATCCTGACCACCCAAGAAGAGCCGAACACTACAGTGTAGCACCAGCAGAGAAGACTGCAGATAACAAATGACTTGGGCCCAGCCCTACCGGCCTGTCTGCAGCCCTCGACTGTCCTGCGCCAAAAGACTACCTGGCCTGCAGCCCAGCGACCTCCAAAGCCTTGGGAGGACTGACTGCCTTCGACAAAGATTAAGATCTCATGTGGACAGCGGGTCTATCCAGAAGAAACCAACTTTAAAGAAAAGGAACTCAGCCCTGAGAAACAACGAAACCGCCTTCGGACCCACCTCTGCACCAGACGCCGTGGCCAGAGTCCAAGTGGCCCACCGGTCCTGCAAAGGTTCCCCAGAACTTCTGAGCTATAGTCTACTGTGGGTTAACCCCTGCCGGACTCTACCGCGACGCCTGCAGCCTGAATCTGAAGACTCTCCGAGACCGCAACCTATCCAGTAAGCTGTTCCCGACGCCAAAAGACACCCCTGCAGCAGAAGCTCCTGGGCCTTGGGGAGCTTGACCAACGGTGTCCCTACGTCCCCTAGCATCAGAACTTACTTGGGCAGCTATGGGTTTTCCTTGTGCAGCCTCCTGACCAGCCCCTGCAGCCTCTTTCCAACACCGATCTTCCCCACTGAATTGCATTGGGCACCTGACGCTGTGTTGACACCCTGCACCCGGCTGCCCTGAGCCGCTGAGGGTGTAAATTTGGTGCTGGTTTGTGGCCCCTTTTTAAAATGTAAAGTATTTATCCCGAAAAACGTACCTACCTTTTTACGCATTTCTTGGTCTTAAAATAAATCTTGATAGAAGCTTATTATTCTAAAATTGGTGTGGATCTCCTTTTTGAGTTGTGTGTCCTTTATTGGTCACTGTGTGCAAAACAAATGTGTCACACTCCTCTGTGTTATGCCTAAGGCTGCTTGCCCACACTACCACAAATAGAGCACTTTGGGTTCACATTGAGCCCTGAACACTTCACAGGGAATCGCATGACTGTATGCATGATATAAACACTTAGTGGTATACCATTTACAGAGCCAGCTTCCTACAAGGTGGCTTCAGGTGCTTTTGGATGCATGTCTAGCTCATTGCCGCCTTTGTGGAAGTACTTGGAGGAGCACTTGTCACTGAATCATTCCCAGAGGAGGGATCCCATCACTTAGAAAGAGGGTCATTTTTTTTCCTTTGCATAGAAGGCCAATCTCCTCGCTCTGTTCTTTAGAACAGAAAGAACAGGATTTGTATAGAGCTTGTTTCTCTCTGTCAGCCATGGTCAATGTCTGTAGGAAGGTGGGTACTTGTTGCAGTACCCCCATCATGTTTTGCCTGGTATTTGATGCACCTTTGACTGAAGTGTACTGGGTTCCTGCTAACCAGGTACCCAGCAACAATATGTACAAAAATGTACAATTATTCCCCAAATTTGCCAAACCTTTAGCACCCTCTTTAAGTCCCGAGTAAATAGAACCCTGGTACCTAGAACCTGAGGTACTAAAGAGGGTTCAGAAGTAGCCATCTTTATGATGGCATATTTCGGGATTCTGGGACAGGGTTATGCCCACTTTTCACAGTAAGTGGTCATATTGGGGGCGCAGTGACACCAAGGATCAGTAGCCAATTGTCCACTACCCTGCACTTCTCGAACGCCCCTAAATTCAGTATTTAGGGGAGCCCCTGTACCAGAGAACCAGATCCTGATGACCTAAGAAGAGAGAGTACACAGGTAGAAAGCTGGCTCTTTATATACTATACCAAAATGAGGTACCCCAAAGGTAGGCAGAGGTAAAAGTAGATAGCACCTTACTCTATTTGTGGTAGTGTGGGCCTGCAGTAAGGCTGTATCAGAGGGTAGTGTTAAGCATTTGTGGTACACACTCATTACTCCTCTAAGGTGCCCTGTGGGTGCAGGCATTAATAAATCCAACACTGAAATCAGTGTGGGTTTATTAATACGAGATGTTTGATACCAAACATCTATTTTCAGAGAAGCCATAATGTAGTTGGGAAACTCATTTTCACCAGTGTCCAGCACATGCTTTTAAAGGAAAATGCTACTTACCAGTATGCATCTGTTCTTGGCATGTAGAGCTGCAGATCCTCACACTGTGCATTAGATCGCCATCTGGTGTTGGGCTCGGATGCTTGCACTTTGTTGTTGTCTTCGAAGAAGTCTTTGTAGTCATGTGATAGGTGACTCCTCCTTTGGACATTAGTGCGCATGGGCATCGACTCCATCCTCAGATTGTTTTTCGCCATATTGGGGAGTGATGGAGTTAGTAGAAAAGGAAAGAGATATCCATGTGTGTGTATCTAATTAAGATAGGACTGGAACACATACAGGTCCCGGGGAGGTGGGTGGGCGTGTGAGGATCTGCAGCTCTACATGCCAAGAACAGATGCATACTGGTAAGTAGCATTTTCCGTTCGAGGCATGTGAGCTGCAGAGCTCACACTGTGCATAGACTGTACAGCAGTATCTCCCCTATCGGTGGTCGCCTGTATGTGTTGCAGTAGTTTGAAAAAGTGTTCTAAGGACAGCTTGGCCCACTAAAGCTTGTTGCTTGGCTTGCACATCAACACAATAGTGTTTAGTGAAGGTGTGTGTTGTAGACCATGTGGCTGCCTTACATATGTCTTCTAGGGAATGTTCCCTAAGAATGCCATGGAGGCCCCTAGTTTGCGTGTTGAGTGCGCTCTAGGGGAACTGTTAATGTGCGTTTGGCTTTTGGTAGCAGATTTGGATAAATTTAACAATCCACCTTGCAACCCCGGCTTTTGAGATGGGATTACCCTTGTGTGGTGGAGAGAAAGCTACAAACAATTGTTTGGTTTTGCGAAATGACTTGGTTCTGTCAATGTAATACATTAGAGCTCGTTTGACATCTAGGGTGTGGAGAGCTCTTTCTGCCACGGAATCTGGGTTTTGGAAGAACACAGGTAGTTCTACTGATTGGTTAAGGTGGAAAGGCGAAATGACTTTGGGAAGGAATTTTGGGTTTGTTCTGAGAACTATCTTATTATGATGTATTTGTAAGAAGGGCTCTTGTATAGTTAAAGCCTGTATCTCACTGACTCTCCTAAGAGAAGTGATTGCAATTAGGAACGCAACTTTCCATGTAAGGAATTGAAGTTCACATTTATGTAGGGGTTCAAAAGGTGGTCCCATGAGCCTGGTAAGTACTATATTAAGATTCCACACTGGGGAAGGTGGTAATCTGGGAGGTATGATTCGCTTAAGGCCTTCCATAAAGGCTTTAATGGCGGGGACTCTAAAGAGTGATAAGTGTTGCCTGTTTTGTAAGTATGCAGCAAGGGCTGCGAGGTGCAGACGTATGGATGAGTATGCAAGATTACATCTTTGCAAATGTAGCAAGTAGCAAATGATGTTTTGCGTAGAGGCCTGTAATGGTTGGACGTTATTATTAGTGCAGTAAATAGCGAATCTTTTCCATTTGGCTGCATAGCAGGCTCTGGTAGTTGGGCGTCTAGCCTCTTTAATAACGTCCATGCAGTCTGGCGGTAGGTTAAGGTAACCGAATTCTAGGACTTCAGGAGCCAAATCGCAAGGTTCAGTTGAGATGGATCTGGGTGCCTTATCTCTCCATGGCTCTGCGTTAGCATTGATGGGGAGAGGTGTAGTCTTTGGTATGGGACTACTGATAGCTCTAGTAGTGTGGTGAACCACGGTTGGCGTGCCCACGTGGGGGCTACTAGTATCATTTTTAGAGACTGTTGTCGGAGCTTGCGTACTACAAGTGGGATCAGTGGTAGCGGTGGAAAAGCGTACACAAATCTGCCGGACCAGTTCATCCATATCGCATTGCCCTTGGACTGCGGGTGTGGAAACCTGGCGGCGAAGGTTGGGCATTTTGCGTTTTGGTGTGTGGCGAACAGATCTAAGTCTGGCTGGCCCCACATCTGGAAAAAGGGTAGAAGAACTTGTGGATGTAGTTCCCACTCGTGAATCAGTTGTGTCTGTCGACTTAACAGATCGGCAATCTGATTGTGAACCCCTGGTAGGTGTTCTGCTAGAAGGTATATTTTTTGTGGAATGGCCCACCTCCAAATGTCCTGTGCCAGTTGGGACAGTTGTGGAGAGTGTGTCCCCCCCTGTTTTTGTATATAGTACATGGCTGTGATGTTGTCTGTTCGGATCAGGACAGCCTTGTTTTGTACGTGGAGTTGGAAAGACTTGAGAGCTAGGAATATAGCTAGTAACCTCCAGGTGGTTGATGTGGAACAGCTTTTGTTGAGTGGTCCACTTGCCTTGTGTTGTATGATCTAACAGGTGTGCTCCCCATCCTGTGAGGGATGCGTCCGTGGTTAGTACTATTTGTGGAACCGGCTCTAGGAACGGCCGCCCTTTGGACAAATTGTTGGTGTTCCACCACTGCAGAGAGCGATGTGTGCGGCTGTCCACCAACACCAGATCTGTAAGATGTCCGTGAGCCTGGTTCCATTGGCGCGCTAGGCACTCCTGTAGAGGACGCATTTGAAGTTTTGCATGAGGGACGATAAAGATGCAAGATGCCATCATGCCGATTAGCTGCATAAACACTCTGGCTGGGAGAGAGTGTTGCATTTGAAACCTGGGGACAAGGGTTTGTATACTGGCTATCCTGGCTGGGCTGGGGTAAGCTAGAGCAGTGGAAGTGTTTATTGTGGCTCCCAGATATGGAAGGATATGGGAGGGCTGAAGGTGCGACTTGGTATAGTTTATTGTGAACCCCAAGTTGTGTAATGTTTGTATTGTTTGGTGAGTGTGTTGGACACACTGGTTGAATGATTTGGCTTTGATGAGCCAGTCGTCCAGGTATGGAAAGACATGTATTTGTTGTCTTCGTAGGTGCGCCGCTACTACTGCAAGGCATTTGGTAAACACTCTTGGAGCAGTGGTGACTCCGAATGGAAGTACTTTGAACTGGTAGTGCTGTCCATTGAGTACGAACCTTAGATACTTCCTGTGAGCAGGATGTATGGGAATGTGGAAGTAGGCGTCCTTGAGATCTAGTGTGGCAAGGAAGTCTTCCTGTTGCAGTAGGGGAAGCACTTGTTGGAGAGTGATCATGTGAAAATGATCCGAATGTATATACTGATTGAGGGGTCTGAGGTCTAGAATTGGCCTTAGGGTCCCGTCCTTTTGGGGATTAGGAAATACAGGGAGTAAACTCCTGTGCCCTGCTGTAGTAGAGGAACTGGCTCTATGGCGTGCTTTTGAAGCAGGGAAAGTACCTCTTGCTGTAAAAGGGTAAGATGGTGTGCGGACATAGGCCGCTGCTTGTGTGATATGTTGGGGGGTAGCTGTTAGTTCCAGGCAGTAGCCATGTTGGATAATTTGTCTTACCCACCTGTCTGTTGTAATGGAGTTCCAGACAGGTAGGAACTGTGAGAGCCGTCCCCGACAGGGGTGGTGTGGTCGGGGGAAGCGGAGGGAAGTCACTGTTTAGGAGTGGTGGAGGTACGGGTGTTGTTATTACCTCGACCTCTGCCCTTAGTGTTGTTGCCTCTGTACCCACCTCTAAAGTATCCCCTATTGGGAGAGGTTTGGGTGGTGCTTCTATATGAAGAGGAACTGTCTGCGGTGGTGTTCCTAGAGCCCCCTCTGTAAAAGGAGCGGCGAAAGGAGCCACGTTGTTGTGGGGACTGCAATGCTCCCATTGACTTAGCAGTGTCAGTGTCCTTTTTCATTTTCTCTATTGCTGTGTCAACAGCAGGACCAAAGAGTTGGTTTTGGTTAAATGGCTGATTTAAGATGGTAGTTTGGACTTCTGGCTTAAAGCCTGAAATGCGGAGCCAGGCGTGCCGTCTGATGAGTACGCTAGTGTTGACGGACCTAGCGGCAGTGTCGGCTGCATCGAGGGCGCACTTAATGGAGGCATTTGAAATAAGTTTGCCCTCTTGAATGAGGTCAGTGGCCTGTGTTTTGTACTGATCAGGGAGATGTTGCAAGAGGGTCTCTAGCTAATCGTAGTGGGCCCTATCGTACCTAGCTAGTAGTGCCTGGGTGTTAGCTATGCGCCAGATGTTGGTGGCTTGCGCAGCTAACCGTTTGCCAGAGGAATCTAATAATTTTGACTCCTTATCAGGGGGCGGAGCATCCCCTGAAGTTTGGGAATTAGCTCGTTTACGAGCATTAGAGACGACCAGTGAGTCAAGAGGGAGCTGACCTTTGATGTAGGTGGGGTCATCAGGGGCAGGTCTATACTTTCTATCTATCCTAGGGTTAATGATCCTGGCCCTTACAGGGTCATTGAATATGTCAGGTGCATGTTTAATGACACCTTTGATCATGGGTAAAGTTTGAACAGTTTGAGACTGTTCAAAGGTGTCTAGAAGGAAATCTTCCTCTGGTTGGTTGGTGTGTACATGCACGCCGTGAAAGACAGCAGCCCTGTGGATGAGTTGCCCAAAACCAATGTGATCATCTGGTGGAGATGGTTTTGTGGGATAAGGTGGAGGGCTGGGGAGGTCTGTAGGATCTATGGGGTGGTTGTAGCCCCAGTCGTCCTGTGGTGGGGTATCTGGGTCCAGAAGTGGATCATCAGGGTCATCACCATACCCCATGTCGTCCTGATATTCATGTGGGGGAGAAGTTACAGGCTGAGGCGGTGTAACAGGGATGTGGAGAGGAGGGGTGTTAGAGAGAGGTATAGGAGAAGAAGGAGGCATAGGGGAAGTAGAAGAGTCCTTCTTGTTTGAAGGGACATGCTTGTGGCGTGGCACAGAGGAAATGTGTCCAGTTTTAGGATTGATATGCAGTTTGTTGATTAGGATCGATGGGATCCGGTCGAAACAGTTCCTCCTGTGGAATAGTTGGCTTCGGCGCCGACTTTTTCGGCTCCTAGCGTGGTGGCTTGTTTAAATGTTCCTTTGCCTTAGAAGGCGTAGAGGAGTCCTTCGGCTTCGGTATGGGCTCGACCAGCTTTGGTTTAGGGGTTTTGTCTTGGAGCCTGGGTTTCGGCGCCGAGTGATCCGCGGGTTTGGAGGCGGATTTTGGAACCGAACTGGATTTCGGCGCCGGGTGTTCTTTGGGCTTCGGCGCCGAAGGTGCCGGTAGAACGGCCACATGGGGTTTGGTCGGTGCCGAGGAGCTGGAAGGCTTTATTTTCTTCTTCGGCGCCGAGCCGGAAGGCGGGGCGTCCGAAGCACGTTTACGGTCGCGACGGGGGCCCGTAGGCGAAGTGTTGACCGGTGCCTTCGGTTTTGTAGGTGGGGTTGGGGCAGGAGCAGTAGTACTCACACGTTGCCCTGGAGTGATGGAACCGTCTGAGTCCTCTGCCTCCGAGACGATAGTGAGGTCTTCGGAGTCCTCCTCTGGAACGTCGGGACCCTCATCGAAGATCTCGACGGGTTCCGGAGCGGACCGTTGCGCCATGATGTGCCTTCGGGCTCGACGATCGCGGATGGTCTTTTTGGAGCGGAAGGAAGCGCAGGCTGGACAGGTGGCCTCGTTATGGTCTGGTGAGAGGCACAGGTTACAGACCTTGTGGTGGTCACTGTGGGGGAACATTGCTCCACACTGGGGGCATTTTCGGAAGGGCGTCCTTTCCATGGGCAGTAGGCCTTACGGCGTCGATGGGCCCAACGGCCCGCGTCGACGGCTGGAAAGGAGATCGAGGAAGGGACGTCGAGATGTCGATATGAAGTCTTGAGATGTGAAAACGTTGAAAAAACAAGTTTCGAACCGGAGTGTCGAGGTTGCATCCGAACTCGATGGCGGAAAAAAACAATCTGAGGATGGAGTCGATGCCCATGCGCACTAATGTCCAAAGGAGGAGTCACCTATCACATGACTACAAAGACTTCTTCGAAGACAACAACAAAGTGCAAGCATCCGAGCCCAACACCAGATGGCGATCTAATGCACAGTGTGAGCTCTGCAGCTCACATGCCTCGAACATGGCTTTCCTGATCGAGTGCACTGGCAGTAAAGTAACTGCCCAGCACAAGGGCATATCTTCTCATGCAGACATGTCCTCACATGTAGTTTAGTGCACCCTAAATGGGCTGTAAGGCATGCTGTACTGGTGACTTACCTACACTGCTGCAGTGTCTGCAGGCATGGCACACAGGCTGTGTGCAATGTTGTGTTTTTACTTTTGTCTGCACCAAGAAACGCATCCTGCAATGGCAGTCTGTATGCGTTTGGTGATGGGTCCTTTAGGGTGGCACAATTGGTGCTGCAGCCCTTGAAGACCCTCTTTAGCCTTCTTGCCCTAGGTACCACATGTACCATTTACTAGGGACTTACAGGGAGAACTAAAGGTATTGCCAATTGGGGAAACACTTGTACAGTTTTGTGAAAGATATATTGGCACTGGGGACCTAGAAATCAGGAACCCAGGGCACTTCCAGTTAAAATCACATCAAATACCAGGCAAAAGGTGGGGGTGACCTTGTCAAAAAGGGCACTTTCCTACACAGGTGTGTTTCTCTCTTTAAGAGCAGTTCTAAACTAGAATCAATCAATATGTTTAAATTCACTGAATTGTTCACTCACACTTTCATATTTTCATGGATGATAAAAAGAGTTGTGTGATAGTTCAGAAACGGCATTACCAGAACTTTGGGCAGATATCGTAGTTTCATGCCTACATACATAATAATATAAGAAAGGTAGCACACTGGTAGGGTCCTTCGAGTTGGGTTGCTGAAGTTAGTAATGTGATGAGAGTATGAAACTAGGAAATACACAAGCAAAGAGCTACTAAATCACAGAGTCCTGTATGAAAGTGTTCTTTTAACCACAAAAACAACAAAAGGATGCAAAAGAAAACGGATAAGAAATACTCCATCCAGTTTTGAAAGAAAGAATTATAGATCTTAGTTCTTCTATACAGTACCAGCATTTGTGAGGTCAGGGAGGTAGGACTGGATAGGGAAATCTGGCAAAAGGAGGGAAATGATTGTGTGAAGGCCACAAAAGGATATTCAATCTCACCTTCTTGCCCTTTTTGGTGGGAGTTATGTTGATTTTAGCCCTCTCCTGGAAGGTCTGACGCAGCACCTGTCTCACCAGAGGCTCCCGAGCGATCTGTAGAGCTACCATGTAACGGGCACCCTCTAGTACGATCTCCGGAGTTGGGAACTGACTACAAACAAAAATTGCTGTGTTAATGACAGAGACTAGGCAGCACATTGCAAAACATATGGACTCCAGAACTGAATCACTACAGGACAAACAGCTTGCGATAAGAGTTTGCTTGTCATACACACTGAATTGGTGTAGGTTAACCACATTCCTTGGCTGACAAACTGGTCTTGGAAAATTAATGACACCCATTATATTTCATTTGTAATTCAATTTAGTAGAGATGATCCACCATTTTCATTTTGCACAAACCTCTTGCAATCTCTCCACAAGGGTTCTTTTCCATCCCTTCACTCAACAGCACCAGGTCACCAACTTGAAGTGACGAACTGCCCTGACTTACAGCACAGTTTCAATGCAGTACCATCCTGGACCGAGAAAACCCTCCAACCTTAAAATCATCTGATTTAGAAAAGAGTTGTGGACCCCAAGAAGACATCTATACCTTTGCTTCCACAAGTCTATGCAATGGACAGCAGCACCCACCTGCACACATAATCCTTTGCTAACTCCAGGGGCTCTGCTGGGAACTGCTCAGTCTCATGCCTCTGGTAACTGTCACGAAGATTTTCTCCAAACTGCTCAGGTGTTAGACCAAACTTTTTTGTGAGACCATCTGTTTGTGAAGGACACAAAAGTAAAAACCAAATGGTAAGGAAGGAACCCTTGGCACTACATGGTACACAAGTAAAAACACATCTGCTAATATCACAAACTACGAAACTGCCTTGGAGGGCAGAAAAAAAGAGAATTAGCATACACTCAAAAGCTGAAAACTGAAATAGTTTGTGATTCAGCTAATAATACCACACTACAGAATTGACTGTCGGAAGCAGATAAGGAGATATGGTGAGTACTGTGCAAAAGGATGCAAACTAACTTAATATTCTGCGTTAGGAGTTCCCTCAGAATGTCTTGATTCAGAGAATGAGCTCCTGAACAAACAAATCAACCTCAACATCCGATGGTCAATTTAGGGGGTAGATGGACTGAAGTAATAGCTATTGCTCTGCATAAAACAATAGATGCCAAAGAAACAGTCTGGGGACTTACCAAGTCCAGCTGCTTGGCAGATGGAATACATGTCCCGACGAGAAGCCTGCTTCAGTTCTGGTCCCTTCTGCTCCTCATCCTCTGGCTCGTCCACTTCTTCACCTTTGGAATAAAATAACATTCAGAAAATGGTCAGCGTAAGCTAAAAAGCAAATGGAGTAAACAACAAAACATCCTGCAGATCTAAGGGCTCAGTATGGACATCAAACTCTGCCATTGAGGTTTGTATTACTAGGAGTTGTCACTCAGACTAGGTCAGTGGTTCTTAACCTTTTGACTTCTGTGGAACCCCACTTAATCATTACTAGAATACAGGACCCCTGCTGAATCTATTTTGGAATCCAGGGACTCCCACTGAGTCATTACTAGAAGCCAGTGACCCCGGCCTAAGCAATTTCGATGACTGTAACCACAAAACAGCACATAAAAATACAGACAATTATTCATCAAACAAATACACAAAGGATGAACTATTTTAAGCAACATTTTTATGCACTTGTACTGATAGCTCCCACAAACCAATTGGAGGATAACAATTATATTATTAGCCTCCAATTTAAAATTTACAGAATGTTTTCCTTCTTCATTTATATACAATTTATTAATTTATTATTTAATTTTATAAGCAGCTGCAGGTCTACTGAGTAGGCATTGCGGACACCCAGGGGTACCTGGACTACAAGTTATGAGCCACTGGACTAAGGGGTATCATAATACAGTGCCTTACAAGGTATGCCATTTGCATGACTAGTGAACTTACATTTTGTATTCCATATTGTGAGGGAAAAAAACCTTGAGTGCCCACCTTCCATGTTTTTAAACTGTTTTCTGTTGGTAATTTAGACCATGGGCACTGGGAGGCTGCTCAACATCAACCAAGGGCAAGGAATCTGACAATTAACACATGGATTAGGATTGGCTCATCCGAATTAGCATATATAACTGAAGTTAGGCTACAGTAATATGGAGCAGAAGGTGCACACGTGGCATAAAAGTTAAATCTTTCACGTTAGTTGCAGGGTAAATTTACACCATCTGCACAAGTGACCTTTAAAAGCAGGTCTACAGGCCTGGCACTGCAGTGGGTGACTGCAACCTAAAAAACTCTATAGCGCATGCCCAAGGAAACGTTTCTGACTTTTAGAAAAGCCCACTTTTTACATTAGCTAGGACTCCCCTATACAGTGTCTAGGAAACAGACAAGACTTGGACGTATAATGAGTAAAAGTAGGAATGGGGGCTAGGGGGCGTGGCTAGCCAGCCAAGATAGCGGACTTGAGTCTTTAGCACTTCGACCACATCGCCCTGTTTATACTGAAGAACGCACTGAGTAATCCCGTCTCGTCGCCTTGCAACGGAGTGGAACAGACCCCTGAAGCACTGGAGCATGCGGCGGCTGAAAAAACAACGGCGGCAGGGAACGTCGCTACACCGAAGGTACGCGAACCGCCCAACCAGTGGTCCTTGCCGCATGAACAAGTGAGGCTGGATGAGAGCCACAGACGGGGAAGAGCCTGCGGTGCCCTCCTGAGAAACGGTACAACAGTGCGAGCAATAAGCACACAGCAACAAGAGCAGCCCGTAGGTTCGTTTACGGCGAATGAAGATTAGAGCTGCGAACGCTGCACGTGAGGAGGCCCACATTGAGTCGAGGGGAAGCGGCACGGTGATAGCAATGCGCAGGACGTCGACCCCCCCAGAGGTAAGAAGCGAAGGCAGCCACCGAGAGGGGATTGACTGAGCCGACCGGCGCTGCAGTGTAGGGCGCTCCTCCCCGCCTCAAGGAGCGGCGAACAAAGTGGGAAATTGAGCACCAGTGCCCGCCTTACTACAGTGCAGACCAGGGAGCCGGCCCGCCGCAGACGCGCAGGCCCGCGAAAGTAGGCCTGCGCAACAAGCAACAACGCGAACGGAGGAAAAGCCACAGCAAGCGGAGGCCAACAACACTCTGACCCCGAAGGTAAGGTGCGCACCCAGCACTAGATGAGACGGACCGGGAGCGCTGGCGCACTGAGGCCGAGGCTTTGTTTCCGTCCAGTACATCACCACAGGCAGCGGGAGCGAGAGCAAATACCTACCGTAGTGCAGTAAGGAGAAGAGACTAGGCCTGCAGCAACAGCGGCGGACTGCAGGAGACGACCGGCGCCATGTGCAGTGAGGCAAACAGGCGAAGTGATTGTGCAGGCCAGAACCCGCACTGGCCCGAATCTGCCACTACTGAAGGTGTGCCCCATCCAGAGATCACCCCATGACTGCCCGAACCCTGGGGCAAGCAACTAAGTGCCCGCGCGCACTGCAAAAGTCGGCACATAAAGGCCTGACCCAGCACCAATAAGTGGCTGTGCAGAGACCACAGTGCAAACGAAAGGCAGCAAGCATACAAGCCCAGAGCCCCCACTGGGGGAACCCCAAATGTGAGACACAAAGCGAACAGCTCAGCAGAAACACAAGGCCTACACCTCAACACGTGCAACCCAGGGACTTGCTAAAGTAACAAGGGGCCCCCGCTGGCCTAAAGTCCTGCCCGATGCACACCCGCCAGTGACAAGGCCGCCACACACCCTCCGAAGCCGCTGACAACACCTTGGGCACTGAACCGCACCTGGGGACCAGGTGAAAAGCCATAGAAGACGCAGCGGCCACACGAAGGACACCAAAGGCCCCGCAGGCAAGATGCGTGCGGCAAATCCTCGCAGCAGCACAGCAATCGTAGCACCACAAGACAGAGGACCTACCTGCTCTCTCCTGGGGAAAGGCAGAGACACTTGTAGCAGACTGAGTCAGTGCAATACAAGGGCAGACAGCGCAAGCACAAACACACCACAGGAGACTGCCCACTAGCCAGCAACTGCAAAAAGACACCAACTAGACTCTGAGTACCCCTCTCTACTCACACGCAATATCCGCCCAAGCATGACAAATAGTCAACAGACACCAGACCTGCCAAACACCTGCATGCCCTCTACGCAGAAGTTGGCCATGGGTCGCTTACGAACCAACACACAGCAGTCGACCGCACACCCTGAGGGGCAAGGGGCTCAACGCACGGAGGAAGAAGGCACAGGAGAGACCCCAAACTTAGCACTCTCTGCAAAACTCGACTCAGTCCTATCAGCGGTGGAAAAGATCGCCGCCACCCTAGATCACACCCAGAACTCGCTGGAATTCAAAATGGACAAAGTTGCATCAGATTTCACTTTGCTGAGAGCAGACCACCGAAAACTAACAGAGTCCAAACAAATAAACAAGCCCTGTCAGAATTAAAGCCAACCAATCGCAGTCACACAGCGGCGCTACAGGACATCATGGATAGAATAGACGCCTTAGAAGACAGGCTGGAAGATGCAGAAGGCCGCTCGAGACGCATAATGTACGCGTGGTGGGCCTCCCGGAGGGAGAAGAGGGACAGGACCCATTCACACATGTGGAGACCTGGATACGGGAGCTTCTCCCAGAAGGCGTGCTCTCGCCAGAGTTCATGGTAGAGCGAGCCCACAGGATACCGGCCCGACGACCAACCCCAGGAGCCAGACCGCTGCCACTACTGGTCAAACGCCTCAACTACAGGGACAGAGACACAATACTAAGGGAAACCCGCAAGCTCACTGAAATAAAAGTGCAAAATCAACATGTAATGATGTTCCCTGATTACACAGTGCCAAGTAGAAAGAAGAAGCGGTTCCTTCATAGAAGTTAATCGCCAGCTGCGGTTGCTGGATATACGATACTCTCTCTCGTTCCCAACAAGGCTGCGAATCGTTGACAAGGGACAAACAAGATTTTTTGAAGCACCATCTGCAGTCTGGGACTGGTTAGAAGAGACAGGACTGCTAGCAGGACCCAAGACACCTGCGGAAACGCAATCAGCCGACGGGGTAGAAGAAACCAACGCCAGGGCAGAGGGAAAAATCCTAGGCGGGCGCACCCACAGGTAGCAATTCCTGACAGAGCAAAGGATGATGAAACATCAGGAGGCTCTTCACATGGCAGCAACCATCCACGCTAACTCTTTGACCTCTGAACCGGAGACACGCTCACCCTGTTCCCAAAGCTTGGCTGGATCATCGGCGACGAGATCCGAAGATCGCGACTCCCTCCAGCTGCCAGACATTACACTGCAGACATCCGACGACCTAATATGAACACTGGACAAATACTTAATGGAGTGTATCCTTTTGTTGTTAATGAACTGCATACATGTTCTTCATTTATGCATCTTAACCTGATAAGCCCACGCCCGTTGCGCGGCACATCCAACAGACACAGAAGTGACCATGCACACCTAGCACAAGGCGCCTGCCCCCACCCCACCCCCGTCTCCTCAGTCGCACCGGTGACTGAACATCGTGCACAAAAAACACAACGGGGCGGGATGGGATACACCACACATTCCTAGCAACACCGGGGTGCACTTCAAAGCGCGCGATTACACAGCACACAACCCCATAGTTAAACATGTCACACATGTTAGTTGCCACTGTTTGGCCTCACAGTTTGTACGAGCAGTGACTACGAGCTCGCTCTCATGATGTTATGTGCAATCCCGTTGCACCCCTAACCCCTTTTCAGTTCGCCCCATCTGCAGAAGCTCTGTTTGGCACCCCGGCTGCGGCTGACAACCTTAAACCCCCCCATACATAGGGGACTACACGATGCACCCAAGACCGTAACAAGTAATGTGAGGGGCATGCATGCACCTGCCCGTAGATACTCTGTATATGCATACATACAGAGCAGACACACGCACATCGGTTTTCTACAGGAATAACACCTCACCCAGGTTGAGGCAGACCGCCTCCGCAAGCGATGGAGGGGGCAAGTATATAGCACTAACTGGTGAGGGGAACACTGATATGGATAAAGGCGGCAAGCAAGCAGACGTTGCTGATAGGCTCGGTGTATGCACCGAACGTAGACCAAGCTGCATTCCTTCGAAAACTTACATGAGTACTCGCTAGATGGAGTGGACTCCCGTGGCCCATAGGAGGGGACTTTAACGCAGTTCTGGACGTAGAATTAGATAGGTTATATCCACCCCTAACACGGACTGCGGCGACCTCTAAAGCGCAAACCCTGTCGGAACGGCTCGCGAACTGGGCACTGATAGACATCTGGCGAACTCTTAACCCCACAGCACGAATTTACTCGATCTACTCCCCTGTCCATGAGCTACATGTCAGGCTTGATCGCATTGTTGGATTGCCTGCTCTCCTTCCCCTCAAACACACCGAATACCTGGGGCGAACACATTCAGACCATAAGACCCAGCTCCTACAGCTCATATAGGACACATGACACCCTCCGATACCCACATGGCGCTTACAACCAGCAGCACTAGTAGACCAGGCGTTCCGCTCCTCACTGGGGACAGCAATACTCGAACATTTCGAGATTATTGACCACTCCACTGAAGACCATCTCTGAGTGGGATGATTTCAAAACAATGTTAAGAGGGCACTGCTTAGGGGCCACATGGAATATACACAAACAGCTAAATATGGCACTCAAAGTAGAAAGACAGCTAATAGGCCAATAGATAAAGCAATCAGAGGGGGGGCAGGAACACGAGAAATCTAGACACTGCGGGCAGAGCACACAGATTTGCTAGAGTAACTCCGTTGCCACAACTACGCAGCACACTCGGCTCGCACACATGCCACTGCAGACTGCGCAGGCAAAACGCTAGCATGGCTACTACGCCAGGAGCAGATACACTGCCCCATATTCGCCCTAAAAACTGACGCGGGTATAACTGTGTACACACAGCACGAAAGACACGAGGCAATGACGTGCCAATACACAATATTGTACCAGTCCTTGGGCTCCCAGGCAGGGAGTCAACTCACCGAGGTTCCTAGAGCCAAAACACCTACCGGAGACCACGCCGGAACAGAGGGAGTTGCTAAACGAACCTAACACACCTGAGGAAATTCGAAGCGCAATAATGGCGCTGGCGTGCGGGAAAACCTCAGGCCCAGACGGATTCCCATCGGAATTCTAGAAGGCCTACACTACAACGCTCACCCGCCACCTACATGAGCTATAAAAAAAAGGCTATAGATGTGCAACGTCTCCCTCTGTCCATGAACAAGGCTAACCTGGTGTTGTAGGAGGCTGGCTCAACTCCACAGTTGGAACATTTTTCAGAGAAAAACAGTCAATAGGTTCCTATGGAGAGAAATGAAGTTAACGGTTACCAGGTAAGTACTCGGTCTTTGGGGTTGAGTTTCTGGGGTTAGAACAAGGGTTTTCCCAGGGTCAAGGATGCACTCTTGTTACACCCTCAGCTGCACTTGGGTGGCCGGGTGCAGAGTGCTGAGGCCCAATGTTATCCAATGGGGGATAGGGGGCCTCCGGTTGGTGGCTGCTTACGAGCAGGCCACTGGGTTGTGGGAGCAAAGCTCCTGGTGTTAGGCTTAGGGCAAAGGGGGATCCTAGTTAGCACAAAAAGTGCACCCGCAGCAGTGGCTGGGTCCAGGGTGCTGCTTTGGCGTCGGGTGCCCTGTTGATTATAATGGGGATTCTCCGGTTTCAACAAAGACTGCAGGCTCAGGGACGAAGATCTTCTGAAGGTGACCACTGGTTGGAGAGGTAAGTTGGGATGCCTGGGGATGCTGGGACACCGTCGGTTGGGCCACCCAAGGCCGTGGGGCTTAGGGTGCAGGGGTGTCTTTAGGCATCAGGTTTCGCTTACCAGCTCCGGTCGCGGTCAGGGGGATCCTCCAGAAGCACAAGTTACTAACTTGTGTAACGATATATCTGTAAGAGACAGTAGTTAGTGACAGATTCCTTACCTTAGAATATCCCCAGGCGTCAGGCTGGATCCGGAAAGTTTTTGCGTAGCAGTACCCTTGCGCGTCGGTAGGCGACGTCGTGCGGCTCCGCGTCCGTCGTCGGCGTCGTGATCGCCGGGATGACGTCGCGGGCAGTACTTAGGCGCCGCCCCTGCGCGCTGACGTCAGTTCTGTACACGACTTTCCGCGCCAGGAACGCAGAGCCATGCAAGAAGCTGACATAGGTGTCTGAAAAATACTAGGGCCCTGAAAGGGATGTCCTTAACCCTAGAAATCAGTTCGCAGAACGGGGAGGATGGGTGGGGCGGTAGGAATCTGTCACTAACTACTGTCTCTTACAGATATATCGTTACACAAGTTAGTAACTTGTGCATCTGAAAGAGACACGTTAGTGACAGATTCCTTACCTTAGAATAGATACCCCAGCAATACCAACCCCGGTGGTGGGTCTGCGAACAAAGATTAGACAAGGAAGTCCTGGAGGACAGAACGGCCAAAGAAGCCGTCCCTCCGGACCGGACTGTCAAGGCAGTAATGCTTTGTAAACGTGTGCAGCGAGGCCCACGTAGCTGCCTGACAGATAACCGGCAGCGGAACACCGCGGCCCAAGGCCGTGGTAGCAGCCGTTGCCCTGGTGGAATGGGCACGCAGCCCAACAGGAGGCTCCTTCTTAGCGAAAGAATAGCAGGTCTTGATGCACAAGGTAACCCAGCGGGAGATGGTCCTCTTGTGCACCGCCCAACCTTTTTTGGCGCCCACGTAGCCAACAAAGAGCTGGTCATCCACCCAGAAGTGTTTTGTGCGGTCGATATAGAAGGAGAGCGCACGTTTTGGGTCCAGACGGTGGAGCCTCTCTTCCTCTCTGGAAGGATGCGGAGGCGGAAAGAAGGTGGGCAAAGTGATGGTCTGCCCAATGTGGAAAGCAGTAACCACCTTTGGCAAGAAGGACGGACGCGTCCGAAGAACAACCTTGTCTGGATGAACAGACAGAAAGGGAGGTTTGCAAGAGAGAGCCTGGAGCTCACTCACCCGCCGAGCGGAGGTGATGGCCACCAGAAAGGCTGTCTTCAGAGTCAGAAGACAAAGAGGACAGTTATGGAGAGGCTCAAAGGGAGCGCACATTAAAAAGGTAAGAACCAAGTTCAAGTCCCACTGAGGCATCACAAACGGAACAGGAGGGAAGAGGTGAGTAATGCCTTTTAAGAACCTGTTAACAGGGGACCTGAAAAGGGAGGGCTGATCAGGGAGCCTGAGGAAGGCCGAGATAGCACAAAGATAACCCTTGATGGTACCCAGGGCAGAACCCTGTTGGGCCAGAGAAAGAAGGAACAGAAGGACCTCAGAAAGAGGGGCAGAAAGGGGATTCACAGCCTTTGCTGTGCACCATGCCACAAACTTGTTCCACCTGCAGGCGTATACCACCTTAGTGGAGGGACGCCTGGCTGCCAGAATCACATCACAAACTTCGGGAGGCAAGTCGAAAGGAATCAACTGCCGCCGCTCAATCTCCACGCAAGCAGGTGTAGACTGGACAGGTTCGGGTGGAGGACCGTCCCCTGCTGCTGCGACAGAAGATCCTCCCGAAGAGGCAGGCGGATCGGGGGATCGACGCTCATACTGAGTAGCTCGGGATACCAAACTCTTCGAGCCCAGTCCGGAGCCACAAGAATGACTTGGGCCCGGTCGTGCCGAATCTTCTTCAACACTCTGGGTAGAAGTGGTATAGGCGGAAAGGCGTACAATAGACCGCAACTCCACTCGTGACGAAAGCGTCGCCGAGCGAGTGCCGCCTTGGAAATTCCAACGCGCAGAACTGATGACATTGCGCGTTCTCTTCGGTGGCGAATAGATCTAACCAAGGCTCTCCCCACTGTAGAAAGAGTCCTTGCACCACTTCCGAGTGAAGACGCCATTCGTGATCCATCATGCACCTGCGGCTGAGTTCGTCCGCCCTGGCGTTCAGGGAACCTGCCAGGTGTTGAACCATCAGGAACATGCCCTGATGTTCCAGCCATGTCCAGAGGCGCAGAGCCTCCTGACAAAGGGTCCACGACCCCACCCCGCCTTGTTTGTTGCAGTACCACATGGCGGTGGTGTTGTCTGTGAACACCTGCACTACCTTCCCTTTGACAGAGGGAAGGAATGCCTTGAGTGCAAGTCGGATCGCCCGGAGCTCCAGAAGGTTGATATGGAGCCGGGACTCCGCCGGAGACCAGAGGCCTCTGATCTCCGCCTCTCCCATGTGACCGCCCCATCCCAGAAGGGACGCGTCCGTCACAACTGTGTGCTCTGGCTGGGGAAGGGAGAGGGATCTGCCCATGACCCATTGCCGGTTCGAGAACCACCACTGCAACTGTTTTGCAGTCCCCTCCGAGATCTGGACGTGATCGGACAGGTTGCCCTGGTGCTGCGCCCACTGTAACTTCAGGTCCCACTGCAGAGCCCGCATATGCCATTTGGCATGATTGACCAGCAGGATGCAGGAGGCCATGAGGCCCAGCAGCCTCAGGGTCATCCGTACCGAAACCCAGGATAAAGGCTGAAAGATCGGAATCATAGCCTGAATATCCCGGACTCGCCGTTCGGGAGGATAGGCCCGAAACTGCGTCGTGTCCAGAACTGCTCCGATGAAAAGGAGCTGTGGAGAAGGAATCAGATGCGACTTCGGCACATTGATGGAGAACCCCAGCGAGTGCAGGAGTTCGGCCGTAGTCTGGAGGTGGGAGACGACTGCCTGGGACGAGCCCGCCTTCAGCAGCCAGTCGTCGAGGTAGGGAAGACTGAAACCCCTGCCCGGCGCAGATGAGCTGCGACCACCGCCATCACTTTCGTGAACACCCGAGGGGCACTGGTAAGGCCAAAAGGGAGCACGGTGAACTGAAAATGCTCGGGGCCTACCGTGAACAACAGGTAACGCCGGTGGGCCGGCAGGACGGGGATGTGAAAATAAGCGTCCTGCAAGTCCAACGCTACCAACCAGTCTCCAGGGTCGAGGGCAGTCAAGACCTGAGCTAGGGTGAGCATCTTGAACTTCTCCTTCCGGAGGAAGCGATTGACGTTCCGGAGGTCCAAGATAGGACGCATGTCCTCCTTGTCCTTTTTGGGCACCAGAAAGTAGTGGGAGTAGCAACCACGCCCTACTTCTGGGGTCGGAACACGCTCGATGGCCCTCTTGGTCAAGAGGGCCGTGACTTCCTTCTGCAGAAGTACCAAGTGATCCCCTGACATGCGGTGGAATTGAGGTGGCATGGCTGGAGGGGTGGTCTCGAAGGGGAGGGAGTAGCCCCTTCGGACAATGTCCAAGACCCACCTGTCCGAGGTGATGGGACGCCAGTGGTGAAGGTGATGGCGGACCCTGCCCCCTACTGGCGTGCTGTGCACCTGAAAGGAGGGACTAGGAGGGCTTGGGGCCGCGGACGGGTTGGAGGTGGTGGCCTGACCCGCACGCTGGTTGCCCGATCCGCCACGGCGGAATCCACGTCCTCGGCCACGCGAAAACGCCTGCTGCGCGGGCCGGTGGCTGGGCTGCTGACGTGACGGGGCGCCCCTTCCGTGGCCACGATAGGGGCGAAAAGCAGAAGTCAGCGGAGGGCGTGTAGCAGAAAGGCCCAGGGACTTGGCAGTAGCCAGTGAGTCCTTAAAGCGCTCCAACGCATGGTCTGCTTTGGACCCAAAAAGACCGACTCCATCAAAGGGCATGTCCATGAGAGTATTCTGGACATCCCCTGAAAAACCAGTGGTTCTCAGCCAGGCGTGGCGTCGCAGCGCCACCGTCGTTGCAATAGACCTGCCCAGCGAGTCGGCGGTATCAAGGCCACATCGTATCGTGTATTTGGCCGCATCCCTTCCTTCCGCAATGGCGCGGGAAAGCAGTGTCTGGACCTCCTCAGAACACTGGGGCAAAACAGTCGCCACCGAATCCCACAAGGAGTGGGTATATCGGCCCAAAAGACAAGCGGTGTTGATGGACCGCAAGCCAGCACTGGAGGAAGAAAAACCCTTCTTCCCAAATTGATCCAGGCGTTTGGATTCCCTATCCGGAGGGGCGGTAGGGAAGGCAGTTTGGGAAGCGGAGGCTTGGACAACCAAGCTCTCAGGAGTGGGGTGGACAGAGACAAACAGGGGGTCGCCCGGAGCCGGGCGATGGCGTCGGGACACGTTCCTATCCACAGGAGCCCCTGTGTTGGGCTTGGACCAGGCGCCCAAAAGAACGTCAGTGAGGGCATCGTTAAACGGCAGCACAGTCTCCGTAGAGGAGGCTGCCGGCTGAAGCACCTCTGTCAAGATATTAGTCTTGACCGCCACAGTAGGGAGTTGGAGACATAAGGCCCCAGCCGCCCTACGCAACACCGTTGCAAAATTGGCTCCCTCCTCCGTAGCCACGGGAGGAGACAGCATGCCAGTGTCAGGGGAAGTATCCAGACCACTGGCATCCCCTAGACCCTCTGTCCAGTCCTCATCGTACTGAAACTGTTGTGTCAGAGGGTCATCAGACCCCTCCCAGTCCTCCTCTGGTTCAAAATAAGAAGGAGGAGGAGGGACATTTGGGACCCAAGGTCCCATCGGCGCCGGAACCGGCGTCGAGCGACGTCGTTCCGGGTCCATGTCCGGAGCCGGAAGGAACTGGGGGACGACGGCGCCCGGCGCCCCAGGCGGCGTCGAGAACGGCACCGGAGACATCGGCGCCAGCGGAGGTGTCGTTAGGTCGACCGGCGTCGATGGGGGTTGCGGAGCCGGGATCGAGGCCGGGGCCGGAGCCGGGATCGAGGCTGGAGGCACGGGCGACGCCGGGGCCGGAGCCGTCGGCGACGCCGGAGCAACCCCATCAGGGCCCGCGGGGCCCGAAGCGCACCGGAGGGACCTTGAGGCCCGAAGAGGCGGGCCATGGCCGACAGGAATTCCTGTATCTGGGCCGGATCCGCCCCCGAACCCGGGAAGGACGGGTATTGCGGGGCGACTCCACAGGCATGTCCGGGGCCGCGGGGACGGTGCCGGGAGGGGCCTCAGCCGAGTCGCGAGACCGGCGAGGCGAAGTCCTAGAGCGACTATGCTTTTTGGACTTTTTGTGCTTGGACTTACCGGACGAAGAAGACTTCGATGCCGACGACCGGTGAGGACTCCGCGATCGACCCCTGGACCTCTCACGCGACCGGGGCTTGCGCGGAGCCGAATGCCGGGCCTCGAGGAGCTTTCGAGACCGCTCTCGCAAAGCTTTCGGGTTGAGGGCCCGGCAGTCGGAACACGACTCCATGTCGTGGCCTCGGCCGAGGCAGAAGAGACACTCCCGATGCGGGTCTGTGATGGACATCATCCGAGCACAGGCGCCGCAACGTTTAAAACCGGGCATCCCTACGACACCTTGAAGTCGATTCGAAGAAAAACAATGAAAAAAAATTCACCAAAAAAGTTAGTCAAAAAATGACTAGGGCACTGCTCTTCCCGGATCTGCGCTTGCTGGCGCGGAAAAAGAAGAACTGACGTCAGCCGCAGGGGCGGCTCCTAAGTACTGCCCGCGACGTCATCCCGGCGATCACGACGCCGACGACGGACGCGGAGCCGCACGACGCCGCCTACCGACGCGCAAGGGTGTCTTGTGGTTTGTTGCCTGCCTTGTTATGTTGGCCTAGGCCTGGCTGCCATGCTGCTTTTCTTTGCGCACGTTACACTGAGCCAGGGCTCCCTCGCCCTTTGCTCTTGCCAAGTTCTTTTGCGCTGTCTGCATTTTCTGTTTTTCACCTTTTCTCCTGTTCGATTTGGGCTCAGTCTGCACAACATGTACAAGGTCACATAACAATGTATTTTGGTTCTTCCTGATATGGCCAGTCTCGCGCACCCAGACATAACATTAGGTGCAATTGCCATGAAGAATTTTGTGTGCTTTTAATACTGCAGTTTACTAGCGCTTAACACACTTGGAGGAATCCTTTCCAGGGAGAAGAGCTGTGATTGTCTTCTGATGTAATTCTGCATCTAGAGACCGAGGTATGAGGGTTCGCTAGTCAAAGCCCAGAGGTCTTCTATTTTTATAATAAACTATCTTACTGCAAGGGGAGGGTGGTAATGTTATTTATACATTTATCCACTGAGCTATGAGATGCTTTCCCCGTTTGTATTCTATGGAATTGTAACCATGCTGCTTATATTATTCATATGCATTATGCTATTAGTACTGACACGTGTACTGTACATTAGAGCACGTAAATTGAAATAAACATTTTAATCTACCCAGTGTCTCTTCATACGCACCTTGGGGACAAGTACGAGTGAGTGACGAAAGAGTGTTCTTGCTTCTGCGAGTCCTGAGATAAAGATACCGTGTTCTGGGTTGTCCAATCATTGGTACTTGGGTACTAATGGGATGCTAAGCTAGTTGGGTTGGGGTTTTTGGGTGCTACGGTATATGGTGGCAAACCACTGTATTCCGGGGTCCCATTTTCCTGTGCATAGCTCTGTGTATGTGCAGAAACCTTATGACATGGCGCCCAACGTGGGGCTGCTTATCTGCGAGACGCTTGAGTAGTACTTGTGCTTGTCCACAAACCCCTCGCGTACGCTTCCGGAGGCGTAAGTGACGGTGATACCTCCTATATTGAACGTTTTATAGGTTCTTTCAAGCTTGAAGTAATTAAAAAAGGTTAATTAACTGACCCATATTGTGCTCCCTGTTAGGTTGTCGAATATAACTGTTTAGTCATGGCTGGTGTGGCGATAGCTGCACATAGTCGAGGAGCACTCCGAGACCACTTAGTTGTGTATGGAGTGCCCGATACTGGGGTCGAGTTGGTCTTTGTGGTTCAAGCCGATGCGGCTTATCACTTTGAAGTGTTCTACACTTGGATCACATTTGAGGCGGTGGATGCAGGTGATAAACTGTTTCATGAATATAAACCCACCGCTATTCCTGCTGCCTATCGACCCTATACTAATCTTGAAGTGCCTCTCACGGCTTGGCAGCACCGTGTTTGGTTTAATGGCGCCCTCACACAACCAACTACCGCAGTTCGTTTAGGCCCCTTATCCATTCAGGGGGCCACTTGGCCTGTATTGGCCGGGTATACCCCGCATCCAAATTATCTGGCATTACCGCTTGCGGAACTGCGCACTATGCATACCGAACTGGTGCGAGTGCATCGAGCCCTAGTGACATACGTTACAGGTAGCCTACATGGCGCTGCCCCTGTAGTCGCTGGCCAACCAGCTGTTGCAGCTGGAGTGACCATAAGTCCTGTCATGGTCAATTCTGTGATGGGCAAACGTCCACAAAATAAGGACGATTATCCTTACTGGCTTGCAGAAAAGTTCGATCAGATAGAAGCGGTGTTTCCACATACGTCCCCAGTGGATAAACACCGCATCCTTACGATAAGTTTGCCAAAAGACTATAATCCCCGATTTGACATCATGTGAAAACTGGGGTAAGGTATTCGCAGCAGTTTATTCAAAATGTTTTGGTACTCCTTCCATGACGGTTCTACCCTCTGTAATTAAAAAGTACAGGACGAACATGGCCCTGAAGCGGCTGTGGAATTAGGGATGAGACTAGTGGGAGTGTTTGATGTAGTAGCTCAACTGATCCTTGGAAATGTCAAGGGCGATGCTATGAACTTTCAAGTAGCGAATGCTTTGGCTTTGGTCCCAGAGTTGGACAGGCCCCGCGAATTACCGAAAATTATTGCCCGGGCTTACAAAACAATTGGAAGAAATAGCCTAGGCAACAAGCCTTTTGTAAAAATGCAAACTCAATCGCAACCACAAGTTACACAAACAAAAGGTACATCTGAGAAAGATGATAGACCAGTCTTCACTAAAAAGAGTTGGAGACAGAAAAAACAGGGTAAGCAACAAAAGAAGCCGGGGTCGAGAGGCGCTTCCCCAGTTTCGGTTTCTTCTGAACGTACTTATGATTTACGTGATAGGTCGAGAATTAAATCACCAGAAAGGTTTCAGAGCTCTGATACGCGTTCTCCTCGTTCTTCACAGGCCCAGACGTCGTCACAGGCTGGTGGAGGAGGACGGCAAGATAGAGGAAGGGGCCGAGAGGCTCCCCAGGAGCGAGACCAACCTCGACAACAAGTCAGAGGGAAAGCAGAAGACTTTCACCTTCCTCGACCGCAATTTCAGAAGAAAAAAGTTGCCGCTGTAACAGCGAAATATGCCACAGACCGTGAGAACGAGACTCCAGAATTGGACGTGGGCAGTGACCCTCCTAGACAGCGCCGCGGAAGTTACCATAGTGCGGGAGGCGCTACGTCCTCATATGGAGGCGACAGCAACTGAAACATTCGTTACTGTAGAGACAGCTGACACGAGGGTGGCACCCCCTGATAGACTTTACAACATAGTCATCCAAATTGAAGGTGACATACCGCGTGAAATAAAAGGGATTTTTGGGAAAATCTAACCTCTTCATATGACATTTTGTTAGCAGAGGTGGATTGGCCACCCCATTCGTTTTAGCTGCACATAAAGGAGAGGAGGTAATCCTTCCAAGCTTTTCACGGCATGTCCCAAAAGACAAAGCTGAAGCACTTGCAGCTGAGTGGGCTGTGTACCTGGCACCAGCGTTATACCGCAACCATGTGGGATGGGATGAAGAATCACCTCCCCATGCAATACCTTTGCGGTCACTACCGCAGCCACAACCCCAATATCACATCAAACGGCAGGCAAAAGGCCCCGTCTCCGAAATTCTGACACAGTTGGAATATCAGGGAGTAATTGAACCATGCGTATCACCTATGAACAATCCCCTTTTCGTGGTTTCTAAACCCGATGGATCGTACCGCTTAGTATTGGATTACCGGCATTTAAATTCCCATTGTCGGAACTTTGCGGTGCAGAATACACACAGTTCTGCGCTTGTAGACAGTCTTGTTCGTAAAAAATATAAAACGACACTTGACCTTTCAAATGGTTTCTACACGCACAACCTAGCCCCGGAGAGTGGCCAATGGACCGCATTCACTTCCGGTGGTAAGTTATTCCAGTTCCGGCGTTTACCCATGGGCTACAAGAATAGTCCGGGTATTTTCGCCGCCCGTGTTGTCTCTTTATTAAACGACATTGATCAAGATGCATGTTCGTACGTAGACGACATTTACTTGACAGACGACGAATTATTCCTGCATCTGTCCCGTGTGGACCGCATTATTCTTGAATTTGCGGAGCAGGGTTACAAATTTAACTTTGCTAAGTCACATATTGCTGAATTTACCGTTCTGTTCTTGGGCTATGAGCTCAACAACGAAGGTAAGGGCTTAGCCCCCCATTTCTTGGAAAAATGTGCACATTTGTGCCCCCCAAATACTCTGAAGAAACTTCAGTCTTTGCTGGGTTTCCTGAATTTCGGGCGTACTTACATTCCCGAATATGCCCAGCGCATCAAGCCTTTGTATGCTCTGATACAACCTACTTATTCAAGGTCTTGCTGGCTGCCTGAGCATACCTTAATTTTGCAGTCTTTGCAGACAGACCTTTTGGAGTCTAAATATCTTTTGACTCGTGATAACCACACAAACCTGGTGATTAGAATAATTCCAGGAGCGGTGGGATTCACGTACTTAACCTTTAATGAAGGTGATACAGTGCCAATCGCATACAAGTCACATCTGTACACTTCCGCTGAATTGCGCTTTACCTCTGTCGAGAAAGTTCTGACTGCAGTGCAAATGGCGATTCTAAAAGAACGCGCACTGGCACAGGGTAAGCGAATTCTGGTGGTAACACCCTGTCCTGCCCTAGAGGCAGTAACAAAGGCAAGTGTACCGAACTCAAAAGCAATGCATCCCCGTTGGATACAATGGGCTACATCCTTGACGTCTTCGGACGTCACTTTTATTTTTGATTCTTCTCTACAGACTCAGGAGTACTTACAGTATGAATTCGTTCATCCTCCTCCTCTGTTTTTACTGCCGCTTGAGGATTACAAGTGTGTGATCTACACCGATGGTTCGGCACAACCGGCCACTGGGTCCAAGCACGCTTATTCAGCTGCATGTGCTATTGTTGCGGGTTCCTTTGTAGATGGAAAGTTCAAATCCTCTGTAGTGCACACTCGCACACTTGGAGATAGTACCGCACAATTGGCCGAGCTGCATGCATTGCTACTTGCGCTTGAGTTCGCTTCTCAGGATGAGACCACTCTTATTGTATGTGATTCTTTCTACTGTGTACAATCTTACAATGACAATTTGTTTTTCTGGTCGAAAAACGACTACAAGGACGCAAAAGGGAGCACAATAAAGCATAAAATGCTTTGGGTTCGGGTGGCAGAATTGCAACGTCTGCCCCTCACACAGGTGGTTCACACCTTAGGCCATCAGCGGGTGGGCGCACACGCTATTGGTAACGATCTGGCAGATGAGGCTGCCCGTTCAGCAGTAGTCACGTGTTCAGTAGCAGCGGTTACCAGGTCCATGTCTAAAATTGACCCTGTTATTCTAGCAGCTATTGCTGCAACCAAGGAAGGTGATAATTACCCTACAGGTTTCCCTTCCAAGTATTCTTACAAATTAAGTCCCGATCAGGTTCCTTATGTAACTATACCTGACGTTGGAGATCGGCTGATCCCCAACGCGGACCGCAGGAGTGCCTTGATATCAGCTGCACACGAAGGCATGGCTTCTGCTCATGCAGGTGTGTCAGCTACGGTTTCCATCTTGCAGCAGCGTTATTGGTGGCGTGGATTGTATAAAGACACCCGTGCTTTTGTGCTTTCTTGCGACGTTTGTCAACAGATTAAGCCTTCCACGGTAACACGTCCACCACAGACCCCGCTCTGCATTGCTAACAGACCCTTTGGGTGTGTTTACTTGGATCACTGCGGTCCATTCTCATCAGACACTGCCTATAAATACATCTTAGTGGCAGTGGACTCGTGCACACGGTTCCTCTGGGTCTGGCCACAACGTAGTGCTGACGCTCGAAATGTAATCAGGGATTTGCGTGTCTTTGTGGGAATTTTCGCATGCGGCACCTTCCATTCGGACCAAGGTCCAGCGTTTGCCTCTAGGGCTTACAAGGATGCAATGGCTTCGCTTGGGGTGCGGGTGAAATTTTCGTCTCCGTATAGGCCTGAGGGCAACTCTATCGTTGAACGAATGAACCGTGACTTAAAGCAATCCTTAACAGCTAGGGTTATAGGTACTGGCAGGAACTGGCTGGCCCACTTGTATACTGTACAACGTGCACTTAATAATCTCCCTAGAAAACCTCTGGGTGGGCGGACCCCATACGAAATGCTCTTTGGCATAAGAATGTTTGTGCCTGACCTTGAGGGTCCAGACATCGCGGCGCAATCCGCCAAGTTTGATGTAGATAACCATTCTGCTATGTTACAGGACTTACAAGAAGCCCGAGACAAACTTGCAACTACACATTTGCCTTCAGCCACAGATCCTGCGTTGCAGATTCCGGTAGCCGGCTGGCTTCCAAAAGTTGGAGAACTGGTTCGAGAGAAGGTTGAAAACAAAAAAGAATTTGGCCCCTCTTTTCGTGCACCAGTTCCAGTTCTGGGCTTGAAGGGAACACGTACAGTCATTTTACCACCGCTTCCTGGTCGCAAAGAGAACAGATACATCTCAGTGGAAAATGTCAAGCTACAGCGTCTGGCCGATCCTGAATAGTGTCACACCAGCGGTCTCTTGTCCTGCCATTTATCGGACATATGTTCATGGCCCATCTGCACGAACGGTCGCTGATGCTGTAATTGAGATGGTTGATTTGCCTGAATCCTCTCCTTTGCCTGAAACTATAATTGATCCCCAACTCTCCACTAACATCGACGAGGACGAGTATACTTACCCTGCATCTGAATCGGTGGCACATCAACCAATATCGCCACTGAGCCCGACTCGTTATTCCTTTGATTCGGATTCCACATCTTCAAAAGTCCCATCCAAGTTCAGTATTTTTATATCCTGGTTTAGAGACAATTTTTTGATTCCACCCTGGACATACATCTGGTTGGTACTTTTCTTGATTTTTTTGTTCATGTCCATTGGCTTTGTCACAGTGTTTTTTCTACTAATCAATGGTCACTATTTACCTGAACGCTCTGCTGTAGACTATGTTTCTGGAACTTTGGCTCCTCATTCCTCTTCTCACATCATGAAGCGTGACCACATATTTGTGAACATTTCGGCTTTTCCAGTTACTGATGGCATCGTATGGGATGCAGTGAACTTTCAAATCCATGGTCCGACAGAAATTATTAATGTACCTAACGTCCTTCGTGTTTCTATGGGTGATGTAGTAAAAAATAATATTCATTCTGATGATTGGGATGTGCATGCCGTTGAAGCATTGTTTGCCGATTTAAAATATTATGCATCTTTTAATGCTGAAGATTTATATATGAACTCTGCGAATTATGCCGATTTGTATTGTTACCAACATTGGGGTAATCATTTTCTCCATAAGCCAAGTGCTCTGCGTAGTCCTGTCAATTACACCCAATGGGAACATTGTCCAAACCCCTTGCCAGGTAGCTCACAAACTCTTCGAAATAAGTTTACTTATTTTACTGATTTTAATCGATCGAATCCTGCATCCTATTATTTTAAGCTTAATAATACATCAACTCAGAAAATTATGTTAACACACACCAAATTGCTTTATTCAGGTTCCTTTCTAAGTGCCCTGGCTGTGGGTGGTTATGAGTACTGGGAAAATACAGTGGATTTGAAATCTATTTGGGGCTCCAAACCATGGCAGGTACAGGGAACCGAGGCATTACATCGTGCTTGCCTCATCCCTACCCAAATTATGTTCCTCAATGCTTCCATCTATCAGACTACATGTTGGGGCTTAGCAACCACTAAACAATTGAATTCGCCATCAATACCATCCCTGTCGAGTTTTCCCAATGAAAGCTCACGATTCAATCTGTCCCTCGTGTCCCTGCAGGCTCTGTTACAGAATAATTCGTTTAATGTTTCTGAGCTGGTTCAGTCACCCTGGTTGGTATGGCCTATATCATCTAATGCATGTCAAATGCGTTTTCACGACTCAGGTACTAGCTACACACAGGATAGGCCTGATCCGAGGTTTACTGATTCCCGTACTGTCACTACATATTCTGTTGGTAAATTATGCAAACAATGGCTGCAACATTCGTCCCTTGATTCTGTTAAACAACATTTGTCCCTCCTTTTAGGCAATATTGATCTGTCCGACTTTGTTTTGGGACCTCGTGGTCCCCGACCTAAGAGATTCATTTATGAAACGTATAATGAGCTCTGGAAGCTATCACAAATTGAAGCTGCTTCCCGTCTTCGGGAAATAGATCAAGCAAATTTGGAAAAGGTGCTTGCTGTTGTTGACAATAGTATTAATACCCTGTCTTCTCGCATTTACACTCTAGAGAATATTGTGTCCTCGGTTGTTGATATTGTACAAGATGATGTTTCTGTGTTATATCATGGTCAGAATCAATTGCGCTCAGTTATGCAGTTTGCATGGACTTTACAAACGCTTAAGTTAGGTAAAGTTCCTTGGCATTTTTTGAACACCTCTGCCTTATTTCTACCTTTTAATTTAACTGACAAACAGCAATTTATGTCTATGAAGGATGCAACTTACACTTTATTACATATCGAAAAGGTGGATCCTTTACCGTTCTCTGTAGCGGAACTCGATTCTGCTGTGTGGCTAGTTCATGGGGTTATCGCTTTACCTTTTTCCTTATTTGAATTTGACTCGTGCATGAAACATTATCCTGTGGACCGGTCCCAGCCCTTGGGCAGTGCTTTCCTGCATGAACTCTGGTCCTTGCCTTTCATGTATAAATGCCTTCGAGATGGCAAGGAAGTCTTTCTCACGGGGGAGTCCTGTGACTCGACTATGGGTCATTCGCTTATTTGTAAACACATTAAATTGCATGGCTCATGTAGCGTTTCCGCTCCTAATCTTGCTTGTGTGCTGAAAGGTATTCCTGCTCCTGTTATTTCTCCTACTTTCACTCTCCTTTCCAATGGTAGTTATTTACTTTTAAATAACGAAAACTGTTGTGGCCTGCAGGCTGGCATTCCTTACATTGTAACAGTTTCGCACAGGGTTGTCTGCTGCAAGAATGTGCTTTTTCCTCCCCCTCATGGCAAGGTTGATATCTCTGATTTGGCCTTCCATCCCTACCATGGAGGCAGATTTCAATAGACTGAGCAGAATAAAGGCACTATTATTGAACGAGGAAGTTATGCTCACGTCCGCCCGGGAGACATTCATTCTCCAGGTGGCGAGTACCCACAGTGAAATACAGGCCCTTTTGAACACTAATCTCCCCCAACATTTTGGGGAGTTAATTCATCGTATTTTTAACGCATCTAACACTGAGGGTCTGGTACACTTTTTAAGGTCGTGGGGTCGGGCTTGGTGTCCTCCTTCCAAACTATTTTTGGTGTCATCCCGGCATTCATTCATTCTATTTTTTCCAGCGTCTTTGGCGGTTTCCCGTTGATCCTCGCTTTAGCGGCTGGTGTCTTGCTCTTGATTTGCTTTCTGCGCAATGGCTGCTCCCCGATGGGACCTGCTCGATCCAGAACGCCTCCAGCTGCTCCGTGAGCGCCTTTTGGCTGGTTTTGGTGTCTTGCCATTGGCGACACTGAGTGTGTCATATACTCTTTCATTTCGCTTTGCGTATTTCACTTGCGTGCAACCTGTGATGACTTGTATCCGCTGTCCTTTCACCTGGACTCTGGATTATTGCCTCTCCAATTCGTCATTGTCTGTTCCGGATTTTGTTCAGTTGATGGGTCCCTTAGAGGCCCATGAGCAGGACTGTTCCGTTGCTGGCTGTATGGCGCGAGCGGCTGCACTGGGGATTTTGGCGCAATGGGATATCTGGGCGGCTGCCCAGGATCTCCTACAACGAAGCTGTTTCAATTATCACGCAGGCTGTCCCGCATTGCTTCTGGAGGCTCCCTTTGCTGAGGAGCATCCCTGCTCTTTTGATCTCTTGGATTGGATGGCATCTATGTTTTTTGATGATTCCAATGATGTCCTTTTGGAGGGTATGGCTTTTTTCTGCACTTACACTTTCATGGATTGACTTGTTCTTCGCCGTTTGGGCGCTCCCTGTGCTGCACCGGATTTTTTCTTTTTTTTGCCTCTGTCTTGGACGCCGGACTGACCAGGGGAGGGTGTCTTGTGGTTTGTTGCCTGCCTTGTTATGTTGGCCTAGGCCTGGCTGCCATGCTGCTTTTCTTTGCGCACGTTACACTGAGCCAGGGCTCCCTCGCCCTTTGCTCTTGCCAAGTTCTTTTGCGCTGTCTGCATTTTCTGTTTATCACCTTTTCTCCTGTTCGATTTGGGCTCAGTCTGCACAACATGTACAAGGTCACATAACAATGTATTTTGGTTCTTCCTGATATGGCCAGTCTCGCGCACCCAGACATAACATTAGGTGCAATTGCCATGAAGAATTTTGTGTGCTTTTAATACTGCAGTTTACTAGCGCTTAACACACTTGGAGGAATCCTTTCCAGGGAGAAGAGCTGTGATTGTCTGCTGATGTAATTCTGCATCTAGAGACCGAGGTATGAGGGTTCGCTAGTCAAAGCCCAGAGGTCTTCTATTTTTCTAATAAACTATCTTACTGCAAGGGGAGGGTGGTGATGTTATTTATACATTTATCCACTGAGCTATGAGATGCTTTCCCCGTTTGTATTCTATGGAATTGTAACCATGCTGCTTATATTATTCATATGCATTATGCTATTAGTACTGACACGTGTACTGTATATTAGAGCACGTAAGTTGGAATAAACATTTTAACCTACCCAGTGTCTCTTCCTACGCACCTTGTGGACAAGTACGAGTGAGTGACGAAAGAGTGTTCTTGCTTCTGCGAGTCCTGAGATAAAGATACCGTGTTCTGGGTTGTCCAATCATTGGTACTTGGGTGCTAATGGGATGCTAAGCTAGTTGGGTTGGGGTTTTTGGGTGCTACGGTATATGGTAGGCAAACCACTGTATTCCGGGGTCCCATTTTCCTGTGCATAGCTCTGTGTATGTGCAGAAACCTTATGACAAGGGTACTGCTACGCAAAAACTTTCCGGATCCAGCCTGACGCCTGGGGATATTCTAAGGTAAGGAATCTGTCACTAACGTGTCTCTTTCAGATACAGGCTGCAGGCTTCACTGGGAGATTCGAGGTAGGTCAGTGATCACCAGATTTCGGGTCACAATCGCCGGGGAGACCTCCTCGTGGTGTTGGGCCACTTGGAACTCGGACAATGGGCGACGGGTGCAGAGTGGTGCAGACTCGCGGATTTGGCCGGAGCTGGTGTCTGTGGGTGAACAAATCCGGTGTTCATGGAAGACAGTCTTTTCTTTGGAAGGCAGGGCAGGTCCTCGGGGTTCTTGAGGTTGCTGGCTGCAGGACACACCGGAGTTTCGCTTCTGCAGGTTTGAGGAGGGAACAGGCCGGTAGGGCTGGGGCCAAGTCAGAGGGGGTCCTCCTCTTCTTAGCTTCGGCATGGCTGTTCGGTCCTTCTTTTCATCTTGGTCGTTGCTTGTCTGAGGAGGCAAGGTTCAGGGGTGCCCCTAAATACTAAATTTAGGGGCGTTACAGGTAAGTAAAAGGTTGGGACCAATGAGTCACTTCCTTGGGGTGCGTACACCCCCAATTATGCCACCCTCCAGTGGGAGGGGGAACATGCCTCAGTCTGGTTAGCTGGGTCCCCCAATCTGCAAGATGGCGGGGACTGAGTTGTGCTTCACCTCGCCTCCTCCACCTGAGGGGTGGGGTTGGCAAAGGTGGGCACACCTCTCTTCCACACTTGTTTTTCCGGCCGGTTTTACCGCCCAAAGTGGCGGTCAGAACCTGTGGGGACCAGTCTCTGCAAGCAGCATGTGGCCTGGGGAAGCTCACAAAGGCGGCAAGCCTTTGAAGCTTCCCCTTCGTGGACCCTGCCCATCCTGGGGAAGGGGGCTTGGCACCTCGTCCTAGGATGTGCATTGTTTCAGGCCCCAGAGAGCAGAAGGCTCTCGACCCAGGGGCGAGGAAACATGTCTGGTGGTGGCAGCTGAAAGCAGCCACTCAGCCTGGACACTAGTGGTAGGTCGTTTTTCAGGGGGCATCTCTAAGATGCCCTCTATGTGCATTTTTCATTAAATCCCACACTCGCATCAGTGTGGGTTTAATGAGCTGAGAAGTTTGATACCAAATTTCTTGGTTTTCAGTAAAGCCATTATGGTACTGTGGAGTTCGTGATGACAAACTCCCAGCACCATATACTCTTAATGGCAGCACTGCATTTACAATGTCTAAGATTTGGCTTAGACACTGTACGGGTACAGGGCTCATGCACCTGTACCCTCACCACTGGTATAGTGCACCCAGATAGAGGGGTAGATGATCTATGCCAGGGCAGTGGGTTGTAGGCATGGCACAAAGGGATGTGTGCCATGTCGACTTTTCACTTTGTTCTGCACCAAAACACGCAGCCTGCAAAGGCAGTGTGTGAGAGTAAAGGTACAGGGCCTCTAAGGGTGGCACAATAAGTGCTACAGCCCTTAGAGGCCTTACCTAGTCACAGTGCCCTAGGTACCATTTACCAGTGACTGACCTGTGACCAGAGAGTGCCAATTGGGTTTGGTCTTCAATGCAGTTTTAGGGAAAGAACATAGGCCCTGGGTACCCGATTGGCAGGAGCCCAGGGCAGACTTAGTCAAAGTACATCAGCAGTTCAGCAAAAAGTGGGGCCACCATGCAAAAGAGGGCACTTTCTTACAGGTGTCTCTGCCCAAACCCAATAAGGGACCCCACAGACCTGGGTTCATATAGGCCACTAGCTCTCCTAGCAAAACTATTAGCTGACCGGCTCACGCAGCCGGTCCCCACCCTGGTCCACTCTGACTAGAACGGGTTTGTACCCTCAAGGAGCACCTCCTTAAACCTCAGACGATTCTCAGACGATTCTTCATGATTGCCACTTAGACGAAAACCCACTGGCCATGAGCTGCCTTATACTGGACCTCGAAAAAGCATTAGATTCCTTGGAATGGGGATTCCTATTCGCTGCACTGCACAAATACAGACTAGGGGAAACTTTCCTAATTATGGTAACGCTTTTATACAGAGCCCCCACTGTGAGAGTAAAAACAGGCCTCTATATATCGAACCCCGTGAATGTGCGGAGAGGGACCAGGGAGGGTTGCCCCCTGTCTCTGCTGGTCTACTCGCTGGCGATTGAGCAGCTGGAGGAGGCAATACGATCTGAGATAAAAGAAGGCATCATACTAGGAGACGGAACGCACACGATATCTATATATGCGGACTATATCCTGTTATACATAAAAGACATCCGAGGCATCCCACAAAGACTGGCAACCATTCTGGACAACTTTGCTTCCATATCAGGATTGCGCGTGAATGTATCTAAATCCTGTCTATACTCCTTCCGCGAACAGTAAGGAGATCCAGGTTACACACTCAACGGGGCGAGTGTGCGCGGTCACATTCCGCTACCTCGGAATCCGCATATACAGGTATCCAGCGGATTTACAGGACAGTAACTTGGGCAGAGATCTGACCGCAATCCGCTCCCAGATGACATTCTGGAGCACACTGCCGCTGTCAGTGACGCACAAGTTACTAACTTGTGTAACGATATATCTGTAAGAGACAGTAGTTAGTGACAGATTCCTTACCTTAGGATATCCCCAGGCGTCAGGCTGGATCCGGAAAGTTTTGCGTAGCAGTACCCTTGCGCCTCGGTAGGTGGCGTCGTGCGGCTCCGCGTCCGTCGTCGGCGTCGGGATCGCCGGAATGACGTCGCGGGCAGTACTTAGGCGCCGCCCCTGCGCGCTGACGTCAGTTCTGTACACGACTTTCCGCGCCAGGAACGCAGAGCCATGCAAGAAGCTGACATTGGTGTCTGAAAAAATACTAGGGCCCTGAAAGGGATGTCCTTAATGTAGGAAAGTGGCTCTGTATATACTGTACCCAAGTAAGGTTCAGGGTGTACAGAGTCCACAGTCCCCAGAGGGTTGACAGAGGCTAAAGTTAGATATAACCTTACTCTCCAAAGTGGTAGCTTGGTCGAGCAGTAAGGCAGTATCAGAGGACAGTGTAAAGCATTTGTTGTACACACTCAGTCAGCAAATGAAGCCACACACTCAAGAACTGAACTCTAGGCCAATGGTTTGTATATAAAAAAATATATGCTTGTTTTATTTTAGAACCAACAATAGGATCAAAATATACTTTCTCAGTATGAGATGCTTTGGTTATTCACCTTACAGATAGGCAGTAGACTTTTTGATAGTGGTTATCACAGTTGGTGCAAGAGGCAACACAGGGTCAAATTCAATGCAACATTGAGCTCAATGGAAAATTATACTTAATTACAATTGATTACTTTGCAGAGCACTTTTCTAACCACAGGACTGGATCCTGGATTCAGTCCTGGGACACTTCCTGTAAACAGGTAAGAAAAAGCGTTTTGGTTATTGTAGTGATTTTTGAAGAATATTACTATATTTCAAAAGCTGACACTTAGAAACTTTTCTGGGTAAAATTACCAATGTTATCCTATGAAAGGAAATACAGTGTGCAAGCAAAGTATGTTTACGTTACTTTTGTAATCCAGTGCTGGACTCCTAGGTTCAGCACTGGGACATTTACTTAAAACAGGTAAGTAATTACGTTTTTGTAGTTTGTTCGATTTTTAAAGAATATTTGTAAAATACAGAAATCGACACTTAGAAGAAATTTCACAGAAAACCAGTCAATGGATCCCTATGAAAGAAAAGTGAGTTAACGGTAAGTAACGTTGCGATTACTTTTTAGGGCCAGTGTTGGGCACTCGGGTCCAGCACTGAGGCCCCTCCTAATACTAGGTGAGTATTTTCGTTTTCGTGACTCGGTTGATTTTTGGTGAATATTCTAAAGTTTCAGAACTCCACACTTAGAAGAAATTTCGCAGAAAACCAGTCAATGGAACCCTATGGAAGAAAAGTGAGTTATCGGATTTCGGGTAAGTACTTGACTGGCAGGGTTAAGGTTCTGGGTAAGACTCAGGGGTCCCCCAGGATCAGGTAAGTACAGTTTTACACCCTCAGCGGCACAGGGGCGGCCGGGTGCAGAGTGAGAAGGCCCAATGTTATCCTATGGCAGGCGGGGGGCCCCGGGTTGGTGGCTGCTGGCAAGCAGGCCACGCGACTGTGGGAGCTGGGCTCCTGGTCACTTGCTCAGGGCAAGTAGGGAAGTAGGTTAGGATAGAGGTTGCACTTCCAGGGGCACTCGGGCGGCTGGGTGCAGGGTGCTTTTGAGCCGTCGGGCGCTCAATGTTAAACAATAGAGGTCGTGAAAGGTGAAGAAAGGCTGCAGGCTCGGGGACGGTGATTCTTCAGGGACGACCAACACTTCAGGAGGTAAGTTGGGGTCTTGGAGGATAGGTAGACACCCAGGAGTTGGGCACAGGGGGCCGTGGGGCGCCGGGTGCAGGGGTGTCTTTGAGGTCGGGAAATCTTACCCCCTGCTGGTCGCGGTTGGAGGGGTCCCTTGTCCTGAGGCTGCAGGCGTCGTCTGGGTCGTCGAGGAGGGTCCTTGGCCACTGGATTCCAGGTCAGAATCGCCGGGGGACGTCCTCGAGGTCTTTGGTCACTCAGGCACAGGCTGGACTCGGCGGGTGCAGAGTGTGCAGGTTTCGCGGCTCCGTGCCAGGGCCGGGTCTTTGGTAGGTTTTCTTTTGAGCAGTACCACTGCTCGTGGGAGTCCCTGGGTCGAAGGCTGTAGCACAGAAGTCAGGTCCTCCGGGGTTTGTGAGGTTGCTGAGGCCGGGATTCCGCAGGAGCAGGTTCAGAGGTCGACAGGCCGGTAGGGCTGGGGCCAAGTCAGTTGTTGTCGCCTCCTTTTAGCAGCTGCACGGCTGGTCTTCTTGCTTCGTCTTCTCTTCTTGTTTTCGGATTTGGGAACTCCGGAAGGAAGGTTCAGGGAGCCCCTAAATACTAAATTTAGGGGTGGTTACAGGTAGGTAAGGGCAGGGACCAATGGGTCCCTTCCCTGGGGTGGGTACACCCCTATTCTGTTCCTCTCCAGTGGGAGGGGGCAGGAGCCTGTCCCTGGTTGGCCAGGTCCCCCATCCTCAAGATGGCGGGGACTCGAGTTTGTGCTTCACCTCGCCTCCCCCACCTTAGGGGTGGAGTTGGCAGAGGTGGGCACAACCCATTTCCTGCTTCTGGTTTTCCCGCCGGTTCTCCCGCCAGGAGTGGGGGTAGAACCAGTGGGGACCAGTTTGCTGGAAGCAGCAAATGGTCTGGGGAAACTCCAAAGGCGGCAGGCCTTTGAAGCTCCCCCTGCCCATCCTGGGGAGGAGGCTTTGGCACCTCGTCCCGGGATGTGCATTGTTTCAGGCCCCTGAGAGCAGAGGCTCTCGACCCAGGGGTCCAGAAACATGTCTGGTGGTGGCAGCCTGGGCAGCCACTCAGTCCGGACACTGGAGGTCGGGTTGGTTTCAGGGGCATCTCTAAGATGCCCTCTGGAGTGCGTTTTACATTAAATCCCACACTGGCATCAGTGGGGGTTTAATGTGCTGAGAAGTTTGATACCAAACTTCTTAGTCTTCAGTGGGGCCATTATGGTGCTGTGGAGTTCGTAATGACAGACTCCCAGCACCATATACTCTTAATGGCAGCACTGCACTTACAATGCCCAAGAATGGACTTGGGCACTGTAGGGGCACAGGGCTCATGCCTCTATGCCCTCACCACTGGCATAGTGCACCCAGCTAGAGGGGTGGCTGACCTAGGCCAGGGCAGTGGCTTGTAGGCATGGCACACAGGGATGTGAGCCATGTCGACTCTTCACTTTTGTTCTGCACCAAGACACGCAGCCTGCAAAGGCAGTGTGTGTGTGTAAAGGTGCAGGGTCCCTAAGGGTGGCACAACAAGTGCTGCAGCCCTTAGGGGCCTTCCCTGGTCACAGTGCCCTGGGTACCCATGGTACCATTTACCAGGGGCTGACCTGTGGCCAGGGATGTCAATTGGGTGTAGGTATCAATGCAATTTTAGGGAAGGAACACAGGCCCTGGGTACCTGGTTGGCAGGAGCCCAGGGCACACTCAGTCAAAGTACATCAGCCATTCAGCAAAAAGTGGGGGCATACCATGTAAGAAAGATGGCACTTTCTCACACAACTCCCCCCAAACGAAAGATGATGAGACTAACCTTGCCCTATGGAGTCTTCATTGTCTAAGTGGAAGAACCTGGAAAGGCCATCTGCATTGGCATGGGCAGTGCCAGGTCTGTGTTCCACTTCAAAGTCCATTCCCTGTAGGGAGATGGACCACCTCAACAGTTTTGGGTTTTCTCCTTTCATTTGCATTAGCCACCTGAGAGGTCTGTGGTCAGTTTGAACTAGGAAGTGAGTTCCAAACAGGTAGGGCCTCAGCTTCTTCAGGGACCAGACCACAGCAAAGGCCTCCCTCTCAATGGCACTCCAACGCTGCTCCCTGGGGAGAAGCCTTCTGCTTATAAAAGCAACAGGTTGGTCTTGGCCTTCATCATTGGTCTGGGATAGGACCGCTCCTATCCCTAGCTCAGAGGCATCAGTCTGCACAATGAACTGCTTGGCATAATCTGGTGCTTTTAGAATTGGTGCTGAGCACATTGCTTCTTTCAGAGTGTCAAAAGCCTTTTGGCAACAGACTGTCCAGTTTACTTTCTTTGGCATCTTCTTGGAGGTGAGTTCTGTGAGGGGAGTCACAATGGACCCATATCCCTTCACAAACCTCCTGTAGTACCCAGTCAAGCCAAGGAATGCCCTGACTTGGGTCTGAGTTGTTGGAGCTACCCAGTCCAGGATAGCCTGGATCTTGGGCTGTAAGGGTTGTACCTGGCCTCCACCAACCAGGTGGCCCAAGTACACCACAGTGCCCTGCCCTATCTGGCATTTGGATGCCTTGATAGTTAGGCCTGCAGTTTGCAGGGCCTTTAAAACCTTCCCAAGGTGGACCAGGTGATCCTGCCAGGTGGAACTGAAGACAGCAATATCATCAAGATAAGCTGCACTAAAGGACTCCAACCCAGCAAGGACTTGATTCACCAACCTCTGGAAGGTGGCAGGGGCATTCTTTAAACCAAAGGGCATAACAGTGAACTGAAAATGCCCATCAGGTGTGGAGAATGCTGTTTTCTGTTTGGCTCCTGGGGCCATGCCAATCTGCCAGTACCCTGCAGTTAAGTCAAAGGTACTCAGGTATTTGGCTGCACCCAATCTGTCTATCAGTTCATCAGCTCTTGGGATAGGGTGTGCATCTGTCTTGGTGACAGAGTTGAGACCCCTATAGTCCACACAAAACCTCATCTCTCTCTTTTCACCCTTTTGATGAGGTTTGGGGACCAGAACCACTGGGCTAGCCCAGGGGCTCTCAGAGGGCTCAATAACCCCTAGCTCCAGCATCTTGCTGACTTCAGCTCTGATGCTTTCCTTAACTTGGTCTGACTGACGATAGATCTTGTTTTTGACAGGTGCACTGTCACCAGTGTCCACATCATGGGTACACCAGTTTGTCAGACCAGGGTCAAGGAAAAGAGCCCAGCATACTGCTGCAAGACTTGCTTGCAGTCAGTCTGCTGTTGGGCAGTGAGGGTGTCTGAAAAGACAACTCCATCTACTGACCCATCTTTTGGGCTGTGGGAGAGGAGATCAGGGAGAGGTTCACTCTCAGCTTCCTGTTCCTCATCTGTCACCATCAGCATGGTGATGTCAGCCCTGTCATTGTAGAGTTTTAGGCGGTTCACATGGATAACCCTTTTGGGTGTCCTGCTGGTGCCCAGGTCAACCAGGTAGGTGACCTCACTCTTTTTCTCTAGGATAGGGTAAGGGCCACTCCATCTGTCCTGGAGGGCCCTTGGTGCCACTGGCTCCAAAACCCATACCTGTTGCCCAGGTTGGAATTCAACCAGTGCAGCTTTTTGGTCATACCAGTGCTTCTGAAGCTCCTGGCTGGCCTCAAGGTTCTTGGATGCCTTTTCCATGTACTCAGCCATTCTGGACCTTAGGCCAAGCACATAGTCCACTATATCTTGTTTGGGTTCTTGGAGAGGTCTCTCCCAGCCCTCCTTTACAAGACAGAGTGGTCCCCTCACAGGATGGCCAAACAGAAGTTCAAAGGGTGAGAAACCTACCCCTTCTGTGGCACTTCTCTGTAAGCGAAAAGCAGGCATGGTAGTAGGACATCCCATCTCCTTTTGAGTTTTTCAGGGAGCCCCATGATCATGCCTTTCAATGTCTTGTTGAACCTCTCAACAAGGCCATTGGTTTGTGGATGGTAGGGTGTAGTAAACTTGTACTGCACCCCACACTCCTTCCACATGTGGGTCAGGTAAGCAGACATGAAGTTGGAACCTCTGTCTGAAACCACCTCCTTAGGAAACCCTACCCTGGTGAAGACACCAATGAGGGCTTTGGCTACTGCAGGAGCTGTAGTAGTCCTAAGGGGAATAGCCTCAGGATACCTAGTGGCATGATCCACTACCACCAGTATGAATTTGTTCCCTGAGGCTGTGGGAGGTTCCAGTGGACCCACTATGTCCACACCTACCCTTTCAAAGGGAACCCCACCACAGGTAGTGGTATCAGGGGGCCTTTGGATGGCCACCTGTCTTGCCACTGGCTTGACAGGTAACACAGGAGCTGACAAACTCCTTCACCTTTTGGTGCATCTGGGGCCAGTAAAAGTGGCTAACTAGCCTTTCCCAAGTTTTGGTTTGGCCCAGATGTCCAGCTAGGGGATGTCATGAGCCAAAGTTAGGAGGAACTCCCTGTACTTCTGGGGCACTACCACTCTCCTGGTGGTTCCAGGGTTGGGGTCTTTTGCCTCAGTGTACAGTAATCCCTCTTCCCAATAGACTCTGTGGGTACCACTGACATCTCCCTTGGCTTCTGAAACAGCTTGCTGCCTCAGGCTTTCAAGAGTGGGACAGTCTTGCTGTCCCTGGCACAGCTCTTCCCTAGAGGGTCCCCCTGGGCCCAAGAGTTCAACCTGGTAAGGGTCAAGCTCTAGGGGCTCAGTTCCCTCTGGGGCTTCCAGGTTCTCTCCCTGAGGAGAGGGGTCCTGCTCTTGTGACTGTGTAGAAGCTGGTCCGCCAGTCTTCTTTCCTTTTCTCTTGGTAGGCTGGGCCATCATTCCAGGCTCCAACACTATTTCTTCACCCTGCCTTTTGCTCTGTGCTCTTGTTTTTACACACACCAATTCAGGGATGCCCAGCATGGCTGCATGGGCCTTTAGCTCCACCTCTGCCCAGGCTGAGGTTTCCAGATCATTTCCTAGCAGACATGCAGCTGGTAACTTCGGAGAGACCACTACCTGCTTCAGGCCAGTAACCCCCCAGCCTAATGTCACCAGGGCCATGGGATGACTAGTGGTGACACTGTCAGCATTGGTGACTGGGTAAGTTTTCCCAATCAAGTATTGCTCAGGGGAAACCAGTGTGTCCCTCACCATAGTGACACTGGCACCTGTATCCCTCAGAGCCTCTACTCTAGTTCCATTCACCCAGGGGTATTGCAAATACTTCTTTAAGTTGGGTGGCCACACAGCTACAGTGGCAAATTCCACTTCCCCTAGGGAGACCAGACTTGCCTCAGTGGGTTCCCAGATTTGCTCAGGGTACACTTCTGATCCCATCTGTAAACTTGCTGCCCCAGGAGTAGCTGTACTGGGTGCCTTAGGGGCTTTGTTGTGGGGGCAAGTTTTGTCTACAGTGAGGTGTCCTGACTTCTTACAGTTATTACACCAGGCCTTCAAGGGATCAAAGTTCTTCCCCCTATAGGGTTGAGGCACATAGGGAGTAGTTTGGGACCCACCCCCTGAACAGGTTTTTGGGGCCCTTTGGAAGACTCAGACTTTTTATCTTGGGGATTCTCACCACCTTTCCCCTGGGGGGTTTGGTGACCACCTTCTTTTGGTCACCCCCAGTGGTTGTCCTTGTCACCCTAGTCTTGACCCAGTGGTCTGCCTTCTTTCCCAATTCTTGGGGAGAAATTAGACCTAGGTCTACCAAATGCTGATGCAACTTTTCATTTGTGCAATTACTTAGTATGTGTTCCTTCATAAACAAATTGTAAAGTCCAGAAAAATCATGCACATTATGTCCAGCTAACCAGCCATCCAGTGTCTTTACTGAGTAGTCCACGAAGTCAATCCAGGACTGGGTCTGGGTTTTGTGAGCCCCCTGAATCTAATTCTATACTCCTCAGTAGTGAGCCCAAATCCCTCAATCAGAGTACTCTTCATGAGGTCATAGGACCCTGCATCTGGCCCAGAGAGGGTCAGAAGCCTGTCTCTGCAGTTACCAGAGAACAGTTCCCACAGGAGTGCCCCCACAGAGGTTTCTTTACTCTTCTTATTTCACAAGCCCTCTCAAAGGCTGTGAACCATTTGGTGATGTCATCACCTTCCTCAAACTTAGGGACAATCCCTTTGGGGATTTTAGGTTCAGAAGTTTCCTCCCTATCCTTATTTTTAGTATTGCTGCCACCATTGATGGGTGCTAAACCCATCTCCTGTCTTTCCTTCTCTAGAGCCAGGAGTCTGGTCTCTAGGTCCAGTCGTTTGGCCAACCTGGCTAACAAGTTGTCCTCCTCACTGAGGGTATCCTCAGTGTCCTCTCTGGGACCAGGACCACCTAGGTGGCCCCTAGGTCCCCAGAGGTCTATTCTTGGAGTTAAGGGTGCAGGGACCCTATCTTCCCTAGGAAGTGATGGAGGTGGGTTACCATCCCCATCCTCCTCATTCCTTTCCTCCTCTGTTGGGTCATCACCATGCTCAGAGGGGTGGGCTTTAGCATACTCAGCCAGGAGCTCCTGGAGCCCTTGTTTGGTTGGATGCTGGCCCATTGGTATATCTTTAAGTTTGCATAAGGACCTTATCTCTTTGAAAGACAAATGAAGATAAGGGGTGAGGTCGAGCTCCTCAACCAGTTCCTGTATGTCATTATTATCTTCACTAATAGCTGGGTTCTTGTCTTGAGACATTTTTTAAAAAAATTCTAACCCCTCTAACCTTGGCTATAGTGACTTTTTATTTTCTAAGATGCTACAGGGACTTAAGCAAGGCCCTAACAAGACTTTTAGTAATTTGGTAAAAAAATGCCAATTAAAAAAATCAGAATTCTAAAGGCAATTTAAGAGTTCTGTCGTGTGATCAGATGGTAACCAAGTAGTCCAACAAATGCAAGTTTGTATCCCACCGCTGATCCACCAATGTAGGAAAGTGGCTCTGTATATACTGTACCCAAGTAAGGTTCAGGGTGTACAGAGTCCACAGTCCCCAGAGGGTTGACAGAGGCTAAAGTTAGATATAACCTTACTCTCCAAAGTGGTAGCTTGGTCGAGCAGTAAGGCAGTATCAGAGGACAGTGTAAAGCATTTGTTGTACACACTCAGTCAGCAAATGAAGCCACACACTCAAGAACTGAACTCTAGGCCAATGGTTTGTATATAAAAAATATATGCTTGTTTTATTTTAGAACCAACAATAGGATCAAAATATACTTTCTCAGTATGAGATGCTTTGGTTATTCACCTTACAGATAGGCAGTAGACTTTTTGATAGTGGTTATCACAGTTGGTGCAAGAGGCAACACAGGGTCAAATTCAATGCAACATTGAGCTCAATGGAAAATTATACTTAATTACAATTGATTACTTTGCAGAGCACTTTTCTAACCACAGGACTGGATCCTGGATTCAGTCCTGGGACACTTCCTGTAAACAGGTAAGAAAAAGCGTTTTGGTTATTGTAGTGATTTTTGAAGAATATTACTATATTTCAAAAGCTGACACTTAGAAACTTTTCTGGGTAAAATTACCAATGTTATCCTATGAAAGGAAATACAGTGTGCAAGCAAAGTATGTTTACGTTACTTTTGTAATCCAGTGCTGGACTCCTAGGTTCAGCACTGGGACATTTACTTAAAACAGGTAAGTAATTACGTTTTTGTAGTTTGTTCGATTTTTAAAGAATATTTGTAAAATACAGAAATCGACACTTAGAAGAAATTTCACAGAAAACCAGTCAATGGATCCCTATGAAAGAAAAGTGAGTTAACGGTAAGTAACGTTGCGATTACTTTTTAGGGCCAGTGTTGGGCACTCGGGTCCAGCACTGAGGCCCCTCCTAATACTAGGTGAGTATTTTCGTTTTCGTGACTCGGTTGATTTTTGGTGAATATTCTAAAGTTTCAGAACTCCACACTTAGAAGAAATTTCGCAGAAAACCAGTCAATGGAACCCTATGGAAGAAAAGTGAGTTATCGGATTTCGGGTAAGTACTTGACTGGCAGGGTTAAGGTTCTGGGTAAGACTCAGGGGTCCCCCAGGATCAGGTAAGTACAGTTTTTACACCCTCAGCGGCACAGGGGCGGCCGGGTGCAGAGTGAGAAGGCCCAATGTTATCCTATGGCAGGCGGGGGGCCCCGGGTTGGTGGCTGCTGGCAAGCAGGCCACGCGACTGTGGGAGCTGGGCTCCTGGTCACTTGCTCAGGGCAAGTAGGGAAGTAGGTTAGGATAGAGGTTGCACTTCCAGGGGCACTCGGGCGGCTGGGTGCAGGGTGCTTTGAGCCGTCGGGCGCTCAATGTTAAACAATAGAGGTCGTGAAAGGTGAAGAAAGGCTGCAGGCTCGGGGACGGTGATTCTTCAGGGACGACCAACACTTCAGGAGGTAAGTTGGGGTCTTGGAGGATAGGTAGACACCCAGGAGTTGGGCACAGGGGGCCGTGGGGCGCCGGGTGCAGGGGTGTCTTTGAGGTCGGGAAATCTTACCCCCTGCTGGTCGCGGTTGGAGGGGTCCCTTGTCCTGAGGCTGCAGGCGTCGTCTGGGTCGTCGAGGAGGGTCCTTGGCCACTGGATTCCAGGTCAGAATCGCCGGGGGACGTCCTCGAGGTCTTTGGTCACTCAGGCACAGGCTGGACTCGGCGGGTGCAGAGTGTGCAGGTTTCGCGGCTCCGTGCCAGGACCGGGTCTTTGGTAGGTTTTCTTTTGAGCAGTACCACTGCTCGTGGGAGTCCCTGGGTCGAAGGCTGTAGCACAGAAGTCAGGTCCTCCGGGGTTTGTGAGGTTGCTGAGGCCGGGATTCCGCAGGAGCAGGTTCAGAGGTCGACAGGCCGGTAGGGCTGGGGCCAAGTCAGTTGTTGTCGCCTCCTTTTTAGCAGCTGCACGGCTGGTCTTCTTGCTTCGTCTTCTCTTCTTGTTTTCGGATTTGGGAACTCCGGAAGGAAGGTTCAGGGAGCCCCTAAATACTAAATTTAGGGGTGGTTACAGGTAGGTAAGGGCAGGGACCAATGGGTCCCTTCCCTGGGGTGGGTACACCCCTATTCTGTTCCTCTCCAGTGGGAGGGGGCAGGAGCCTGTCCCTGGTTGGCCAGGTCCCCCCATCCTCAAGATGGCGGGGACTCGAGTTTGTGCTTCACCTCGCCTCCCCCACCTTAGGGGTGGAGTTGGCAGAGGTGGGCACAACCCATTTCCTGCTTCTGGTTTTCCCGCCGGTTCTCCCGCCAGGAGTGGGGGTAGAACCAGTGGGGACCAGTTTGCTGGAAGCAGCAAATGGTCTGGGGAAACTCCAAAGGCGGCAGGCCTTTGAAGCTCCCCCTGCCCATCCTGGGGGAGGAGGCTTTGGCACCTCGTCCCGGGATGTGCATTGTTTCAGGCCCCTGAGAGCAGAGGCTCTCGACCCAGGGGTCCAGAAACATGTCTGGTGGTGGCAGCCTGGGCAGCCACTCAGTCCGGACACTGGAGGTCGGGTTGGTTTCAGGGGGCATCTCTAAGATGCCCTCTGGAGTGCGTTTACATTAAATCCCACACTGGCATCAGTGGGGGTTTAATGTGCTGAGAAGTTTGATACCAAACTTCTTAGTCTTCAGTGGGGCCATTATGGTGCTGTGGAGTTCGTAATGACAGACTCCCAGCACCATATACTCTTAATGGCAGCACTGCACTTACAATGCCCAAGAATGGACTTGGGCACTGTAGGGGCACAGGGCTCATGCCTCTATGCCCTCACCACTGGCATAGTGCACCCAGCTAGAGGGGTGGCTGACCTAGGCCAGGGCAGTGGCTTGTAGGCATGGCACACAGGGATGTGAGCCATGTCGACTCTTCACTTTTGTTCTGCACCAAGACACGCAGCCTGCAAAGGCAGTGTGTGTGTGTAAAGGTGCAGGGTCCCTAAGGGTGGCACAACAAGTGCTGCAGCCCTTAGGGGCCTTCCCTGGTCACAGTGCCCTGGGTACCCATGGTACCATTTACCAGGGGCTGACCTGTGGCCAGGGATGTCAATTGGGTGTAGGTATCACTGCAATTTTAGGGAAGGAACACAGGCCCTGGGTACCTGGTTGGCAGGAGCCCAGGGCACACTCAGTCAAAGTACATCAGCCATTCAGCAAAAAGTGGGGGCATACCATGTAAGAAAGATGGCACTTTCTCACACTTAACCCTAGAAATCAGTTAGCAGAACGGGGAGGATGGGTGGGGCGGTAAGGAATCTGTCACTAACTACTGTCTCTTACAGATATATCGTTACACAAGTTAGTAACTTGTGCATCTGAAAGAGACACGTTAGTGACAGATTCCTTACCTTAGAATAGATACCCCAGCAATACCAACCCCGGTTGTGGGTCTGCGAACAAAGATCAGACAAGGAAGTCTCGGAGGACAGAAAGGCCAAAGAAGCCGTCTCTCCGGACTTGGCTGTCAAGGCAGTAATGCTTGGTAAACGTGTGCAACGAGGCCCACGTAGCTGCCTGACAAATGTCCTGCAAAGGGACACCACGTCCTAAAGCCGTGGTGGCGGCTGTCGCCCTGGTGGAATGGGCACGCAACCCAACAGGGGGCTCCTTTTTAGCCAAAGAATAACAGGCCTTGATACACAAGACGACCCAGCGGGAGATGGTCCGCTTGTGTACCGCCCGACCTTTTTTGGCACCCACGTAGCCAACAAAGAGCTGGTCGTCCACCCGGAACTGTTGTGTGCGGTTAATATAGAAGGAAAGCGCACGTTTTGGGTCCAGACGGTGGAGCCTCTCTGGAAGGATGCGGAGGCGGAAAGAAGGTGGGCAAAGTGATGGTCTGCCCAATGTGGGTCCCGTGCTTTCCATGCCACTGGAATCAAGCTATCCTGGCTGAAGAGGGGTGAAACCCCGAAACCGGTCCTAGGATGCTTGTTTCCAGTCCAGGGAGGACCTGGCCTGGCAGTTCGGGCTGGACTGTTCCCATGGGGCACAGGGTCAAGACTGATTTGCATATGGCTGGGTTCAAACTGGAATGGCATGGTGAGCAAAAAAATGATGGATTTAGGCCCAGATCTCTGTACTGGGGTGAATGTATGACATTGTTCTGCATTCTGTCCATCAATTGTTGTTTTTGCATTTGTCACCCCAATGTGGAAGGCAGTAACCACCTTTGGCAAGAAGGACGGACGCGTCCGAAGAACAACCTTGTCTGGATGGACAGACAGAAAGGGAGGTTTGCATGATAGAGCCTGGAGCTCACTCACGCGCCGAGCGGAGGTGATGGCGACCAGAAAGGCTGTCTTCAGAGTCAGAAGACGAAGAGGACAGTTATGTAGAGGCTCAAAGGGAGCGCACATGAGAAAAGTAAGAACCAAGTTCAAGTCCCACTGAGGCATTACAAACGGAACAGGAGGGAAGAGGTGTGTCGTGCCTTTTAGGAACCTGTTAACAACAGGGGACTTGAAAAGGGAGGGCTGATCAGGAAGCCTGAGGAAGGCCGAGATAGCACAAAGATAGCCCTTGATGGTACCCAGGGCAGAACCCTGTTGGGCCAGAGAAAGAAGGAACAGAAGAACCTCAGAAAGAGGGGCAGATAGGGGATTCACAGCCTTTGCTGTGCACCATGCCACAAACTTGTTCCACCTGCAGGCGTATACTACCTTAGTGGAGGGACGCCTGGCTGCCAGAATCACATCACAAACTTCGGGAGGCAAGTCGAAAGGAATCAACTGCCGCCGCTCAATCTCCACGCAAGCAGGTGGAGACTGGACAGGTTCGGGTGGAGGACCGTCCCCCGCTGCTGCGACAGAAGATCCTCCCAAAGAGGCAGACGGATCGGGGGATCGACGCTCATACTGAGTAGCTCGGGATACCAAACTCTTCGAGCCCAGTCCGGAGCCACAAGGATGACTTGGGCCCGGTCGCGCCGAATCTTCTTCAACACTCTGGGTAGAAGTGGTGTAGGCGGAAAGGCGTACAACAGACCGCAACTCCACTCGCAACGAAAAGCGTCTCCGAGCGAGTGCCGCCTTGGAAATTCCAACGCGCAGAACTGCTGACATTGCGCGTTCTCTTCGGTGGCGAACAGATCTAACCAAGGCTCTCCCCACTGCTGAAAGAGACCTTGCGCCACCTCAGAGTGAAGACGCCATTCGTGATCCATCATGCACCTGCGGCTGAGTTCGTCCGCCCTGGCGTTCAGGGAACCTGCCAGGTGTTGAACCATCAGGAATATGCCCTGATGTTCCAGCCATGTCCAAAGGCGCAGAGCCTCCTGACATAGGGTCCACGACCCCACCCCGCCCTGTTTGTTGCAATACCACATGGCGGTGGTGTTGTCTGTGAACACCTGCACTACCGTCCCTTTGACAGAGGGAAAAAATGCCTTGAGTGCAAGTCGGATCGCCCGGAGCTCCAGAAGGTTGATATGGAGCCGGGACTCCGCCGGAGACCAGAGGCCTCTGATCTCCGCCTCTCCCCATGTGACCGCCCCATCCCAGAAGGGACGCGTCCGTCACAACTGTGTGCTCTGGCTGGGGAAGGGAGAGGGATCTGCCCATGACCCATTGCCGGTTCGAGAGCCACCACTGCAACTGTTTTGCAGTCCCCTCCGAGATCTGGACGTGATCGGACAGGTTGCCCTGGTGCTGCGCCCACTGGAACTTCAGGTCCCACTGCAGAGCCCGCATATGCCATCTGGCATGATCGACCAGCAGGATGCAGGAGGCCATGAGGCCCAGCAGCCTCAGGGTCATCCGTACCGAAACCCAGGATAAAGGCTGAAAGATCGGAATCATAGCCTGAATATCCCGGACTCGCCGTTCGGGAGGATAGGCCCGAAACTGCGTCGTGTCCAGAACTGCTCCGATGAAAAGGAGCTGTGGAGAAGGAATCAGATGCGACTTCGGCACATTGATGGAGAACCCCAGCGAGTGCAGGAGTTCGGCCGTAGTCTGGAGGTGGGAGACGACTGCCTGGGACGAGCCCGCCTTCAGCAGCCAGTCGTCGAGGTAGGGGAAGACCGGAACCCCTGCCCGGCGCAGATGAGCTGCGACCACCGCCATCACTTTCGTGAACACCCGAGGGGCACTGGTAAGGCCAAAGGGGAGCACGGTGAACTGAAAATGCTCGAGGCCTACCGTGAACAACAGGTAACGCCGGTGGGCCGGCAGGACGGGGATGTGAAAATAAGCGTCCTGCAAGTCCAACGCTACCAACCAGTCTCCAGGGTCGAGGGCAGTCAAGACCTGAGCTAGGGTGAGCATCTTGAACTTCTCCTTCCGGAGGAAGCGATTGACGTTCCGGAGGTCCAAGATAGGACGCATGTCCTCCTTGTCCTTTTTGGGCACCAGAAAGTAGTGGGAGTAGCAACCATGTCCTACTTCTGGGGTCGGAACATGCTCGATGGCCCTCTTGGCCAAGAGGGCCGTGACTTCCTTCTGCAGAAGCACCAAGTGATCCCCTGACATGCGGTGGAATTGAGGTGGCATGGCTGGGGGGGTGGTCTCGAAGGGGAGGGAGTAGCCCCTTCGGACAATGTCCAAGACCCACCTGTCCGAGGTGATGGCACGCCAGTGGTGAAGGTGATGGCGGACCCTGCCCCCTACTGGCGTGCTGAGCACCTGAAAGGAAGGACTAGGAGGGCTTGGAGACCGCGGACGGGGCGGAGTTGGTGGCCTGACCCGCACGCTGGTTGCCACGTCCTTGGCCACGCGAAGACGCTTGCTGCGCGGGCCGGTGGCTGGGCAGCGGACGTGACTGGGCGCCCCTTCCGTGGCCACGAAAGGGGCGAAAAGCCGAGGTTAGCGGAGGGCGCACAACAGAAAGGCCCAGGGACTTGGCAGTAGCCCGTGAGTCCTTAAAACGCTCCAGCGCATGGTCTGCTTTGGAACCAAAAAGACCGACTCCATCAAAGGGCATGTCCATGAGTGTATTCTGGACATTACCCGAGAAACCAGTTGTTCTCAGCCAGGCGTGGCGACGCAGCGCCACCGTCGTTGCAAGCGATCTGCCCAGCGAGTCGGCGGTATCAAGGCCACAACGTATGGTGAACTTTGCCGCATCCCTACCTTCCGCAATGGTGCGGGTAAGCAGTGTCTGGACCTCCTCAGAACACTGGGGCAAAACAGCCGCCACCGAATCCCACAGGGAGTGGGTATATCGGCCCAAAAGGCAAGCGGTGTTGACGGACCGCAAGCCAGCACTGGAGGAAGAAAAAGCCTTCTTTCCAAACTGGTCCAGGCGTTTGGATTCCCTATCCGGAGGGGCGGTAGGGAAGGCGGTTTGGGAGGCAGAGGCTTGGACAACCAAGCTCTCGGGGGTGGGATGTTGAGAGAGAAACAAGGGGTCGCCCGGAGCAGGGCGATGGCGTCGGGCCACGTTCCTATCCACAGGAGCCCCTGTGGTGGGCTTGGACCAGGTGCCCAAAAGAACGTCAGACAGTGCATCATTAAACGGCAGCACAGTCTCCGAGGAGGAAGCTGCCGGCTGAAGCACTTCCGTCAGGAGATTAGTTCTTGACAGCCACAGTAGGCAATTGGAGGTGCAAGGCTCCAGCTGCTCTACGCAACACCGTTGCGAAATTTGCTCCCTCCTCCGTAGCCACGGGAGGAGACAGCATGCCAGTGTCAGGGGAAGTGTCTAGACCACTGGCATCCCCAAGTTCCTCTGCCCAGTCCTGATCATACTCACACTGCTGTGTGAGAGGGTCTTCCGACCCCTCCCAGCTCTCCTGGTCCTCCTCTGGTTCAAAATATGGAGGAGGAGGGACATCTGGGACCCAAGGTCTCATCGGCGCCGGAGCCGGCGTCTAGCGACGTCGGTCCGGCTCCATGTCCGGAACCGGAGAGAACCGTCAGGAACGGCACCGGGGACATCGGCGCCGGCGGAGGCTTGGTTAGGTCAACCGGCGTCGATCGGGGTTGCGGTACCACCGGAGCCGGGATCGAGGCCGGGGCCGAGGCCGGGATCAAGGCTGGCGGGACAGGCGACGCCGGGACCGGATTCGTCGGCGACGCCGGAGCAACCCCATCAGGGCCCGCGGGGCCCGAAGGCGCACCGGAGGGACCTTGAGGCCCGAAGAGGCGGGCCATGGCCGACAGGAATTCCTGTATCTCGGCCGGAGTCTCCCCCGAACCCGGGAAGGACGGGTAATGCGGGGGCGGCGCCACAGGCACATCCGGAGCCGCGGGGACGGTGCAGACAGGGGCCTCAGCCGAGTCGCGAGACCGGCGAGGCGAAGTCTTAGAGCGATGGTGCTTCTTCGACTTACCCGAGGAGTGCGAAGACTTGGACTCCGACGACCGGCGGGGGCTCCGCGACCGGCCCCTCGACCTCTCACGGGGCTTGGCGCGGAGCCGACTGCCGGACCTCGAGGAGCTTTCGAGACCGCTCTCGCAAAGCCTTCGGGTGTAAGGCCCGGCAGTCAGGGCACGACTTCGTGTCGTGGTCTCGGCCGAGACAGTAGAGACACTCTAAGGTCGGGTCTGTGATCGACATCATTCGACCACAGACGTCGCATGGCTTGAAGCCAGGCATCCCTACCGACACCTAGGAGTCGAGAAGACTCGAAAAGAAACAGCGAAAAAATCACCAAAAATGTTGTCAAAAATTGACTAGGGCACTGCTCTTCCCGGATCTGCGCTTACTGGCGCGGAAAAAGAAGAATTGACGTCAGCGCGCAGGGGCGGCGTCTAAGTACTGCCCGCGACGTCATCCCGGCGATCACGACGCCGACGACGCCGACGACGGACGCGGAGCCGCACGACGCCGCCTACCGACGCGCAAGGGTACTGCTACGCAAAAACTTTCCGAATCCAGCCTGACGCCTGGGGATATTCTAAGGTAAGGAATCTGTCACTAACGTGTCTTTCAGATAAGCACTGTCGACTGAAAGGTGTCGAAAAGGAAAGAGCAGAGCAATACTCTGAGAAGCCAATTCGCAAGAGCGAAGTGAATGTCACCCCTGAGGGAAATTGACCTACAAAAAGAAGACCGAGGCAGACAACAAAGTCTGCACCGGATGAAAGGAAATGAAGAGGGCAGAACTGTAAACTGAGAAGCAACCCCGCAAAAGCGAGAGAGTGCCCACTCCTGAGGCAAGACGGCAATAATGAGCCGAGAGCGACAGGCAAAAAAGCACCCACCCATAGGATTAAGAAAAGAAAGAAAGAAATAGGGAGACCGTGTCCCCTGTGAGAGAAGTATCGGTCATAGGAACAGGCCCAAAAGAGACCGGAACACTAATTGACTGCAGGAGCGTCAACAGAGAAGGCGGGTGGGAGGGTAGAGAACACCAGTAGGCACCATACTGGAAGAAACTGATGCGTAAAAACGCAGGACACCTGAATCTACCGCCCCAGCATGAAAATGGGGGGGGGGGGGGGACAAGTAAACCAAAGGAAGAGGCCAACAGGGAGCAAGGCGAAAAAACGCCGCCCCGTAGAAGGACAAGCCACCCCAAAGGAGGCGAAAGCCGAAAACCCCACCTGAAAAGGTCCTCGCAGATCGGGGAGGATGGGTGGGCGTTAAGGAATCTGCGGCTAGACAACATCTCTACCAGATACATCGTTACCGAAGGTAAGTAACTCGTACATCTGATAGAGACATCTAGCCGCAGATTCCTTAACTTAGAATAGATGCCAAAGCCATACCCCATTGGAGGCGGGTCTGCGACAGAACCCCACTAAGTTCCCAAGGGAACAGAAGTGTCAACCAGCTGACTAAACACAGTGGGGACAGCGCTGCCAGAAAGGCCAACACCGGACCAGGATACTCCGGAGGAAGTGGCCAACAATGAGAGGCAAAAGGCATCAAAGACTGCCGAGGGCGGCAGGAAATCCCTGTTGGTCAACAGCAGAGAAAATGAGCATAAACCCAAAAGGGGGGATGTGGAATAAGAGTGGACACCTGCCGTAGCCGGAGAGGTACGTATGCAGGATGTGAGGGACCCACAGGATCCGATGGACCGTTGAAAGAGGAAGGGTTAACTAGGGCACAAGGATGTACCGAGTCCGAGGGCCATGCATGACAGTGAAAGAAACACTGTGAGAGTGGGAACAGCAGCGGGAAGATGCTGACTACGCCCAAGATGAGGCAGTGTTACAAGAAACACAAGACCTGCCAATGCACCCGTTACGCAAAAGGGCGGACAGCCCAAGGCAGAAAAGAACGGTAACAACCAGTGCCACGCACGTGGGTAACAGAAGTACACCAAGAAACCTGGATGTACCGCCAGAACCACACCATGGAAGGAGAAGGCCCCATGAAGCGCCACGAGCAAAGCTGAGACACAAGAGGCGCATGACCAGGCGCAGTGTGTGAACGGCACTCACGAAAAGTGAGGGACCAGACCTCGGCGACTACCCGGAGTAGTAAGCATGTGGGAGGCGTATGTGTGGGTAGCACACTGGTGAGAAAGAAAAAACACCAGAGCCCCAACAGCCACGCAGCAGCGGCACTGGGCAGTACAATGCCCAGAGCGAGAGCAACAGCCACCGACGGCGGAGCAGACCCATTGGCTATCGCGAGAGAGGCAAGGAGGCCAGGCCAGCCGTGATGTGTCCAGAATCACAGGATGTAGAGTCAACCCCGAGACCGGAACCTCGCGCTCCAGCTCGAAAATCGTCATCTAGCCGGGAGACCACATCAGCTCCCCGAACACGCCCCATGAGAGAACAATGCTCTGAGGAGACCGCCCCCGCTGAGAGCAGCAACCGCAGCCCGAAGGAAAGCACGCCAACCCTGCGCGGAACGCAACAGGGGCATGAGAAACGGTGGCAGAGGAAGTGCCAAAGGCAAGGCACAAGACAAGGTAGATCAACCACGTCTGGAGCCAGAACGCCACCATGGAGAGCGAAGTCCACCAGGAAAGGGCTACGCAGCATGGATATAGCAGAGTAGAACGAGGCAACAGAAGTCACCAGAGAAAAACGTACCAGCCGGAGACACTAGGGAGCAGGCATGGTACGCCGATAGAACACAGAGGGAGAGTGCCGAGCTACGTAGGAGTGCTTGGGGACAACGACAGGGCCTTCCGATAGGGCGGCCACAGATGGAACAGCCGCAGCGAAGAACCAGGAGGGGACGGGAAGGAGCAGAAAGCCCTTCCGTCCTGAAGAAAGGGATTGGGGAAAAATGCAGGCCAGCAGCCGACACCCCACCAATGGCACGCAAGAAGGCCCCTGAAGGGCCCGGAGCAGCAGCGTACAAAACACACGGGCACAGCCGCAGGAGGACCGAGTGAAAAGGACCCCACAGAAGCGAACAAGGGCAACTGTCAAAGGAAGGCAGCTATACAATAGCAAACAAATACCCCACATAGGGTAAGTATCAACCCCAACCAGGGGCTCCTCTGGAGCGGAAGCTCAAGACGGAGGACGTAAAAGTGGAACTTAGAAACCACAGGCTCCGAACACATAACCCGTGGTGGAAGGGTGCAACCTGAACCACCAGGCTATTGGAACGGAGAAGGAGAAGCAGCAAAACTGCTGCATAAATGAAAGAAAATACGGCGAGGAGCCGCCCAGGCCGTTCAGGCAGTACAGCATGAACCCGGACCAATATGAGTCAAGACAACAGAGCAGGGTGAGGACAAGGACCTCAACCGGAACAAAAACTACGAAAGGTGAGACAGAAGGCGGCGAACCGCAGAGTCCGCATGTGCGTCAAACAGGGACACACCATCAAAAGGCAAATCCCGGAGACTGTCACGGACATTGTCGGGGAAACCCCCGTCGCGCAGCCAGGCATGGCGGCGCAAGGCAACGGACCGCGCCATTGTCCTACCCACCGAATAGGTAGAATCAACGGCGGACCGAATCGTAAACCGCGCCATCTCTGCCTTCGTGAATGAGACGAGCTATATCAGCTCGAGGACACTCAGGGAGGGCAGGCAAAAGACACTCCACGGAGTCCCAAAGGGCAGAAGAAGCCCTGGCAAAAACGCAAACGGTGTTGAGAGCACGTAATGCAGAACTAGCGGACGCAAAAATGCCGCGCCCACATGTCTCCAGCCAACGAGACTCCCTAGTAGGAGGCTGCAGTAGAGGCGGAGAAGAAGGCTGCATGGCGAAAGACACCTGCACCACGAGACCGTGAGCAGTAGGCTGAAGGGACAAACAGGATGGGCCCCCAGGGGCCGGACGATGCCGATGCGCAACGGCCCTGTCAACAGCATCTCCTGAAGAGGGACGCGCCCAAGTCCCGAGAAGGGCGTTGAACAACAAGCCGCTAAAGGGCAGCAAGGGCTCAAGATCCACCGCACCTTGGTGGAGGAGATCCAACAACGGATCAGAGGACCAGAGGACAGAAGAAGGGTGCAAGTGCAAAACAGCTGCCGCCCTGCGAACACCCCGTAAAAATAAAGCACCAGCTTCAGTGGGCGTCCGGGGGGGGGACAAGAGCCCATCGGTAGGAGACGGTTGCAAACTAGCACGTCCCCCAGCAGGAGGAAGAAGGGGCCACTGCCTCCATGGCGGCGGAGCCAACGGGCGTGGAGACAAGCCCAAGCACAGCGGTTCCGTGTCCTCTGGAAGCGGAGAGCCAAGAGGTACTGGCGACCCCTCCGGCGTCGACCGACGCCGATCCGGAGCTGAAGCGACGTCGAGCCCCATGAGGGGCGACTCGGCTGGACGAGTGGGCGGCGACGTCTCCACCACCGAGAGGTGCGGAGAAAGTGCCTGAGGTCCAGGAGACGACAGGCAGAGTGCCGCCGGTGCCGATGTCGACACAGGGAGCCGCCAGGGGCTATGCGGGGACAAGGCAGAATGGCTCGGCGTGGGGCTGGAACGCCCATCGGTGGGAACAGACGCCGGCACAACTCCGGAGCCGGAGTCGAGGCATTCGGCCGGTGCCGAGGGCGAACCCGCCGGCGGAGACCCGACCTGAATGCCTACCTCCACTGTGGGACCCGAAGGCGCACCAGGGAGTGGAGGTGACCCGAAGATGGAGTGCAGAGCCTGGTAATAGGCTTCCATCTGGGGCCGAGTCGCACCAGTACCCGGAAAGGGCGGGTAAAAGGAGGCCGACTCCGGGGGGCACGGCTCCGCGAAGGAGCGGGAACCATGGCCCCCACCGTCACGTGGAAGCGAGGACTTCGACTTCCGTGACTTGTGCTTACCTGCAGATCGACGTTCGCGGGATCGACTCCGGGAGCGAGCGCGGAGAGACGAACCCACTGGAGAACGTCGGGGAGACGCCGGGCGGGTCAACCGGGCGGCCAAGAGCTTCATCCGCCGCGCCCGTAGAGACTTCGGACGCATCTGCCGGCAGGCGTCACACCCCTCGGAGTCGTGGTGCAACCCAAGACACCACATGCAAATGGCGTGCGGGTCCGACGCCGATATCTGACGCGAACAAGTCCTGCACAATTTAAAGCCCGAAGGCATCGCACACTGTTCCCCGACGCCAACGACGTCGAAAAAAGGGCCTGAATAAAAACAGGCCAGAGGAACAGCTGAATCCCGGATCCGCGTTGTAACGCGGAAAAGAAGGAAACTGACGTCAGCGCGCCGGGAGGGTCCTATATGGCTCCACTGACGTCATGTCCGGGGACGTCGTCAGGGCGTCAAGACTTTGTTTTTTACCTGCCCACGAGACAGATGGGCAGGCAGTGTATACTAACTTGTCTGTTTTTTACTTCTTCATTAGATACTACGTGTTCAGTTTAACCGTATGTATTATATCTAGCGCTGACACAATAAGTGCGCGCCCCATTGTTTTTCTTATTTTTCACTTTATTACAGGTTTGCACGGAGTGGTACACATGGGGCTGGTCCCCATGTTGTCCTGAAGAAGAGGTTAGGGGACACCTCGAAACATGTTGACTTACAATATCAGGGACATTTAATTCTTTTCCCTTTTATAACCCCTTTTTATCTTTTGCCAACTAGGAGCAAGAATAAAATCGTTTACGTTCACTAGTTAGGTAATTTTTAACAATCACTCACACCACTCCCCCTTCACTGCACCACACATAGTCATATCTTAAAAATTAGTGCTCCTACGTAACTATCGCAAGTCGCAGCACGCCCCAAGCAGTAGATGCTTGGGATGGCCCCAATGATGAAGCATGTCACCTAGGGGAAACCTTTGGTGAGTGAGGGGACTCAAGAAAAGAATTTTCTTTTCCTTTATTGAGGTGTGTCTTACTCATTTAGTAGACCCCTCCTTTTTCCCTATTAGCTAGGTTCCCTGATCCATTATTTACGGATCTTCTTTTGCTTTACAAATACCCAGGAGGAAGAACCTAGCCATATCCTCCTCTCCCCCTCTTTTTGTTTTGTCTTCTTAGATGAGCCGTGACTACTGCCAGACACTTGGTGAAAACCCTGGGTGCTGTAGTTACTCCGAATGGGAGAACTTTGAATTGATAATGTTGTCCGTCCACCACAAACCTGAGTTATTTCCGGTGAGCAGGGTGAATGGGAATATGGAAATAGGCGTCCTTTAAGTCCAGAGTGGACAGAAAGTCGCCTTGCTGAAGGAGTGGCAGCACCTGTTGGAGTGTAACCATGTGAAAGAGGTCCAACTGAATGTACAGATTTAGTTCTCTGAGGGCTAGTATAGGCCTGAGAGAGCCGTCCTTTTTGGGAATTAAAAAATACAGGGAGTATACTCCGTTTCCCTGGTATTGTAATGGGACTGGCTCTATAGCGTGTTTTTCCAAGAGAGAGAGAACCTCTTGTTTTAGGAGGGTGAGATCTTCTGGTGACATTGCATGTGATCTTGGAAGAATATTTGGGGGAGTGTCTGTAAGCTCCATGTAGTAGTTAAATGGTGTGGCCAAGTCCCTCAGGCGACTTGGACGCTAGCGAGCACTGCTCTAAGTGATTTACCTAAACATAATAAACTTTATAAACCAATGTTTATCTATTTCAAACTCAAATTTTTTACTGTCATTACAATTCGATGTGTCTTAACAATCACAATTAAAGAACATTACATAATAACATGAAAGTTTTTCACTAGCATTGATACAATCAATTAATGTTGTACATCATTACAGTTGAACGACGCCCAATGCATTTCGGGACGAACAGTCCCTTCATCAGGGGCCACCATATTGGATAATTTGTAGTACCCACTTGTCTGAGGTGATTGAATTCCAGACAGGTAGGAATTGGGAGAGACGTCCCCCGACAGGGGTGGAATGATCGGGGGATAGCGGAAGGAAGTCACTGTTTGTTTGCGGGGGAAGTGGGTGTGGAGTTACCTCTGCTTCTTCCCTTACCATTGTTTCCTCTAAAACCTTCTCTGAAATAACCTCTTGAAGAGGGGGATTGGTTGTTGGCCTTGTAAAAGGAGGAGGGATTTTCGGTGGACACAGTTTTTGAACCACTCCTATAAAAGGAGCGGCGAAACCCCTACTGGCAGGTAACTGCAAAGCCCCCATGGAGTTTGCGACCTCAGTGTCCTTTTTAATCTTCTCCAGCAAGGTATCAACAGCTAGGCCAAAGAGATGCTCCTTGTCAAATGGCTGGTTAAGGATGGAGGTTTGCACCACCGGCTTGAAACCGGATATTCTCAGCCAAGCATGTCTGCGTAACAGTACACTGGTGTTGATTGCACGAGCTGCTGTGTCTGCTGCGTCTAGGGCACACCTAATCGATGTATTGGTGATGAGTTTACCTTCCTGAATAAGGTCATTAGCTTTAGATTTGTATTCATCAGGTAAATGTTGTATGAGTTTCTCGAACTCATCGTAATGAGTCCTATCATAACGAGCCAACAGAGCTTGAGCGCTGGCAGTGCGCCAGTGATTTGCTGCCTGTGAAGCCACTCTTTTGCCCAAGGAATCAATAAGTTTAGACTCCTTATCAGGAGGAGGAGCCTCACCTGTGGTTTGTGAGTTAGCTCTCTTGCGAGCGTTGAAGACTACAAGAGAGTCTAGGGGCAGCTGGCCTCCTAGGTAAACAGGGTCGGTGGGAGCGGGTTTATATTTTTTATCCACCCTAGGTGTAATTATCCTTGCCCTTACAGGGTCTTTCAATCAATCAATCAATCAATCAATCATTTGTATAGCGCGCTACTCACCCAGAGGGTCTCAAGGCGCTTGGGGGAGGGGGGTCCGCTACTGTTCGAACAGCCAGGTCTTGAGTTGCTTCCTGAAGGAGAGGTGGTCCTGGGTAAGGCGGAGGTGGATGGGTAGGGAGTTCCACGTCTTGGCAGCCAGGTAGGAGAAGGATCTTCCTCCCGTTGTGGCTCTTCGGATGCGGGGGACGGCGGCGAGGGCGTGGTTGGTTGATCGTAGCTGGCGGGTGGGAGTGTAGAAGGTCAGACGGTCGTTGAGGTATCTGGGGCCTTGGTTGTGGAGAGCTTTGTGTGCGTGGGTGAGGAGTCGGAACGTGATTCTCTTGCTGACGGGGAGCCAGTGCAGGTCTCTCAGGTGTCCGGCGATGTGGCTGTGTCGGGGGATGTCCAGGATGAGTCGAGCTGAGGCGTTCTGGATGCGTTGGAGTCTTTTTGAAGTTTGGCTGTGGTTCCGGCGTAGAGGGAGTTGCCGTAGTCCAGTCGGCTGGTGACGAGGGCCTGGGTGACCGTCTTCCTGGTTTCGGTGGGGATCCACCGGAAGATCTTGCGCAGCATGCGTAGGATGTTGAAGCAAGACGAGGAGACGGCGTTGACTTGTCGGGTCATTGAGAGGGAGGAGTCCAGGATGAAGCCCAGGTTGCGTGCGTGGTCCGTTGGTTTGGGTGCGTTGCCCAGGGCAGGGGGCCACCAGGAGTCGTCCCAGGCGGAGGGTGATGATCCTAGGATGAGGACTTCCGTCTTATCTGAGTTCAGTTTCAGGCGGCTGTTCCTCATCCACTCGGCTACGTCCTTCATCCCTTCATGTAGGTTGGTTCTGGCGGTTGTGGGGTCGTTGGTGAGGGAGAGGATCAGCTGGGTGTCGTCGGCGTAGGAGATGATGTTGAGGTTGTGTTGGCGTGCGATGGCTGCGAGGGGGCTCATGTAGACGTTGAAGAGGGTGGGGCTGAGTGATGATCCTTGTGGTACGCCGCAGATGACTTCGGTGGCCTCGGAACTGAACGGGGGAGGCGGACTCTCTGGGTTCTTCCGGTGAGGAAGGAGATGATCCACTCCAGTGCCTTCTCTTGGATTCCGACGTTGTTCAGGCGTTGCACTAGGGTGCGGTGGCAGACTGTGTCGAACGCTGCGGAGAGGTCCAGGAGGATGAGGGCCGCAGTTTCCCCGTTGTCGAGCAGGGCTCGGATGTCGTCGGTGGCTGCGATTAGGGGCGGTCTCGGTGCTGTGGTTGGCCCGGAAGCCGGACTGCGAGTGGTCGAGGGATCCATTCGTCTCGAGGAAGGCGGCCAGTTGTCTGTTGACGGTCTTCTCGATGACTTTGGCAGGAAAAGGAAGGAGCGAGATGGGGCGGTAGTTTGTGAGGTCGGTGGGGTCCGCTGACGGTTTCTTCAGTAGGGCGCTGAGTTCGGCGTGCTTCCAGCTCTCTGGGAAGGTGGCGGTGTCGAAGGAGGTGTTGATGATGTCCCGGAGGTGGGGTGCGATGACGGCGTCGGCCTTGTTGAAGACGTGGTGAGGGCAGGGGTCGGTTGGTGATCCGGAGTGGATGGAGTTCATCGTGCGGATAGTGTCTTCGGTGTTGATCTTTAAATACCTCATCTGTGTGTTTTAACATGCCTTTGAGCATTGGTAAGGTATGAGTAGCTCTTTGGGAAGAAGTAAGCGTTTCAAAGAGGAAATCCTCTTCTAAAGACTCCTTATGGAGCTCCACCCCATGATATTGATCAGCCCTGTTAAGGAGCTCAATGTACCCAATGTTGTCGTCAGGTGGGGAGGGTCTGGAGGGATACAAATCAGGGTCATTGTCTGTGTTTGGATCTGTATGATAACCCTACCAAGGGTCAGTGTCCTGTGGCCTATTCTGATCCTCATCCCCGTCTCCTTCATCCTGTGGGTCAGGTGAAAGTGGTGGTGGTGAATTTGATGGTGTGATGAGCAAGTTGGGATCAGTGGGAGAAGGAGGTGGAATATAAGGGAGAGAAGGGTTAGTACCCACACTCTTTCTTTTGAGAGGAATGTGGTAGTCCTCTGGTAGGTTAATCTTCTGTTTTTATGGAAGAGTGGCATAAATATGTCCTGTTTCAGGGTTGATCACCAGTTTTTTCTGCTTCGGATCCAAAGGCAGGGAATCAGGCCGAGGCTCTTTAGAGGGAGTATCTTTCTCTTTATGTGCCGGTTTCGGCGTCAAAGGTTTCGGCTCTGAGCCTTTGGGCGTCGGAGGTTTCGGCTCCGAACCTTTCGGTGTCGAAGGTGGAATCTTGGGCAATGGTGGTATTGTGACCAACAAATGCTTGGACTTGTGTTTTGGCGCCGAAGGTGGTGTTTCGGTGTCGGAGTGGGGCCGGCCTGAGCCCGAGCCGGAAGGCTTCTCTTTGTGTTTCGGAGCCGGGCCCGAGGGCGGGGCGTCGGAAACTTTTTGTTGGTGCCGACTTTGGCCCGAGGGCAGAGGAGGGACCGGAGCCTTTGTTTTATGTTGAGTGGGCAAAGGGGTATCTTTACTCACGGTACGCTGACCCGGAGTAACCTGTTCCTCTTCTTCCATGTCGGAGTCGGCCTCGGAGATCAGTTCTTCTTCGGCTCCTTCAGCTTGATGTTCAGTGTCAGAATCTTCGCCGAAGATGTCCGGTGCGGAGCCGCTGTGGTGTTGCATCTCGTGGCGTCGAGCTAGACGGTCACAAAGTGTCTTTTTCGATCGAAACGATCGACACGCTTCGCAGTCGTTCTCGTCGTGTTCCGGGGACAAGCAGAGGTTGCACACTTGGTGCAAGTCGGTGCGTGGAAACTTAGCACGACACCCGGGACAGAACTTGAAGGGAGTCGGTTCATTCGACTGCTAGCGCGGTTAGCGCAAGTAGGCCCGACGGCCTGCCACGAGTTTCCAGATCGAAGGTTTTCCGAGGTGAGACGATGCACATCGAATGGGGAACCGCGATCGATAACAATACCGTCGAGGGTAGTGGATTGCGCGTTGAAGGGATCCGAAAACGGTACCGAACCGGAGCGCAGCAATACACATCCAAACCCGATGGCGGAAAAAAACAATCTAAGGATGGAGTCAATGCCCTTGCGCACTATCACCGAAAGGAGGAGTCACCTACCTTGTGACTGGAAAGACTTCTTCGAACAAAAACAAAGTGCAAACATCCGGACCCAACACTACATGGCGATCTATGCATAAGCATATGATCTACAGCTCATATGCCTCGAACGTTACTGTTTTGAAATTACTTTTCAGAAACTTTGTAAATTACTTATTGGATTACTTTTTCAGATTACTTTTGTCAATCTGTGTGATATGCCTAGATATCACACTGAGACATTTCCCAGACAAAAGATAAGTAAATCACTTTTAGTACATTTGCAGTTTTGTCAATGTTCCATACAAACCAACTCCTCACTTAGATACATTTTTAGGAAAAAGCAGTCAATGCAATCCTATGGAGGAAAGGAAAATGTTACTTACCCAGTAAGCATCTGTTCTTGACATGTAGAGCTGTAGATTCACATGCTTTGCATACTCCTGCCATCTAGTGTTGGGTCCGAATGTTTGCAAGTTATTTTTCTTCGAAGAAGTCTTTCCAGTCACGAGTAAGGCGACTCCTCCTTTCGGTGATAGTGCGCATGGGCATCGACTCCATTGTTAGATTGTTTTCCCACAGAGGGTGAGAATGGAGTTAGTGAGTGTAGAATAGAGATGTCCGTGCGTATGAATGTAAATTGAGATCTACAACCATTACAGGAGACCGGGGAGGCAGGTGGGCGCATGTGAATCTACAGCTCTACATGCCAAGAACAGATGCTTACTGGGTAAGTTACATTGTCCGTTCGAGGCATATGAGCTGTAGATCACATGCTTTGCATTAGCTCTATAGCAGTATACTCCCAAAGCGGTGGCTAACCTGTAATGGTTGTAATTGTTTGAAACAGTGTTTTAAGTACTGCTTGGCCTACATTTGCTTGTTGTCTCGCAAACACATCTACACAATAGTGCTTGGTGAATGTGTGCGGTGTAGACCATGTTGCTGCCTTACAGATGTCGGCTAGGGAAATATTCCCCAAGAAGGCCATAGAAGCCCCTATTTTGCGAGTGGAATGTGCTCTAGGGGGTATTTTTGAAGTTCTTTTTGTTTTGGCATAACATGTTTGGATACATTTTACAATCCATCTTGCAATACCCGACTTAGATATGGGATTGCCTTTGTGTGGTGGAGAAAAAGAAACAAATAGTTGCTTTGTTTTTCAAAATTCTTTGGTTCTTTCTACATAATATAGTACAGCTCGTCTAACATCAAGTGTGTGTAGAGCTCGCCCTGCTACAGAATCAGGTTGAGGAAAGAACACAGGTAACTCAGCTCATTGGATTGATATGAAAGGCAGAAACTACTTTAGGGATAAATTTAGGATTGGTTCGAAGAACCACTATCTTTATGAAGTTGAAAGAAAGGCTCTTGTATAGTTAATGCCTGAAGTTCACAAACTCTTTAGTGAGGTTATTGCTATGAGGAAAGCATCCTTCCATGAGAGGAATTGTAACGGACATTTGTGCATTGATTCAATAGGTGGACCCATTAGCCTTGTAAGGACTATATTTAGGTTCCACTCTAGTGCAGGGGGAACTCTTGGTGGTATCACCCTTTTTAACCCTTCCATGAAGGTTTTGATCACTGGTACTCTGAATAGAGAGAAGTGTTGTCTATTTTGCAAGTATGCAGCTACCGCTGCTAGGTGTAAACAGAAGGATGTGCAAGCCAATTTAGATTGCTGTAAATGCAACAGTGATGTTTTGTACAGAAGCATCAACTGCATTGATGTTGTTACAATAGATAACAAACCGTTTCTATTTTGCTGCATAACATGCTCTAGTAGTAGGTTTTCTAGCCTTTTTGAGCATATTCATACAGTCTGGTGGTAATTATAAATAACCAAACTCTAGGACTTCAGGAGCCAAATCGCTAGGTTGAGTTCTCTGGGATTTGGATGTCTGATTTCTCCATGGCTCTGAGTGAGAAGACTGGGTGTGAGATGTAGCTTTTGATGTGGCACCACTGACAGTTCTAACAGGGTGGTGTACCAAGATTGACGAGCCCATGTGTGTGCTACTAATATCAATGTGAGGGATGTTTATTTGAGCTTCCGAACCAGTAATGGAATTAGTGGGAGAGGCGGAAAAGCGTAGGCAAATATTCCTGACCAATTCATCCATAGAGTATTGCCCTTGGATAGACTGTGTGGGAACCTGGATGCGAAGTTTGGGCATTTGCGTTGTGGACTATAGCAAACAGATCTATCTGTGGAAATCCCCATTGTTGAAAGTAGGGAAAAAGAATTTGGGGATGAAGTTCCCACTCGTGAACTTGCGGTCTCTGTGTCTGCTGAGCAGGTCAGAAATTTGATTGTCTACCCCTGTAAGGTGTTCTGCTAGGAGATAAATTCTGTGATGAATTGCCCAATTCCAAATGCTTTGTGCGAGGCGAGACAGCTGGAGAGAGTGTGTCCCTTCTTGTTTCTGTAGATAATACATCGCTGTCATGTCTGTGCGGACTAAGACTGTTTTGCGTAGAAGGCGAGTGTGGAAAGCTTTGAATGCTAGAAACACTGCTAGAAGTTCCAGGTAGTTGATGTGGAGACGTTTGTGATTGTCTGACCACAGCCCTTGTACTGTGTGATGTTGGAGAAGAGCACCTCATCTGGTTAAAGATGCGTTTGCTGTCACTACAGTCTGTGGAATTGGGTCTATGAAGGGTCGCCCTTTTGATAAGTTTTGAGGGTTCCACCACTGCAGAGAGCGATGGGTGCGGCCGTCTACCAACACTAGATCATTTAATTGACCCTGTGACTGAATCCACTGACGCACTAGACATTCCTGCAGAGGACGCATGTGAAGCCTTGCGTGAGGTAAGATTGCAATACAGGGCGTCATCATTCCCAGCAGCTGCATAAAAACTAACCCTGGGCGTAGTACGCGAAGTAGTGCTACGCGAAGTGCACTCCGCACTACGCGAGCTACACGTAGCACTACGCGAACTGCGTAGTGCGCTGTTCGCGATGATTGCACAGTGCCGGATGCTTGTCCGCACTGTGCAATCATTGAAAACGGCATCTTGCACAGTGCGAGCTGTCTTTTACTGCCGCTAGAGTAGATTTTTACTTGAGCGGCAGCTTTCTCAACGCGGACTGGTAGTTTCTCATCGCGAGCGGTCGCGAGCATACGCGACCACTCCCAATGAGAAACCTGACCTCCCCGCGTTGAGAATCTCGCCGGGAGGTTTATTTTCCACGCTCGCGATCGGCAACTTGATGTTGCTGATCGCGAACGAGGAAAAAGTCTCGCCGGGATGTCATTTTGCTTGCTCGCGGTCGCTAACTTGAGGACCGCGAGCAAGCAAAAAATGACCGCTGCAATACGCGTAGTGCGAAGTAGCGCATACTTCGCAAACTACGCGAGCGTATTGCTTTGCCCAGGGTTAATAAAAACTCTGGCTGGTAATGTTTGATTGGGTTGAAATTGTAGTTTTGTGGCCTGAATATTGTGAATCCTGGCTACATTGGGAGGGCTAGAGCTTTGAGAGTGTTGAAGGAAGCACCTAGATACGATTGCAGTTGCGCCGGGCACAGATGAAATGTTTGTGCATTGATTGTGAAACCTAACTGATGAAGGAGGTTTACTGTTGCCATAGTGTGTAGTATACAGTTCTGGTAAGTGCCCGCTTTGATAGCCAGTCGTCTAGGTAAGGAAAGACATGGATACGTTGTCTTCTGAGATGAGCAGCTACTACTGCAAGACATTTGGTGAACACTCTGGGGGCTGTGGTGACGCCAAATGGAAGTAACCTGAACTGGTAATGTTTGCCTGCTATCACAAATCTGAGGTATTTGCGATGAGCTGGATGAATTGGAATGTGAAAGTAGGTGACTTTTAGATCAAAAGTAGACAAAGTCGCCTGGTTGTAAAAGAGAAAGTACCTGTTGCAGAGTCACCATGTGAAAGTGCTCCGACAGTATGTATTTGTTTAACTCTGAGATCTAGAATAGATCTTAATGAGCCGTCCTTTTGGGAATTAGAAAGTAAAGGGAATAAAACCCTGACCCTTGGTACTGAAGTGGGACTGGTTCTATAGCCCCTTTGAGTAATAGAAATTGCACTTCTTGTTGGAGCAAGTGCTGGTGGTCTGTTCACAATTTGTGATATCGAGGTGGAATGTTTGGAGGGTTGTTGGTAAGCTCCAGGCAATAACCATGTTGGATAATTCCAATCACCCATTTGTCGGTTGTTATTGATTCCCAAATGGGGAGAAAGTGTTGAAGTCTTCCTCCGACAGGTGTGGAATAGTCTGAGGGAAGTGTGGGGAAGTCACTGCTTATTTGGGGAAGGGGAATTGCGGGGTGTGGTATTTTTACCTCCACCCCTTGGACTGTTTCCCCTGTAGCCTCCTCTGAAAAAAACCTTTTGTAAAGGATGATCGAGAAGATTTTGTAAGAGGAAGTGTTTTGGTCTGTCCCTGTGGATTTGGACCCCCCTCCCTTGTAAGAAGAGCACCGAAAAGACCCCCTGTTAAAGGGAGACTGAAGCACTCCCATGGATTTTGCCACATCTGTATCTTTGTTCATCTTTGAGCGTTTGATCAAGTTCAGGGCCAAAAAGATGTTTTTTGTCGAAGGGTATGTTTAGAATAGATTGCTGTACTTCAGGTTTAAACCCTGAGACACGTAGCCAGGCATGTCTCTGGAGTAGTATGCTTATCCCTCTAGTTGCAGTATCACCCGCATCTAGAGCGCATCTATTTGAGGTGTTGGAAATGAGTTTACCTTCCTGAGCCAAGTCTTGTGCTTTGGCCTTTTGTTCATCTGGGAGAAACTCTAGAAGTTGTTCTATTTCGTCCTAGTGGGCTCTATCGTATCTTGCAAGGAGACCTTGGGTGTTAGCAATACGCCAATGATTAGCTGCTTGCGCAGCTACACATTTGCAAGAAGCATCAATTAGTTTCAACTCCTTATCTGTAGGAGGAGCATCCCCAAACGCTTGGGAATTAGCTCGCTTTCGAGCATTGGATACTACCACAGAGTCCAGTAGCAACTGACCCTTAACAAGCATTTGCCATGCAATAGGTCTCGCATTTGCGAGAGTTTAAGCTATTGGCACTGTGAATGACTGCCTTTTATTTATCTGTTTAGAAAACCAATACCTAAGTAAAAGGCATTGTCATTTACAATGGCAATAGCTCAAACTCTAGCAAATGCGAGACCTGTTGCATTGCAAATGCTTGTTTGAAAGACTTTCTCCATCTCAGATTAAAGGATGACTTGTGGTACAAGATGTACTTGGCTCGAATTTTGTCACTTGCGTGTAGGGAATTAAACTTTACCTTATGGCTCATTTCCACATTATATGATCGGTTTTCTGTCCCGTGCGTTGCCAGTAAGAAATTGTCATACTTAGGTGATAAACTTCATCATTTAATCTTATTAGAGAACATGGCAGTGCTCCGGAAAACACTGTAGTTCATAAATTATTACATCATTTTTGTTCAACTGTAACGTAACCATTTCAACACGAAATATTGATTTTTTTTAAACGATCACATTTTAAGGTGCAACTTAATATGATTTAGCAAATGCTTACAAAAGAATTCGGCACTATTGCAAACACAGCACCTGTCACTCATTCATGTTGAATCGCAGGACCTAGGAGCCAAGTGCCGACCAGACGAAACGCTTTAGTTTCAGAGTTGATTTGAAGACGCTGACCTTAATGGCCTAGTGAGGCGCCCTGTTTTTGAACAATTTAAAAGTGCCAGCATGCTTTCTCGATCTAGAATGAACCTCAACAGTGAACTGTATCCAGTGTCACTTAGGGGCTACGATTTGATTGTTTTTAAAACTTGTCGAAGAAGCAGACATGGCTTATTTATTTTAGTGACTGTGCTCAGCAGAGCAAACTCGATGAATAGAGAGATAATAAACAAGAGACAAAACTGGTTTACATATCTGCAGAACTGCACATGCAGGTTTTTGTTCTCAAATGTTAATGTATTTAGATGCGTATTCTTGCAGTATTTTTAGAAGCTTATAGTTCTAAACCGGTTATAGACGACAAAAAGGTGAAAGACACGCCGTGCGCTTGCCCATGTGCTGTCCGGGCTAAAGCTGATGCAGACGCCATGTGCGTGCACATCGGCTGTGCGGGCGCGCACATGTTTTGTCTCCCTTCGCGCACCAAACCCACAACAATAGTCTCGCCAAGGCGAAGCAGCGCATGCGCTGCGTTCGCTAGGCGAGACCTAATAAAAATAGGGTCTGTTGGGGAAGGCTTGTATTTTTTATCCACTCTAGGAGTGAGGATCCTAGCACGTACAGGGTCTTTAAAGAGGTCGTCTGTGTGCCTAAACATACCTTTAAGCATAGGCAGTGTCTGACTGGATTTATGTGTTGAAAGAGTTTCAAAGAGAAAATCCTCCTCTGAGGACCCTTTATGGAGCTTTACCCCATGGTAGTGTGCAGCTCTAGCAATGAGCTCCTGATATGACAGATTGTCATCCGGTGGAGATGGTCTGGCAGGGTAAAGATCTGGGTCTGTATCCTGTGGAGGATCAATGGTATAAACCGTCCAAGTATCTATTGGTGACTGTCATCATCATCAGTGTCATCTGCATCAGGGTGAGGTAGAGGAGACTGCCTAGGTGTAATGTGTAAGGGATCAAATTGTGGCAGAGAGGAAGGAAGAGGAGATGGTAGTGTGTGGAAAGGACTTGTCCCCACATGTTTCTTCTTCAATGGAATTGCTCAGCTGTCGTCATCCGGAAGCTTGTATTTGGATGGGGGTTTAGCGTGAATATGTCGAGTATCCTGATTAATATAGAGTTTTTTCTGTTTCGGATCCAATTTGGGTGGTACAATGTCCATGGTTGGATCCGATTGCGGTACTGGCAGCTGTGTAATTTTCGGCACCGAAGCTTTCGTTGCCGAGCTGGAATGTCCTTTCGGTGCCAAAGATTTAGGCTCCGAGGAATGCTTCCCGTGTCGAAGGTTTCAGCTCAGAGCCCATTTTATGTTTAGAGCCCGAAGGTTTCGGCTCGGAAGTGGTTTTTGTCCGACTCGGTGCCGAGCCGGAAGGCAGAGCATTGGAAACTTCTTCTCGGTGCCGACCTTGGCCTGAAGGCAGAGGTGGTGCCGAAGCCTTAGATTTTCTAGGGATGGTGGAAGGGGGGGAGGGGGGGGAGAAGGGTCTTCCGTACTCAAGTCCCCTTGTCCCTGCGGCACATTGTCGTCTTCGAGGACAATCTGCAACTCTGCCTCGGAGTCCGATGCCGCTGAAGCGTGTTCTTCTTCAGCCTCTGAGACTTCCTCTTGTTCGGAGTCTTCGCCGAAGAGATCCGGTGTCTCATTCAACTGCTGCCGCTGCATCTCTCGACGTCGAACCCGACGATCACGGAGAGTTTTCTACGATCTGAAGGATCAACACGCATCACAGTCTTGTTCTTTGTGCTCGGGAACAAGCACAAGTTACACACCTGATGTAGGTCAGTACGCGGATACGTCGCGTGGCACAGGGGGCAGAATTTGAACGGGTCCGTTCCATCGACAGGGTGCCTGACCGACGCAGATAGGCCGGAAAGCCACACGCGAAAATTGCAATCGAATTTGGAGATTTCTTGATGTCGAGTCAAACTGCAGAGAAAAGGGAACGTGTTTGAAAACAATACCGTTGAGGGTAGAGTGGATTGCACACTGAGGGGAACCCGAGGACGGATTCCGAAACGGAGCGCAGCAATACATGTCCGAACCCGATGGCGGAAAAAAACAATCCAACAATGGAGTCGATGCCCATGTGCACTATCACCGAAAGGAGGAGTCACCTTACCTTGTGACTGGAAAGATTTCTTCTAAGAAAAACAACTTGCAAACATCCGGACCCAACACTAGATGGCAGGAGTATGCAAAGCATGTGATCTACAGCTCACATTCCTCGAACATAGAGTTATCGGTTTACAGGAAAGTACTTATTTGTGGGAGTTGGTATTCTGGGGTTAGAACCAGGGTTCCCCCAGGTTCGAGGATGCACTCTCTGAACACCCTCAGATGCACAAGGGTGGCTGTGTGTAGAGTGCTGAGGCCCAATGGGGGCCTCCAGTTGGTGGCTGCTCCCGGGCAAGCGACAAGGTTGCCGGAGCAAAGCTCCTGGGGTTTAGCTCAGGGCAAAGGGGGATCCGCTTTAGCACCCAAAGTACACCCGCAGCGGCACAGGGGCAGCTGGGTGCAGGGTGCTGTTTTGGTGTCTGTGCCCTGTTGTCAATGGGGATTCTCTGGTTACAACAAAGACTGCAGGGTCGGGACGGAGATCTTCTATAAGTGACCACCGATTGGAGAGGTAAGTTGGGATGCTGGGACACCGTCGGTTGGGCCACCCAAGGCCGTTGTACTACGGATGCAGGGGTGTCTTTAGGCGTCGGGTTCTTCTTACCAGCTCCGGTCGCGGTTGGGAGGATCCTCCAGAAAGAGGGTGCAGGCTTCACTACGAGATTCGAGGCAGGTCGGAGATCACCAGATCTCGGGTCAGTTGAATGCACCCTGATTTTGTGCTGGAGATGGGCATCCCCACCCCCTTTTAGCTTTTTCATGACAGAAGGCTATGCATGCTGTGATTCTGTATGCTATTCTCTAAAGAGTATGTACACTTTAGTTAGCGGCATATCCAAGGATTCAAACAGGAACGAGGGGTAAACAATACTGTACAAAGGAAAAGGGTTCCTGTAATAATTGTAAGGCACTTTGTAATGCAATTAATGGCATACTTAAATAACAAAATGCTAATATGTCAAGTAAGCTATATAGCAGGTACACTTTAAACTGTGTCCTAACACGGTAGTTTAAATGAAAACTGGACCATAAAAAACACTACCATGAAATGTTTGCAAAAGAGCAAATCATGCCATTGAGTGTTCGGTGCTCACACATGGTACACACAGTAAATCAGCATAATGTTTGCAATCACGAAAACTCCAAATATGGGCACAAATTTTCTTTTTTTTATAATTAGTCTGAGTTTTCCGTTATACCCGTGATAATCATACGGGGTCAAAAATAGTGGCTCAAGTAGCAGGATTAGCCAACGTTTCCACCTTATCAAAATAAAGGATCACCAGCAGGACTGATTAAGGAAAGGTCAAAGATGAAGAATAGGTCAAAGGTCATATAGTAGAACCAGAAGGAAAGGCCATGTGTTAAAACTAGCCAGGCAAGAACAAGTCAGCGCAGTGCATACTAAGGAAATGGGGAACTCCATATTAAAAGGATTCTGGTGAGCAGTTTGAGTTAGTAGTGAAGACTTTTACTGAGAATGCATGTGGTTGCAATGTGAGAGTGCACCCTGCCTGCTGATGAGAATCCACATCCTGGGAAATGGTCGCATGCCACCTCTAATCGTAAATGTGCCCGGCTGCTCAGCAGGGATGCTGCGGCAAGGAAACAGACCGCCATAGAAAATGTGGTTACAGGATATCAGTTGATGGACGCCGCCAGCAATGTTGCCAATTCTTATCAAAATTTAGATAAGTTGGTTTAAAATAAAATGCTAACATTTCATTAATTTGCACCATCACTGGCAGCGTCCCTTGGGGCTTGGGCTGATTCTTTGTAGGAACTTCTCCCCCAAACTGATCTTTCCATAACTGACAGCTTTCTAGGGCACGAACAGCTGCTAGGTGCACTCTGATGAAATATGTCTCATTACAACAAATGCGTTTTTGACGCAGTCCGTTACAACGACCGCATTGTTTCAACGCGAACCATTACATCGCAAGTCGTTACAACGACTTGCTGCAGGGGGCGCGCTGGACTTAGGAATAGTATTATTTATTATTCCTACTCCAGTTTGTGCAACAGCAGGGAAGGTGTTGGATTGTGAATCCAACACCAGTGCGCCCCCTACAGCAAGTCGTTGAAACGACATGCGATGTAACGGTTCGCGTTGTAACAACGCGGTCCTTGTAACGACCGCGTTGTAATGGAATCAGTTGTAGCGCATTCAATGTAAAGGCTGTTTCCTCTCTGATGTAGATATATTTTAGTTCAGATAACGCTAAATTCAAAAGGTATGGTAATGTTTCATGAAGATGCATCAAAACAGTATCAATTTTCCTTAAAGAAGCCCGGGAACAGAAGTGTTTACATTCACTGCAGAGGCCACTAATAAATGCTAGGAAAATCTTCCTACTACTTGGTGAAATGTTGAGGAGGGCGTACTGTAGATAAGCCACAGTCAGGCTGTCGGGTGCAAGGAGGCCGGCCTGTGGTGTAAAACTTGTCCTTTATTCATGGACAGGAGATACGGGTCCGCTTTGAATCGTAATGGTGCTTCCATTGCCAGAATCCAGAAAACTATTCATCAAAACTGCCTCAATCAGCATCAGTGTGCATGGTTCTCTTTTCAGTTCCCGAAGCACCCTCAAGATCAGAGGATTCGGAGAAGAAAAGCCTAAGCACATCTCTGACCAAAGAGTTGAAAACGCTTCCAGCCATCTGCTTGTATAGCTTTGACACAGAGTTTTCGGATGCTGCAAACTGATCCAGAAAGGGTGTGCCTTTCTCTCGAGCGCCAACTGTAATTGTCTTGAGTAAACTCCAGATCCTATTAGTGACAATCTATATTTTCTTCTGCTTAGGGCATCTGTTGTCACGTTCTGCTGCCTAGCACATGCTCCAAAATAATTGCAGCACTCCAAGATCTAGTGCCAAAGAAGCTTTTATTTTGACAGTGGCTCTAACTTTGTCCACCCATGATTTCTTAAGCAATAAAACAGTCATGTTATCAATTTTTAGATGTAGTTCGTTCTTGTTGAATCCAGAAAATCCCTGCGGTTAAGAAACTAAAGGATATCCAGAAGTGAGATCATCTTGATTCATTTCCTTTTTATGTATTAGTTTACTGCTCTTCGGTCAAAGATAGGATGCCAATCCTCCTGTGTTTTGGTGTATTAGACAGAGCCTTGAATAGAAGCTCTGAAGTCTTCAGGCTCGTGGCACTGGATCTATACGGTCTTACTTAGATAATTTCTGATCTTAGAGCCTCTAGATGGGTGATGCTCTTTCCCTGGAGGAATTTGATGTCGGTTTGTCATAAATTCTAAGGTGTGTCTGTGCTTCACTATGTCCACTACCCTGTGAGAAGATGTAATTTATTTAAAGGCTGGAAGAAATGCCTCAATATTTCCCACCAATGTCATGGAAGATGAAGGGATGGGCTGTTCAAGAAGCCATGTATGATGGACCCTGTCTTGTCAACTATTTGACAATAGTCTGTTGCCATTGTGTGGTTGTGAGAAAGTGCCTCTTTTTGCATGGCTAGGGCGCACTTTTTGCCTGGTTTTGATGTGCTTTAAATTGTAGTGCACAGGGTCCCTGCCAACCAGGTCCCCTGTGCCAGTGCTTCTTCCCTGAAACAAATCCCCAATTGGTACTTCTGCCACCTGTAAGTCCCTAGTAAATGGTACCCTGAGTACCTAGGGCCTGGGAGCTGAAGAGGGTCCCCTGGGACCCACCTCACTGGGATCATGCCACTGCCCTTGCAGCTTGCATGCCGCTGTGAGGGAAAAAACGACAAAGTCGACATGGCGCCCTGCCTGGGTGCCATGCCAACTACCACAGCATGAAGGCATAGATAAGTCACCCCTGTAGGAAGCTGGCTCCTTACACTCTATTTGTGGTAGTGTGGTCGAGCAGCAAGGCAGTATCAGAGGACAGTGTTAATGCATTTATTGTACCCACTCAATCATCAAATGAATTCACACACTCAAAGACTGAACTTCAGACCAATTGTTTTTGTATAAAAAAATATACAGTTAATTTATTTTAGAACCAAGTGAGCTTGGTGCAGTTCAGCGTAAAATACTTTACAGGTTTACGATGCTGTTGTTGAATACTTTCAATATACAGTAGACTTGGTATGCCATTCGAGTTACAGGGGTTGCAAGGCAGTGCAATACTTAGTACACTCAATACATAGGAATCAATAGGCTTTTTAGGTAAAATGCAGTTAATTACCTTTTCAGATTACTTTTTCCAACAGTGCTGGATCCTAGATTCAGCACCGGGACATTTCTTGAAAACAGTTGAGAAAATGCGTTTTGGTTAGAGGTACGATTTTTAAAGAATATTCTTGTATTTCAAAAGTTGACACTTAGAAACTTTTTCACAGAGGACCACCAATGTTATCCTATGGAAGGAAATTCAATTCACAGGTAAGTTACTTTTACGTTACTTTTCCTACTCAGTGTTGGGTACCTAGACTCAGCACTGGGACCTTTCCTGCAAACAGTTGAAAGAAAACAATTTGGTTATTTGTGCGATTTTTAACGAATATTCTTAGTTTTCAAAAGTCGACAGAAACTTTTTGGGAGAAAAAGTGTCAATGTTATCCTATGAGGAAAAACAGGTCATCGGTTTCGAGGTAAGTACTCGGTCTTTGGAGTTAGGGTTCTGGGGTTAAGTCAAGGGTTCCCCCAGGGTCTGTGATGCACTGAGATTGCACCCTCAGCGGCACTAGGGCGGCCGGGTGCAGAGTGTTGAGGCCCAATGTTATCCTATGGAGGATAGGGGGCCTGCGGTTGGTGGCTGCTGGCAAGCAGGTCACACGGCTGTGGGAGCAAATCTCCTAGGGTTTAGGTCAGGGCAAATGGGGAAACAGTTGAGCACAAAAAGTGCACCCTCAGCGCCACTAGGGCGGCCGGGTGCAGAGTGCTGTTTCGACATCGGGCGCCCTGTTATTTTCTATGGAGAGCCTCCGGTTTGCAAACGCGCTGCAGGCAGGGAGACTAAGGGCTTCTGGGTGCGACCACCACTTCGAGAGGTAAGTTGGGAAGTTAGGGGTTGGCTAGGCACCGTTGGTTGGGGCACACAAGGGCGTGGGGCGTCGGGTGCAGGGGTGCCTTTTGGGGTCAGATCTTACCAGCTCCGGTCGCGGTTAGGGGGGCCTTCTGGATTTCGACTGCAGGCGTTGGCTGGAGGATTGAGGCAGGTCAGGAGTCACCAGTTCTCGGGTCAGGATCACCGGGGGGACCTCCTCTTGGTGTTTTTCCACTCGAGCTCGGGCCGGGTTCGGCGGGTGCAGAGTGGGCTGGATTCGCGGTCTCGGGCTGCTGCCAGAGGTTGCAAAAAATGAACAGTTCTGCTGTTCTCAGGAGACACAGTCTTTAGAAGTGAAGGCAGGCAGGTCCTCCGGGTTTGTTGAGGTTGTTGGCTGCAGGACACGCCGGTATTTCGCAGAAGGCAGGTTCGAGGGGAGACAGGCCGGTAGGGCTGGGGCCAAGTCAGTGGGCGTCGTCCTCTTGTTAGCTCTGCACGGCTCTTCGTCCTTCTTCTCATCTTCTTTATTGTTTTCGTTTCTGGATCTCAGGAATCCAGGTTCAGGGTGCCCCTAAATACTAAATTTAGGGGCGTTACAGGTAGGGCAAAGGCAGGGACCAATGGGTCCCTTTCTTGGGGTGAGTACACCCCCTACTCTGCCACTCTCCAGTGGGAGGGGGGCAGGATCCTGTCCCTGGTTGGCTAGGGCTCCCCATCTTCAAGATGGCGAGAGCCCGGAGTTGTGCTTCACCTCGCCTCCCCCACCTGAGGGGTGGGGTTGGCAAAGGCTGGCACACCTCCTTTCCTCACTTATTTTTCCCGCCGATTCTCCCGCCCAAAGTGGGGGTCAGAACCGGTGGGGACCAGTGTAAGAAACTGGCTCTATATATACTGCACCAAAGTGAGGTAAAGTGTGTATAGAGTCCAAGGGTCTCCAGAGGTTTGGCAGAGGTTAAAGTTAGATAGAACCTTACTCTCTACAGTGTTAGCTTGGTCGAGCAGTAAGGCAGTATCAGAGGACAGTGTAAAGCATTTGATGTACACACTCAGTCAGCAAATGAATCCACACACTCAAGAACTGAACTCTAGGCCAATTGTTTTGTATAAAAAATATACTGTTGTTTTATTTCTAGAACCAAGCAAGCCTGGCACAGGTAAGCATAAAAATACTTTTCAGTAGTAAATTACTTGTATGAACACAGTTCAAAATTGCAGTGTAACTTGTACTGGTTTTGGTTACAGTTTTAAGTAAGCAGTTTGCAACACATTGCAGGTATAGTACATTCAATAGAATGGGCCTTTTAAGTAAAATGCAGTTAATTACTTTTCAGATTACTTTTGCTAACACAGGACTGGATCCTAGATTCAGCCCTGGGACATTTCCTGAAAACAGGTGAGTAAATGCGTTTTGGTTAAAGGTACGATTTTTAAAGAATATTATTGCATTTCAAAAGTTGACTTTGAAACTTTTTCACCTAGAGCCACCAACGTTATCCTATGGGAGGAAATTCACTTAGCAGGTAAGTTAGGTTATCAATACTTTTTCTTACTCAGTGCTGGATCCTAGATTCAGCACTGGGACATTTCCTAAAAACAGTTGAGAAAATGCGTTTTGTTTTTTCGGCTGATTTTTAAGGAATATTTGCAGTTTTCAAAAGTCGACACTTGGAAACTTTTTGGATGAAAAGGTGTCAATGTTATCCTATGAGGAAAAATGAGTTATCGGTTTCAAGGTAAGTAATCGGTCTTTTGAGTTAGGGTTCTGGGGTTAGATTCAGGGGTCTCCCAGGGTCAGTGATGCACTGTTGTTGCACCCTCAGCGGCACTAGGGCGACCGGGTGCAGAGTGTTGAGGCCCAATGTTATCCTAAGGAGGATAGGGGGACTCCGGTTGGTGGCTGCTGGCAAGCAGGCCACGGGGTTGTGGGAGCAAAGCGCCTAGGTTTAAGCTCAGGGCACGTTGGGGACCAAGTTAGCACCAAAGGAGCACCCTCAGCGGCACTAGGGCGGCCAGGTGCAGGGTGCTGTTTTGAGGTCGGGTGCCCTGTTGATTTCAATGGAGATTCTCCGGGACAAAGAAACACTGCAGGCTCGGATACGAGGATCTTCCAGGAGCAACCACCACTTCGAGGGGTAAGTTGGGATGTAGAGGGTTGGCTAGGCAACGTTGGTTTGGGCACACAAGGCCGTGGGGAATCGGGTGCAGGGGTGCCTTGGGACGTCGGATTTTCTTACCCGCTCTGGTCGCGGTAGGGGGGGCTCTCTGGATTGAGGCTGCAGGCGTCGTCAGGAGGCTTGAGGCAGGTCAGGGGTCGCCGGATCTCGGGTCAGGATCGCCGGGGGGACCTCCTCTGGGTATTTGCCCACTCGAGCTCGGGCCGGATTCGGCGGGTGCAGAGTGTGCGGGATTCGCGGTTCCTGGCTGGCACCAGAAGCTGCAGTTCAAACACGTCCGGTGTTCACGGGAGAAACAGCTTGGAAAGTTAAGGCAGGCAGGTCCTCCGGGGTTTTTGAGGTTGCTGGCCGCTGGACACGCCGGGGTTTTGCAGGAGCAGGTTCGAGGGGAGACAGGCCTGGGGCCAAGTCAGTGGGCGTCGTCCTCTTGTTAGCTCTGCACGGCTTCTCGTCCTTCTTCCTTTTCTTGTTGTTGCTGGATCTGAGGAAGGAAGGTTCAGGGTGCCCCTAAATACTGCATTTAGGGGTGTTACAGGTAGGTAGAGGGCAGGGACCAATGGGTCCCTTCCCTGGGGTGGGTACACCCCCTATTCTGCCACTCTCCAGTGGGAGGGGGGCAGGAGCCTGTCCTTGGTTGGCTGGGTCCTCCCATCCTCAAGATGGCGGGGACTCGAGGTTGTGCTTCACCTCGCCTCCCCCACCTGAGGGGTGGAGTTGGCAGAGGTGGGCACACCTCTCTTCCTCACTTTGTTTTTCCCGCAGGGTCTCCCTCCCAAAGTGGGGGGTAGAACCAGTGGGGACCAGTTGCTGAGTACAGCAAGTGGTCTGGAGAGGCTCACAAAGGCGGTATGCCTTTGAAGCTTCTCCTTCGTGAACCCTGCCTGTGAGAAGTTGGCCTGGCATATGCTGTCCATTAATTATAGTGGGCACCTTGCACCAGTCCAAACAACCCCTTATTGGAGATAGGTTAAAGACAACCTTTATTGAAAGCTATCCTAGTGGTAGCTATGGAGAGCAGCCTTCAGGCTAAGTCTTGAAGGAATGTAAAGCAGCTTGTTTTACCAGTCTATAATCTCTTGAGTGACCAAATGAAAGAGGACCACACCAGGTATATATTCAAAATATATGTATTTATTGCTAAACACACCCCTCTAGTCTCTTTATGAGGCTAGTGTTCGAAGTACATAAGTTATAAGTTAGTTATCTACAGTAATAGCACAAATACACGTTTGAGCCCTAGGGGCGTACCAAACCATATACCAATAAAGTGGTATAAGAACCACGACTGAGCTAGACACAGAGCCTAGAGCCTGTAGAAGTGCTTGGACCACAAGGAACCACCCAAGGTAGTGACACAGGGGACCCACGGGGGACGCGTGCAGTGTAAGAACACAGCAGCGAATCGCCGTTGACTTCTATGGGGAAAGTCGTGGTTGGAATTTTAAAGAAAAGGGACACTTAGAGGAGGACTTGGAGCAAACCCTTTGAGAACTAGGCTGTTCTAGTGTCAATACCCACGGGAGCACCGGAGTACTCGAGTTACCTCACCCAGGGGAGCCGGGTGCATAGGTGTCTTTCGGGGTCGGGTTTCGTCGTCGTTTTCAATGGCGATCTGCTGCAAAAGGCTGCTGGTGGCCAAGTCGAAAGTGTTCGGGTGGATCCAAAGGTGGATCGAAGATCTGAAGAACCTGAAAGCAGAGGGGACAGAGTCTGGGTCACTAGCCAGTGACCAGGAAGGCGATGAGCAGATGCCCACCGATGTCGAGTGCTTCAGGTAGGTTGACGGTCGTCTTGACTCTTCAGCCACGAGGTCCAGGAGGCGTCGACGACGACCAGGAGCTGGATTCGAGCTGTCCCACGACGTCTGTCGATTGCAGGGGTGTCGGCGACCGGATTGGACCCAACAAGCCTTGGCAAAGGCAAGTCTCGTGGAAATCGAAGGACGATGGTGCAGACCAGCAAGGTCTGTGGGACTCACCCAGCGAGGGTAAGTCAGGACATGCCTGGAGCAACCACGGAGCCCAAGCAGAAGAAGATTGGCTTTCGGGAGGGCCTACTAGCCAACGGACTAGCGACCGCGAAGGAGCCTCGAGTCGACGCACGTGGAGCTGGCTCACAGGACACTCGTGGAGTGGAGGCCAGTGATCTTCGGTGCAGTCGGTGTGGAGGCTGGGGCTACTCGGAGCCCAAAGCACAACTTCGTGGGAGACCCAGAAGAGGATGCACTTGCAAATGCGATTGGTGTACAGGGGTCACGGTTCCACGTTACCCACGACAGCTACGGGCCTCAGCTTTGCTGGGGACTCCCGGCAGCCTCGGGGAAGTCTGGAAATCCACCTCTGGTGATGCAAAGACTTCGGCGTCCGGCGGGAGCTTCAGCGATGCAGACCGGACAATTGCTTCTTTGGTGCCTGCCAAGCAGGGGAGTCACTCCTTGACCCCAAGGGAGATTCTTCAGTCCTCTAATCTTAAAGTAGAGCGTCGAAGGTCCAGGATTCTGTGTCAGAGTTTCGTCCAGGTAAATCTAAAGTCCTAAGGACTGGGGTCCCATACTTCTACTAAGATAGGGGGTTGGACATACTCTGGGGACCCACCTATGGGAGGGTCAGGGCAGAGGGTGGTTACACCCCTTTCCCTTTGTCCAGTTTCGCACCAGAGCAGGGGCTGGAAGCCCCTGAGCCGGTTTGAACTGGGGTATGCACAGGGACACCAAATGTGCCCCCAGTGCAGGACTTCAAAGCACCAGAGAGTGCTCCCGCCCAGCCCCAATGCACACTATCCTGTCTGGGGAGGTGGTTACACCTCCCTGGGACAGGAAACCTATTGTCCAGGCCTCCCCTGCCGGAGTTTCGGTCAGCAGCAGGAGGCCAGACTCGTGTCTGTGGCAGCGGCATCCATTTTGTGATGCCAGGGCTCTGGAAAGTCAGTACCGGGTATACCGGTGGGTACATGTCTCTCCCTCTAGAAGGGTGGAATGCTACCCCCGCCGCCAGAACTGGCAGGGGGGTAGTATTCCAAGATGTTTGACACCAAACACGACATGTTTCTGTGCAGCCATCCCAAAGTTAGCATTTAACGCGAGGTTATAATGCGCTTAAGAGTATACGGTCGGGCTGCACTACAAACAGCATCAGAGAAGGGTCTCTGAACGCTGCAGAGGGGCCCAGCTCATGCAGGGGCACCCTCTCACATAGGAACCACACACTCTGCCTTCAGGATTGATAAGGCCTGCCATAGGAGGGACTTATAGGTTTATATGTGTGTATGGATGTAGTGATATAGGTAGCCTATATCACAGTAAGGGGTGCATGCACCACCTTACCCAGGCTGCAGTAGCAGACCTGTGGTGTCCTTTTGGCTGGCCTTCCAGGGGTGGCACAATACATGCTTCAGCCCCTGGCAGGCCTCTGAGGTACCTATGCCCTGGGTACATAGTATACCATATACTAGGGACTTATAAGGGCACTCCAGATTCCAATCCGAGATGTGCCTAAGGCACATGGAAACCATTTTAGAGAGGAAGCAGATAGACTGGGGCCCTGAATAGCAGGATCCCAGTCCAACTAAGTCATAAACCAGCAAAACACCAGGAAAAAAGTGGGGGCAACCATATAGTCAGATTCCACCTTCCTACACTGCACATCCTGGGGGAGGAGGCTTGGCACCTCGCCCCAGGATGTGCATTGTTTCAGGCTCCCGAGAGCGGCAAGCTCTCGACCCAGGGGTTCAGAAACATGTCTGGTGGTGGCAGCCTCGGCAGCCAGTCAGTCAGGTCTCTGGGAGTTGGTCGAATTTCAGGGGGCATCTCTAAGATGCCCTCTGTTGTGCATTTTACATTAAATCCCACACTGGCATCAGTGTGGGTTTAATGTGCTGAGAAGTTTGATACCAAACTTCTCAGTCTTCAGTGCAGCCATTATGGTGCTGTGGAGTTCGTGTTGACAAGCTCCCAGCACCATATACTCTTAATGGCAGCACTGCACTTACAGTGCCCAGGAATGGACCTGGGTACTGTAGGGGTAACAGGGCTCATGCACCTGTACCCGCACCACTGGCATAGGGCATCCAGCTAGAGGGGTGACTGATGGATGCCAGGGCAGTGGTTTGTGGGCATGGCACACAGGGGTGTGTGCCATGTCGACTCTTCACTTTGTTCTGCACCAAGACACGCAGCCTGCAAGGGCAGTGTGTGTGTGTGTGTCAGGGTACAGGCCCCCAAGGGTGGCACAATAAGTGCTGCAGCCCTAGGGGCCTTCTCTGGTCACAGTGCCCTGGGTATCTGTGGTACCATTTACCAGGGGCCTACCTGTGGCCAGAGATGCCAATTGGGTTTTAGGCTTCAATGCAGTTTTTAGGGAAGGAACACAGGCCCTGGGTATCCGATTGGCAGGAGCCCAGGGCACACTCAGTCAAAGCACATCAGCAATTCAGCAAAAAGTGGGGGCATACCATGCAAGAAAGAGGGCACTTTCTCACACAACCCGCCCCTCCCCCCAAACGAAAGATGATGAGACTAACCTTGACCTTGGGAGTCTTCATTGTCTAAGTGGAAGAACCTGGAAAGTTCATCAGCATTGGCATGGGCAGTCCCAGGTCTGTGTTCCACTTCAAAGTCCATTCCCTGTTAGGGAAATGGACCACCTCAAAAGTTTTGGATGTTCCCCCTTTCATTTGCATTAGCCATCTGAGAGGTCTGTGGTCAGTTTGAACTAGGAAGTGAGTACCAAACAAGTATGGTCTACAACTTCTTCAGGGACCAAACCACAGCAAAGGCCTCCCTCTCAATGGCACTCCAACGCTGCTCTCTGGGGAGAAGCCTCCTGCTTATAAAAGCAACAGGTTGGTCTTGGCCTTCATCATTGGTCTGGGATAGGGCCGCTCCTATCCCTAGCTCAGAGGCATCAGTCTGCACTATGAACTGCTTGGCATAATCTGGAGCTTTTAGAATTGGTGCTGAGCACATTGCTTCTTTCAGGGTGTCAAAAGCCTTTTGGCAACTAACTGTCCAGTTAACCTTTTTGGGCATCTTCTTGGAGGTGAGTTCTGTGAGGGGAGTCACAATGGACCCATATCCCTTCACAAACCTCCTGTAGTACCCAGTCAAGCCAAGGAATGCCCCGACTTGGGTCTGGGTTGTTGGAGCTGCCCAGTCCAGGATGGCCTGGATCTTGGGCTGTAAGGGCTGTACCTGGCCTCCACCAACAAGGTGGCCCAAGTACACCACAGTGCCCTGCCCTATCTGGCATTTTGATGCCTTGATAGTTAGACCTGCAGTTTGCAGGGCTTTTAAAACCTTCCCAAGGTGGACCAGGTGATCCTGCCAGGTGGAGCTAAAGACAGCAATATCATCAAGATAAGCTGCACTAAAGGACTCCAACCCAGCAAGGACTTGATTCACCAACCTCTGGAAGGTGGCAGGGGCATTCTTTAAACCAAAGGGCATAACAGTGAACTGATAGTGCCCATCAGGTGTGGAGAATGCGGTTTTCTCTTTTGCTCCTGGTGCCATGCCAATCTGCCAGTACCCTGCAGTTAAGTCAAAGGTACTTAAGAATTTGGCTGCACCCAATTTGTCTATCAACTCATCTGCTCTTGGGATAGGGTGAGCATCTGTCTTGGTGACAGAGTTGAGCCCTCTGTAATCCACACAAAACCTCATTTCACTCTTTCCATTCTGTGGGTGAGGTTTGGGGACCAGAACCACTGGGCTAGCCCAGGGGCTCTCAGAGGGTTCAATAACCCCTAACTCCAGCATCTTGCTGACCTCAGCTCTGATGCTTTCCTTGACTTGATCTGACTATCGATAGATCTTGTTTTTGACAGGCGCACTGTCACCAGTGTCCACATCATGGGTACACCAGTTTGTCAGACCAGGGAACAAGGAAAAGAGCTCAGCATACTGTTGCAAGACTTGCTTGCAGTCAGTCTGCTGTTGGGCAGAGAGGGTGTCTGAAAAGACAACTCCATCAACTGACCCATCTATTGGGCTGTATGAGAGGAGGTCAGGGAGAGGTTCACTCTCTGCTTCCTGCTCATCAGTCACCATCAGCATGGTGATGTCAGCCCTGTCATTGTAGAGCTTTAGGCGGTTCACATGGATAACCCTTTTGGGTGTCCTGCTTGTGCCCAGGTCAACTAAGTAGGTGACCTCACTCTTTTTCTCCAGGATAGGGTAAGGGCCACTCCATCTGTCCTGGAGTGCCCTTGGTGCCACTGGCTCCAAAACCCACACCTGTTGCCCAGGTTGAAATTCAACCAGTGCAGCTTTTTGGTCTTACCAGTGCTTCTGAAGCTCCTGGCTGGCCTCAAGATTCTTGGATGCCTTTTCCATGTACTCAGCCATTCTGGACCTTAGGCCAAGCACATAGTCCACAATATCTTGTTTGGGTTCTTGGAGAGGCCTCTCCCAGCCCTCCTTTACAAGACAAAGTGGTCCCCTCACAGGATGGCCAAACAGAAGTTCAAAGGGTGAGAAACCTACTCCCTTCTGTGGCACTTCTCTGTAAGCGAAAAGCAGACATGGTAAGAGGACATCCCATCTCCTTTTGAGGTTCTCAGGGAGCCCCATAATCGTGCCTTTCAATGTCTTGTTAAATCTCTCAACAAGGCCATTGGTTTGTGGATGATAGGGTGTAGTAAACTTGTACTGCACCCCACATTCCTTCCACATGTGTTTCAGGTAAGCAGACAAAGTTAGAACCTCTGTCTGAAACCACCTCCTTAGGAAACCCTACCCTGGTGAAGACACCAATGAGGGCCTTGGCTACTGCAGGAGCTGTAGTAGTCCTAAGTGGGATTGCTTCAGGGTACCTAGTGGCATGATCCACTACCACTAGTATGAATTTGTTCCCCGAGGCTGTGGGAGGTTCAAGTGGACCCACTATGTCCACACCTACCCTTTCAAAGGGAACCCCCACCACAGGCAGTGGTATCAGGGGGGCCTTTGGGTGGCCACCTGTCTTGCCACTGGCCTGACAAGTAACACAGGAGCTGACAAACTCCTTCACCTTTTGGTGCATCTGGGGCCAGTAAAAGTGGCTAACTAGCCTTTCCCAAGTCTTGGTTTTGCCCAGATGCCCAGCTAGGGGGATGTCATGAGCTAAAGTTAGGAGGAACTCCCTGTACTTCTGTGGCACTAGCACTCTCCTGGTGGCTCCAGGATTGGGGTCTCTTGCCTCAGTGTACAGTAATCCCTCTTCCCAATAAACTCTGTGGGTACCACTGACATCTCCCTTTGCTTCTGAAACAGCTTGCTGCCTCAGGCTTTCAAGAGTGGGACAGTCTTGCTGCCCCTGGCACAGCTCTTCCCTAGAGGGTCCCCCTGGGCCCAAGAGTTCAACCTGGTAAGGGTCAAGCTCCATGGGCTCAGTTCCCTCTGGGGTGTCTAAGTCCTCTCCCTGAGGAGAGGGGTCCTGATCCTTTGGCTGTATAGAAGCTGGTCCCCCAGTCTTCTTACCTTTTCTCTTGGTAGGTTGGGCCATTCTTTCAGGCTCCAACACTATTTCTTCACCCTGCCTTTTACTCTGTGCTCTTGTTTTTACACACACCAATTCAGGGATGTCCAGCATTGCTGCATGGGTTTTTAGTTCAACCTCAGCCCAGGCGGAGGTTTCCAGGTCATTGCCAAGCAGACATGCAGCTGGTAGCTTTGGAGAGACCACTACCTGTTTCAGGCCAGTAAACCCCCCTCGCCCCCCCAGTCTAATGTCACCATAGCCATTGCATGATTAGTGGTAACACTGTCAGCATTGGTGACTGGGTAAGTACGCCCAATCAAATATTGCTCAGGGGAAACCAGTGTCTCTCTCACCATAGTGACACTGGCACCTGTATCCCTCAGAGCTTCTATCCTAGTTCCATTGATCCAAGGGTACTGTAAGTATTTCTTTAAGTTAGGTGGCCACACAGCTACAGTGGCAAACTCAACTTTCCCCTCTGAAACTAGAACTGCTTCAGTGTGCATCTTGATTTGCTCTGGGCACACTGTTGATCCCATCTGTAGATTTGCCACCCCAGAAGTAGCTGTACTTGTGGACTTAGGGGCCTTGTTGTGAGGGCAAGACTTGTTTACAGTTAAGTGTCCCAACTTCTTACTGTTGTTACACCAGGCCTTTGTGGGATCAAAGTTCTTCCCCCTATAGGGCTGTGGCACATAGCGAGTAGTTTGGGACCCACCCCCCTGTTTTTTTGGGGCCCCCAGGTTTTTGGGGCCCTTTAGAAGACTCAGACTTTTTATCTTGGGGATTCTCACCACCTTTCCCCTAGGGAGGTTTTGTAACCACCTTCTTCTGGTCACCCTAGTTTTGACCCAGTGGTCTGCCTTCTTTCCCAATTCTTGGGGAGAAATTAGACCTAGGTCTACCAAATGCTGATGTAACTTTTCATTTGTGCAATTACTTAATATATGTTCCTTCATAAACAAATTGTAAAGTCCAGTAAAGTCATGCACATTGTGTCCAGTTAACCAACCATCCAGTGTCTTTACTGAGTAGTCTACAAAATCAATCCAGGACTGGTTCTGGGTTTTGTGAGCCCCCCTGAATCTAATTCTGTACTCCTCAGTGGTGAGTCCAAATCCCTCAGAGTTCTCTTCATGAGGTCATAGGACCCTGCATCTGGCCAGAGAGGGTCAGAAGCCTGTCTCTGCAGTTACCAGAGAACAGTTCCCACAGGAGTGCCCCCCAGAGAGGTTTCTTCACCTGTCTCAGGTCACAGGCCCTCTCAAAGGCTGTGAACCATTTGGTGATGTCATCACCCTCCTCAAATTTAGGGACAATCCCTTTGGGGATTTTAGGATCATAAGATTGCTCTTTATCCTTATTTGTATTGCTGCCACCACTGATGGGTGCTAAACCCATCTACTTTCTTTCTTTCTCTAGAGCCAGGAGTCTGGTCTCTAGGTCCAGTCTTTTGGCCAACCTTGCTAAAAGGTTGTCCTCCTCATTGGGGCTGTCCTCAATGTCCTCCCTGGGACCTGAACCACCTGTGTGGCCTCTAGGTCCCCAGAGGTTAACTCTTGGAAATAAGGGTGTAGGGACCCTGTCTTCCCTAGGCAGTGGTGGAGGTGGGTTCCTTTCTCCATCCTCCTCACTCCTTTCCTCCTCTGCTTGGTCATCACCATGTTCAGAGGGGTGGGCATTTGCATACTCAGCCAGGAGCTCCTAGAGCCCTTGTTTGGTTGGATGCTGGCCCATTGGTATATTCTTAAGTTTACATAAGGACCTTATCTCCTTGATAGACAAGTGAAGATAAGGGGTGAGGTCGAGCTCCTCAACCATGTCCTGCATGTCATTATTATCTTCACTAATAGCTGGGTTCTGTTCTTGAGACATTCTAACAAAAAGTTCTAACCCCTCTACCCTTGACTATAGTGACTTTTTATTTTCTAAAATTCTAGAGGGACTTAAGCAAGGCCCTAACAAAACTTTTAGTAGTTTGGTAAAAAATGCCAATTTGAAAAAATCAGAATTCTAAAGGAAATTTAAGAGTTCTGTTGTGTGATCAGATGGTAACAAAGTAGTCCAACAAATGCAAGTTTGTATCCCACCGCTGATCCACCAATGTAAGAAACTGGCTCTATATATACTGCACCAAAGTGAGGTACAGTGTGTATAGAGTCCAAGGGTCTCCAGAGGTTTGGCAGAGGTTAAAGTTAGATAGAACCTTACTCTGTAAAGTGTTAGCTTGGTCGAGCAGTAAGGCAGTATCAGAGGACAGTGTAAAGCATTTGATGTACACACTCAGTCAGCAAATGAATCCACACACTCAAGAACTGAACTCTAGGCCAATTGTTTTGTATAAAAAATATACTGTTGTTTTATTTCTAGAACCAAGCAAGCCTGGCACAGGTAAGCATAAAAATACTTTTCAGTGGTAAATTACTTGTATAAACACAGTTCAAAATTGCAGTGTAACTTGTACTGGTTTTGGTTACAGTTTTAAGTAAGCAGTTTGCAACACATTGCAGGTATAGTACATTCAATAGAATGGGCCTTTTAAGTAAAATGCAGTTAATTACTTTTCAGATTACTTTTGCTAACACAGGACTGGATCCTAGATTCAGCCCTGGGACATTTCCTAAAAACAGGTGAGTAAATGCGTTTTGGTTAAAGGTACGATTTTTAAAGAATATTATTGCATTTCAAAAGTGGACATTTAGAAACTTTTTCACCTAGAGCCACCAATGTTATCCTATGGAAGGAAATTCAATGCGCAGGTAAGTTACTTTAACGTTACTTTTGTAATCCAGTGCTGGACTCCTAGATTCAGCACTGGGACCTTTACTTAAAACAGGTAAGTAATTACGTTTTCGTAGTTTGTACGATTTTTAAAGATTATTATTGCATTTCAAAAGTGGACATTTAGAAACTTTTTCACCTAGAGCCACCAACGTTATCCTATGGGAGGAAATTCACTTAGCAGGTAAGTTAGGTTATCGATACTTTTTCTTACTCAGTGCTGGATCCTAGATTCAGCACTGGGACATTTCTTGAAAACAGTTGAGAAAATGCGTTTTGGTTATTCGGCTGATTTTTAAGGAATATTTGCAGTTTTCAAAAGTCGACACTTAGAAACTTTTTGGAAGAAAAAGTGTCAATGTTATCCTATGAGGAAAAATGAGTTATCGGTTTCAAGGTAAGTAATCGGTCTTTTGAGTTAGGGTTCTGGGGTTAAACTCAGGGGTCTCCCAGGGTCAGTGATGCACTGTTGTTGCACCCTCAGCGGCACTAGGGCAGCCGGGTGCAGAGTGTTGAGGCCCAATGTTATCCTATGGAGGATAGGGGGACTCCGGTTGGTGGCTGCTGGCAAGCAGGCCACGGGGTTGTGGGAGCAAAGCTCCTAGGGTTAAGCTCAGGGCACGTTGGGGACCAAGTTAGCACCAAAGGAGAACCCTCAGCGGCACTAGGGCGGCCGGGTGCAGGGTGCTGTTTTGAGGTCGGGTGCCCTGTTGATTTCAAAGGAGATTCTCCGGGACAAAAACACTGCAGGCTCGGAGACGAGGATCTTCCAGGAGCAACCACCACTTCGAGGGGTACGTTGGGATGTAGAGGCTAGGCACCGTTGGTTTGGGCACACAAGGCCGTGGGGTGTCGGGTGCAGGGGTGCCTTGGGACGTCGGATTTTCTTACCCGCTCTGGTCGCGGTAGGGGGGGTCCTCTGGATTGAGGCTGCAGGCGTCGTCAGGAGGCTTGAGGCAGGTCAGAGGTCGCCGGATCTCGGGTCAGGATCGCCGGGGGGACCTCCTCTGGGTATTTGCCCACTCGAGCTCGGGCCGGATTCGGCGGGTGCAGAGTGTGCGGGATTCGCGGTTCCTGGCTGGCACCAGAAGCTGCAGTTCAAACACGTCCGATGTTCACAGGAGAAACAGCTTGGAAAGTGAAGGCAGGCAGGTCCTCTGGGGTTTTTGAGGTTGCTGGCCGCTGGACACGCCGGGGTTTTGCAGGAGCAGGTTCGAGGGGAGACAGGCCTGTAGGGCTGGGGCCAAGTCAGTGGGCGTCGTCCTCTTGTTAGCTCTGCACGGCTTCTCGTCCTTCCTTTTCTTGTTGCTGGATCTGAGGAAGGAAGGTTCAGGGTGCCCCTAAATACTGAATTTAGGGGCGTTACAGGTAGGTAAAGGGCAGGGACCAATGGGTCCCTTCCCTGGGGTGGGTACACCCCCTATTCTGCCACTCTCCAGTGGGAGGGGGGGCAGGAGCCTGTCCTTGGTTGGCTGGGTCCCCCCATCCTCAAGATGGCGGGGACTCAAGGTTGTGCTTCACCTCGCCTCCTCTACCTTAGGGGTGGAGTTGGCAGAGGTGGGCACACCTCTCTTCCTCACTTTGTTTTTCCCGCCGGGTCTCCCGCCCAAAGTGGGGGGTAGAACCAGTGGGGACCAGTTGCTGAGTACAGCAAGTGGTCTGGAGAGGCTCACAAAGGCGGTATGCCTTTGAAGCTTCTCCTTCGTGAACCCTGCCCATCCTGGGGGAGGAGGCTTGGCATCTCGCCCCAGGATGTGCATTGTTTCAGTCCCCCAAGAGCGGCAAGCTCTCGACCCAGGGGTTCAGAAACATGTCTGGTGGTGGCAGCCTCGGCAGCCACTCAGTCAGGTCACTGGGAGTAGGTCAAATTTCAGGGGGCATCTCTAAGATGCCCTCTGTTGTGCATTTTACATTAAATCCCACACTGGCATCAGTGTGGGTTTAATGTGCTGAGAAGTGTGATACTTCTCAGTCTTCAGTGCAGCTATTATGGTGCTGTGGAGTTCGTGTTGACAAGCACCCATCACCATATACTCTTAATGGCAGCACTGCACTTACAGTGCCCAGGAATGGACCTGGGTACTGTAGGGGTACTGGGCTCATGCACCTGTACCCTCACCACTGGCATAGGGCACCCAGCTAGAGGGGTGACTGATGGATGCCAGGGCAGTGGTTTGTGGGCATGGCACACAGGGGTGTGTGCCATGTCGACTCTTCACTTTGTTCCGCACCAAGACACGCAGCCTGCAAGGGCAGTGTGTGTGTGTGTGTCAGGGTACAGGGCCCCCAAAGGTGGCACAATAAGTGCTGCAGCCCTAGGGGCCTTCTCTGGTCACAGTGCCCTGGGTGCCTGTGGTACCATTTACCAGGGGCCTACCTGTGGCCAGAGATGCCAATTGGGTTTTAGGCTTCAATGCAGTTTTTAGGGAAGGAACACAGGCCCTGGGTACCTGATTGGCAGGAGCCCAGGGCACACTCAGTCAAAGCACATCAGCAATTCAGCAAAAAGTGGGGGCATACCATGCAAGAAAGAGGGCACTTTCTCACAACCAGTTGCGGAGTACAGCAAGTGGTCTGGAGAAGCTCACAAAGGCGGCAGGCCTTTGAAGCTTCCCCTGCCCATCCTGGGGGAGGGGGCCTAGCACCTCGTCCCAGGATGTGCATTGTCGCAGGCCCTCGAGAGCGGAAGGCTCTCGACCCAGGGGTCCAGCAACAGGTCTGGTGGGTGGCAGCCTAAGCAGCCACTCAGTCGGGACACTGGTTGTGGGTCAAGTTCAGGGGGCATTTCTAAAATGCCCTCGGTCGTGCATTTTACATTGAAACCCACACTGGCATCAGTGTGGGTACAATGTGTGAGAAGTTTGATACCAAACTTCCCAGACTTCAGTGTATCCATCATGGTACTGTGGAGTTCGTAATGACAAACTCCCAGCACCATATACTCTTTAATGGTACACTGCACTTACAATGTCTGAGAATGGACTCAGACACTGTAGGGGCACAGGGCTCATGCCTCTGTGCCCTCACCACTGGCATAGTGCACCCAGCTAGAGGGGTGACTGACCTAGGCCAGGGCAGTGGTTTGTAGGCATGGCACACAGGGATGTGTGCCATGTCGACTCTTCACTTTTGATCTGCACCAAGACACGCAACCTGCAAGGCAGTGTGTTTGTGAAAAGGTGCAGGGCCCCCTAAGGGTGGCACAATAGGTGCTGCAGCCCTTAGGAGCCTTCTCTGGTCACAGTGCCCTGGTTACATGGGGTACCATTTACCAGGGACCTACCTGTGGCCAGAGTTGCCAATTGGGTTTAGGCATCAATGCAGTTTTAGGGAAGGAACTTAGTCCCTGGGCTCCTGATTAGCAGGAACCCAGGGCACACTCAGTCAAAGAACATCAGCAATTCAGCAAAAAGTGGGGGCATACCATGTGGAAAGATGGCACTTTCTCACAGGTACACCCCTTATTCTGCCATCCTCCAGTGGGAGGGGGCATGAGCCTGTCCCTGGTTGGCTGAGACAGAGTTGTGCTTCACCCTGCCTCCCCCACCTGAGGGGTGGAGTTGGCAGAGGTGGGCACGCCTCTCGTCCTTACTTGCTTCTCCAGCCGGTTCTCCCGCCCAAAGTGGGGGTCAGAACCAGTGGGGACCAGTTGCTGAAAGCAGCAAGTGGCCTGGGGAAGCTCACAAAGGCGGCAAGCCTTTGAAGCTTTGTAGGAAACTGGCTCTATATACACTACACCAAAGTGAGGTATAGTGTGTATAGAGTCCAGGTGACCCCAGAGGTAGGCAGAGGTTAAAGTTAGATAGAACCTTACTCTCTAATAGTGGTAGCTTGGTCGAGCAGTAAGGCAGTATCAGAGGACAGTGTTAAGCATTTGATGTACACACTCAGTCAGCAAATGAATTCACACACTCAAGAACTGAACTCTAGGCCAATTGTTTTTGTATAAAAATATATACTGTTGTTAGAACCAAGCAAGCCTGGCACAGGTAAGCATTAAATATGTTTCAGTAATAAGTTGCTGAATATAGAACAGTTTAAAAATGCAATAGAGAAAGTACTTTGTTTGATTTACAGGGGATGCAGTAGGTTGCAACACTTAGCAAATACAGTACATTGAAATGAATAGGCTTTTTCAGTAAATTACAGGTAAGTTACTTTTTACGTTACTTTTCTAACTCGGTGCTGGATACCTAGATTCAGCACTGGGACATTTCCTGCAAACAGGTAAGTAAATAAGTTTTGGTTATTTGTGCGATTTTTAAAGAATATTTTTAGATTTCAAAACTCCACACTTAGAAACTTTTTGGAAGAAAATTGTCAATGTTATCCTAAGGAGGAAAAACAGGTTATCGGTTCACAGGTAAGTTATCGACTGTGGGAGTTAAGGTTCTGGGGTTAGACTCAGGGGTCTCCCAGGGTCAGTGATGCACTGTTGTTGCACCCTCAGCGGCACTAGGGCGGCCGGGTGCAAAGTGTTGAGGCCCAATGTTATCCAATGGTGGATAGGGATAAGTTACTTACCTGTAATCCTAGTTCTCTTCCAGGGGTATACTCATCAAAGTCATAAGCACTGAATTATCTCCGCCCACGTGCGGGAACCTGGAGCATATACAAAAATACATATATATGTGTATGTTGTAGAAAAAGAGTACATAGTACGAAATAAACACACACATACATGTATAACATAAAAAATATGCAGCCCCAAACATATCCAAAAGGCTAAGAAGCCAGAGTTACATGTATTTCTCTAGTATGAAAATAACATATAAACATATAATGTAAGAGAAGGACATGTACATTAATAGCATTCCGCAAAAAAACTTTTATTTTCATCAAAGAAAACAGTAAATGCCAGGCAATTAGCCTAAAGAAGGCTGCATAAATAACATCACTGTACAGAAAAGGAAACTGGCACCTCGCCTTTAAGGCCTCAGAGACCCTGAGCACTTTGCCTTTAAGGCCTCCAGGAGACCCCTGCTCCCATCATGCACCACAGGTGACAGTTAGGTCAGTTCTTTTGTACGGTATAAGAAACCTGTAGGAACCTGCATCAAAGATGCAAGAATACAGAGTAAACTGTTAATGCTTGTCCGGGGAGGCGGGAGGGTTGCTTATGACTTTGATGAGTATACCCCTGGAAGAGAACTAGGATTACAGGTAAGTAACTTATCCTTCTCTTCCAGGGGATACTCATCAATAGTCATAAGCACTGAATAGAGTAGCAAGCCCATACCCACTTCCGCGCGGACGAGCAAAAAACAGCGAACTAAATTGACGTACACATGTTAAACAGTATTAGCAAACAAGTTTCTCAGCGAGGCTTGCCCAACCTGAGCATCTGCCTGCGTGTCAGCATCTAAACAGTAGTGGCGAGTAAAGGTATGAACTGATCGCCATGTAGCTGCTTTACAAATCTCTGCCATGGGGACATTCCTCAGGAGAGCCGTGGTAGAAGCTTTCCCCTAGTGGAATGGGCCTTAGGCTTCCCCGGAAGGGATTTGTTGGCCAATTAGTATGACAGTAGAATACAAGAAACTATCCATCTAGAAATGGATCTCTTGGAAGCTGCAGAACCTGTGTTAACAGGACCATAGTTAATAAACAAACGTTCTGAGTTCCTCAGTGTCTTTGTTCTGTCCAAATAAAACTTCAGAACCCTCTTGAGATCTAGGGAGTGAAGAGATCTTTCCGGAGGATTCGAAGGATTAGGAAAAAAAGTAGGTAAAGTCTGGTTAATATGGAAGTCCGAGACTACTTTAGGCAAAAAACTAGGATGTGTTCTGAGAACTACTCTGTTAGCGTGAAACACAGTATAAGGTTCCTTACAGCAAAGAGCCTGGATCTCACTGACCCTGCGAGCAGATGTAATGGCCACCAGGAACGCGGCTTTCCATGTTAAATGCTGTAAGGAAGCTTTATGAATAGGCTCGAAAGGAGACCCCATCAACGTTAACACAATGTTAAGCTCCCATGGACGAGAGGGAGACCTGACTGGTGGGTAAACCTTTTTCAAGCCCTCAAGAAAATCCTTTACCACCGGAATTCTAAACAAAGAAGTCTGGTTGGGGGACTTCCTATAGGCTGCGATTGCTGCAAGGTGGACTTTGATAGAAGCGAACTGAAGACCAGATCTAGCCAAATGCAGCAAATAGGGTAAAATCACCTGTTCCTGACCCCAGATGGGATCATGTCCATTGTCCACACACCATAGAAAGAACCGCTTCCACTTGAAGGCATATGATTTCCTCGTGGAAGGTCTTTTCGCTTCTTTGAGAATAGCCATACAGTCTGGATTCAATTGTAGGTGTCCATATTGTATGACTTCAGGAGCCATGCTGTCAACCGGAGGGAGGACAGGTTGGGGTGGAATACTCTCCCTGCCTGTTTGGATAGGAGATCCGGGCGGCATGGCAACCTCTGTGTGGCACTTCCGATAGTTGAAGGAGGTCCGGAAACAACCACTGGCGAGGCCACTCCTGGGCTATTAGGATCATCCTGGAGTTGGTCCTGTACAGCTTGTTGATTACAATTGGTATCAACGGAATTGGTGGAAAAGCGTACAGTAAGCTCTGAGACCATTCGATCAAAAGGGCATTCCCTTGAGATCCTTGTTGGGGAAACCTGGATGCTAAGACGGGGCATTTTGCGTTTACCGCGTCTGCAAACAGGTCGATGTCTGGCGTTCCCCATTCTCGAAAGATGCTGTGAGCGACTTCGTTGTTGAGAACCCAATCGTGGGCTTCGACGAAGTCTCTGCTGAGGAAGTCCGCCTGGGAGTTGAGAGAGCCCGGTAGATGAATGGCTTCTATTGACAGGTCTCTCGCTAGAAGCCAGTTCCATATGGTTTGAGACTCTATGGAGAGTGTTCTTGATCGGGTACCTCCCTGTTTGTTCAAATAATACATCGTCGTTGTATTGTCCGTTTGGATTAGAATGGAGCGAGACTTGAACGATGGAAACCGGGACTTGAGAGCTAGATGTACGGCTCTCAGCTCTAGCAGGTTGATGTGGTAGCTCTTTTCGGAGTCGGACCATAGAACTTGTACTTGCAGAGGGCCCATATGAGCACCCCAACCCTGGAGAGAAGCGTCCGTGACTAAAGTCTGGGTTGGAGGGTCCTGGTGGAAAGGGACTCCCTTCATCAGGTGCGATCGCTTCATCCACCACCGGATGGAGTCTTAGGCTGATTGATGGAGAATTACATGATCCTCCCAGCGCCCTGATACTTGCATCCACTGGTCCTCCAAACATTGTTGTAGTGGACGCATGTGTAATCGTGCGTATGGAACTATAAAGATGCACGACGCCATCGATCCCAGTAGTGATGACACCTGTCGAACTGTCGGGAGATGCTTGTGAAGAAGGGTCAGGCATTTTCCTTGGATTGACGACAACCTCTCCTTCGAAGGACACACGCTTGCTTTTTCGGTGTCCAGGAAGGAGCCTAGGTAATGGATCTTTTGCGTTGGATTTAGTATGGATTTCTTGAAATAGACGTGAAGGCCCAAGTTGTGGAGAAGCTGAAGGCAGCACGAGAGATGATCCTGCAGCAGATCGTGAGATGAGCTCTTCAGGAGCCAGTCGTCCATGTAAGGATATATGAATATTTTCTGCTTGCTGAGAAAAGCGGCCACCACAGCCATACATTTGGAGAATGTTCGGGGAGCTGATTTGAGCCCGAACGGGAGAACTGAGTACTGGTAATGTTGAAAAGACACTCGAAAGCGTAGAAATTTGTGATGTTTCTTTGATATTGGTACGTGGAAGTATGCGTCCTGTAAGTCGATGGAGCACATCCAATCCCCTTGATGAAGCGGTGGGAAAATTTGATGGAGTGCTAACATTCGAAATTTCTCTCTGCGAATGTATTTGTTCAACAGTCTCAAGTCCAGTATAGGTCTGTATTCTGTGGTGGGGCCTCTTTTTTGCACAAGGAAGTAACGAGAGTAGACTCCTTGATTTCTTTGAGGAGCGGGGACTTTTTCTATAGCTCCTTTCTTCAATAAGGTGTTTACCTCCCTTTGTAACAATCGTTGGTCGCGGTGAGAAATGCCTCTCGGAGGTATGGATAGAGGAGGAGTTTTGAACTTGAGAAGATAGCCATTTTTAACAATGTTGATGACCCATTTGTCTTTTGTTATACGTTTCCACTCCTCCAGATGTAATGAAACACTTCCTCCCACCGGAGTGGACAACAGCTTTGGAGGAAGACACACCTCATTGCTTTTGTGGCTGCTTTGGTGCTGTTGACTGCTGTTTGTTTCCACCTCTGCCACGTCCCGGTCTACGTTGTTGGAACTGGGACCTTTGTTGCGTCTGACCTTGGTTCTGCGAGGACCAGTTAGATGATTGACCTCGCTGTTGAAACGAGCGCTTGTCATAGGGACGAAAGCGACGACGAAATTCCTTCTTCTTTTCAAGGCCTACAGCCTTGAGAGTATCCAACTCAGTTTTCATTTTTGCCATTTCGTCGTCCGCATGTGAACCAAACAACGATGATCCATTAAAGGGCAGATTACCTATTTTTCTTTGAGCATCGGGCTTGAGACCCGTGAGTCGAAGCCACGCTGATCTTCGTGAACAAATGCCATGTGCGTATCCATGAGCTGCCAAATCTGCATAATCGGCCGCTGTACTAATGATCTGGTTAGCTACCAGGCCACCTTCCTGCACAATCTCTAGAAAATCCTTTTGATCTTCTTTGGGTAATTTCTCTGTGAATCTTGTTAAAGAGTCCCATAAAGACCGGTCATATCGTCCCAGTAGAGCGGCTGCACTAGCCACTCTCATAACAGATCCTGACGTATTGCACATTCTCCGTCCCAAAGAATCCATGTTTTTGCTGTCGTTCTCTGGAGGAGCAGATGACAGAGGTATTGGAATGTGCTTTCCTGGCAGCGGCGACTATAAGAGAATCTGGTGGCGGATCAGACCGCAGAAACAAAGGATCTTGGTCTGGGGCCTTATACTTTTTTGAAATTCTTGCGGGACCCGAGCCCACTGTGGCAGGTGTCAAAAAAGTCTTCATCGCAGGCTCTAACAATCCTAGCACCAAAGGTAGAAGGGGCTTTGCCGAAGCCCGATGGTGCAAAGTTTCAAATATGATGGATGTAGTCACCTGAGGCACAGTCATGGTTATGTTCAACTTGCTGGCACCTCTACAGAGTACCTCGTTGAATGTCCCAATATCATCAACAGGGGAAACCCTGGATGGTGGAGTTGAAGATATAGTAGGGGAATAGTCTCTATACGATGACCTTGCTGATGAGGTCGATGTAGGAGACCTCTGTCTTCTCCTTGGCGTATGCGATCGGCGGGACCTTGAGCGCTCTTTTGAGCGTGAGCGCCGTCTTAATGGAGATCTGGAACGCCTCGGGGGACCTACCAGCGGAAGGTCTTGAGGATTCCGTAGGAGGAGGTCTCTCAGTAGGTCTGGGTTGGATCTTCCAGTGCCTAATGTCCTCCAACCATCTGGGTGACATGTTGATGGGAGGAGATTTGTTCCCACTCGCCGGAGAGCCCTCCGGTGTGACTTGAATGATAGTGATACCAGGCGAGGAAGAAGCTTCCCTCGACGTCGAGCGCCGTGATCTCGACGTCGGTCTTTCTAAGCCTTCAGCAGGAATAACTTGCCTGTCCGACGTCGAACGCCTCGACGTCGAACCAGAATGAGCCACCATCGACGACGACCGTGGAGGTGACACTCTTGACGGCGGAGATCTATGGGACGAAGCCCTCGACGTCGGTCTCTTCGACGTCGACCGCTGGTGTTCATGCGGTATCTTTGACGTCGACCCTGCCCTCGACGTAGACCGCTGACGGGTCCGAGAGGGTGATCTGGAGTGTCTCGACGCCGACCTTCGAGAAGGGGGCGGAGATCTCGACGTCGACCTCTGTATTGATGTCGACGGGCGTTTCGACGTCGACTGAGGTCTATCATGCTTCGAGCCCGAAGCATGTCTCGACGTAGACTTACTTCTCGCCGGCGATCTTGTCCTCGACGTTGATCTCACTTGCTTTGTAGGTCTCGACGTCGACTTACTCCTCGACGGCGATCTGGTCATCGACGTCGACCTCACTTGCGTTGACGTCGATCTCGCTTGCGTCGTAGGTCTCGACGTCGACTTACTTCTCGACGGCGATCTTGTCTTCGACGTCGACCTTACTTGTTTAGTTGGTCTCGACGTCGACGACATGCTGTGATGTTTTTTCTTACTTCTAGCTTCTGGTGATGTAGATCTTCGCCGTTTTCTCGGGGAGGAGGGCCCTCCAGATGAATGATGACTCTCTGGGCCACTTTTATGATGTTTTCCTCTCTCCATCAAGCCTAGAAGTCTGATCTTCTCTCTGTCTTTCAATGTTCTTCTTGAAAGTTGACGACCGTGGTAGCATGTCTCTGTGTCGTGAGAAGAAGGTAGACACGACGCAGACCGAATGAGGATCGGATTTGGCCATCTTCTTCCCACAGGAAGGACATTTATAAAATAAAGGTGGCATATCTGACTAAAAAGAATGACCAATTAGTCAGAAAAAGACTGGTAAATACAACCAGTAACAAGAAATATCGAAAAAAGTAGTTAGAATATAAATTCTGACTGGAAAAAGTCAAAATCAGTTAAAGTCAAGCTCCAGGTTCCTCACAGAAGGAGCCGGAAAAAAGAACTGACCTAACTGTCACCTGTGGTGCATGATAGGAGCAGGGGTCTCCTGGAGGCCTTAAAGGCAAAGTGCTCAGGGTCTCTGAGGCCTTAAAGGCGAGGTGCCAGTTTCCTTTTCTGTACAGGGATGTTATTTATTTATGCAGCCTTCTTTAGGCTAATTGCCTGGCATTTACTGTTTTCTTTGATGAAAATAAAAGGTTTTTTGCGGAATGCTATTACTGTACATGTCCTTCTCTTACATTATATGTTTATATGTTATTTTCATACTAGAGAAATACATGTAACGCTGGCTTCTTAGCCTATTGATATGTTTGGGGCTTCATATTTTTTATGTTATACATGTATATGTGTGTGTTTATTTCGTACTATGTACTCTTTTTCTACAACATACACATATATATGTATTTTTGTATATGCTCCGGGTTCCCGCACGTGGGCGGAGATAATTCAGTGCTTATGACTATTGATGAGTATCCCCTGGAAGAGAAAGGGCCTCCGGTTGGTGGCTGCTGGCAAGCAGGCCACTGGGTTGTGGGAGCAAAGCTCCTAGGGTTTAGGTCAGGGCAAATGCGTAAACAAAGTAGCACAAAAGGTGCACCCTCAGCGGCACTGGGGCTGCCGGGTGCAGAGTGCTGTTTCGACGTCGGGCACCCTGTTTTCTATGGAGAGCCTCGGGTTTGCAAAAGCACTGCAGGCAGGGAGACGAAGGACTTCTAGATGCGACCACCACTTCCAGAGGTAAGTTGGGAACTTAAGGGTTGGTTAGGCACCGTCTGTTTGGGCACACAAGGCCGTAGGGCGTCGGGTGCAGGGGTGCCTTTTGGGGTCGGATCTTCTTACCAGCTCCGGGTCACGGTCAGGGGGGCCTTCTGGATTTAGGCTGCAGGCGTCCGCTGGAGACTTGAGGCAGGTCAGGGGTCGCCGGATCTCGGGTCAGGATCGCCGGGGTGACCTCATGGTGTTTTTCCACTCTAGTTCGGGCCGGGTTCGGCGGGTGCAGAGGGGGCTGGATTCGCGGTCTCCGGCTGCTGCCAGAGGTTGCAGTTGAACAAATCCGTTGTTCACGGGATAAACAGTCTTTGGAAGTGAAGGCAGGCAGGTCCTCCGGGGTTTTTGAGGCGGCTGGCTGCAGGACACACCGGGATTTCGCAGGAGCAGGTTCGAGGGGAGACAGGCCGGTAGGGCTGGGGCCAAGTCAGTGGGCGTCGTCCTCTTGTTAGCTGGCTGCACGGCTGTTCGGTCCTCCTTTTCTTCTTCTTGTCAGGCTGGATCTGAGGTAGCAAGGTTCAGGGTGCCTCCTAAATACTAGATTTAGGGTCGTTACAGGTAGGTAAAGGGCAGGGACCAATGGGTCCCTTCCCTGGGGTGGGTACACCCCCTATTGTGCCACCCTCCAGTGGGAGGGGGCAGGAGCCTGTCCCTGGTTGGTTGGGTCCCCCATCCTCAAGATGACGGGGACTCGGAGTTGTGCTTCACCTCGCCTCCCCCACCTGAGGTGTGGAGTTGGCAGAGGTGGGGACACCTCTTTCCCTCACTTGTTTTTCCAGCCGGTTCTCCCACCCAAAGTGGGGGATAGAACCAGTGGGGACCAGTTGCTGAAAGCAGCAAATGGTCTGGGGAAGCTCACAAAGGCGGCATGCCTTTGAAGCTTCCCATTCGTGAACCCTGCCCATCCTGGGGGAGGAGGCTTGGCACCTCGTCCCAGGATGTGCATTGTTTCAGGCCCCCGAGAGCAGCAGGCTCTCGACCCAGGGGTCCAGAAACATGTCTGTTGGTGGCAGCCTAAGCAGCCACTCAGTCGGGTCACTAGAAGTTGGCATCTCTAAGATGCCCTCTGTTGTGCATTTTACATTAAATCCCTCACTGGCATCAGTGTGGGTTTAATGTGCTGAGAAGTTTGATACCAAACTTCCCAGTCTTCAGTGTAGCCATTATGGTGTTGTGGAGTTCGTAATGACAAACTCCCAGCACCATATACTCTTAATGGCAGCACGGCACTTACAATGCCCAAGAATGGACTTGGGCACTGTAGGGGTACAGGGCTCATGCACCTGTACCATCACCACTGGTATAGTGCACCCTGCCAGAGGGGTGACTGATCTATGCCAGGGCAGTGGTTTGTGGGCATGGCACACAGAGATGTGTGCCATGTCGACTCTTCACTTTGTTCTGCACCAAGACACGCAGCCTGCAAAGGCTGTGTGTGTGTGTCAGGGTACAGGGCCTCTAAGGGTGGCACAATAAGTGCTGCAGCCCTTAGAGGCCTTCTCTGGTCCCAGTGCCCTGGGTATCTGTGCTACCATTTACCAGGGGCTGACATGTGGCCAGAGATGCCAATTGGGTTTAAGCTTCAATGCAATTTTAGGGAAGGAACATAGGCCCTGGATACCTGATTAGCAGGAGCCCAGGGCACACTCAAAGAACATCAGCAATTCAGCAAAAAGTGGGGGCATACCATGCAAGAAAGAGGGCACTTTCTCACAAGCTTCCCCTTCGTGAACCCTGCCCATCCTGGGGAGGAGGCTTGGCACCTCGTCCCAGGATGTGCATTGTTTCAGGCCCCAGAGAGCAGCAGGCTCTCGACCCAGGGGTCCAGAAACATGTCTGGTGGTGGCAGCTGAAAGCAGCCACTCATCCTGGACATTAGTGGTGGGTTAGTTTTCAGGGGGCATCTCTAAAATGCCCTCTGTGTGCATTTTTCATTAAACCCCACACTGGCATCAGTGTGGGTTTAATGTGCTGAGAAGTTTGATACCAAACATCTCAGTTTTCAGTGCAGCCATTATGGTGCTGTGGAGTTCGTAATGACAAACTCCCAGCACCATATACTCTTAATGGCAGCACTGCACTTACAATGTCTAAGAATGGACTTAGACACTGTAGGGGTACATAGCTCATGCACCTGTACCCTCACCACTGGTATAGTGCACCCAGCTAGAGGGGTGACTGATCTATGCCAGGGCAGTGGGTTGTAGGCATGGCACCAAGACACGCAGCCTGCAAAGGCAGTGTGTGAGTGTCCGGGTACAGGACATCTAAGGGTGGCACAATAAGTGCTGCAGCCCTTAGAGGCCTTCTCTGGTCCCAGTGCCCTGGGTATCTGTGCTACCATTTACCAGGGGCTGACATGTGGCCAGAGATGCCAATTGGGTTTAGGCTTCAATGCAGTTTTAGGGAAAGAACATAGATCCTAGGTACCTGATTAGCAGGAGCCCAGGGCACACTCAGTCAAAGCACGACAGGGACAGGGACAGGCTCATGCCCCCTCCCACTGGAGGGTGGCATAATAGGGGGTGTACCCACCCCAGGGAAGGGACCCATTGGTCCCAACCTTTACTTACCTGTAATGCCCCTAAATCTAGTATTTAGGGGGCACCCCGAACCTTGCTTCCTCAGACAAGAAACCAGAAGAAGAAGGACCGAACAGCTGTGCCGAAACTAACAAGAGGAGGATGCCCACTAACTTGGCCCCAGCCCTACAAGCCTGTCCGCACCTCAAACCTGCAGAAGCGAAACTCCGGTGTGTCCTGCAGCCAGCAGCCTCAAGAACCCCGAGGACCTGCCCTGCCTTCAAAAGAAAAAAGACTGTCTACCGTGAACACCGGATTTGTTCACCAACAGACTCCAGCACCGGCAGGATCAGCGAGTCTGCACCACTCTGCACCAAATGCCCACGGCCCAAGTTCAAGTGGCCCAACACAAAGAGGAGGTCTCCCCAGCGATCCTGACCAGAGATCCGGAGACCCCTGACCTGCCTCAAGCCTCCAGCCAACGCCTGCAGCCTCAAACCGGAAGGTCCCCCTAACCGCGACCAGGAGCTGGTAGGAAAATCCTACCCTAAAAAGGCACCCCTGCACCCGACGCCCCACGGCCTTGGGTAGCCCAACGAATGGTGCCTAACCAACCCCCAGCATCCCAATTTACCTCTCCAAGTGGTGGTCGCACCCAGAAGACCTTCGTCCCCGAGCCTGCAGTGTGTTTGCAAACCGGAGACTCCCCATTGAAAGCTAGAGGGCGCCGACGCTAAAACAGCACTCTGCACCCGGCAGCCCCAGTGCTGCTGAGGGTGCACCTTTTGTGCTGGCTTGAACCCCCATTTGCCCTGAGCTTAAGTCCAGTAGCTTTGCTCCCACAACCTAGTGGCCTGCTCGTAAGCAGGCACCAACCGGAGGCCCACTATCCCCCATTAGATAACATTGGGCCTCAGCACTCTGCACCCGACCGCCCTGGTGCCGCTGAGGGTGTAACAAGAGTGCATCCTTGACCCTTGGGGACCCGAGTCTAAACCCAGAATACCAACTCCCACAACCAAATACTTACCTTTGAACCGATAACCCTATTTTCCTCCATAGGTCAACATTGACTGTTTTTCTTTGAAAAGTTTCTAAGTGTGGAGTTGGGAAATTTATGAAACCCTCTGAAACTAACTAAATAACAAAAACGCTTTTACTTACCCATTTACAGGAAATGACCCAGTGCAGTATCCAGGTATACTGCACTGTGTTAGAAAGTAATCTGTAAAGTAATCTACTTGACATTCTACTAAAAAGCCAATACAAAGTATATGTACAGTATATCAAAAGCATTGCATTACTAGTAGCTCTACTGTAATCACATCAAAGTGCATATACAATTGCAATTCAAACTGTTTACATACTGCATTACTACTGTAAAGTAATTATTGCTTACCTGTGCCAGGCTTGCTTGGTTCTAGAAAATAAAATAACTAAAAGAATATTTTTATACAAAGCCAATTGGTCTGAAATTCAGTCTGTGTGTGTGAATTAATTTGCTGACTGAGTGTGGACAACAAATGCTTAACACTACCATCTGATACAGCCTTACTGCTCGACCACACTACCACAAATAGAGAGTAAGGTGCCATCTACTTTTACCTCTGCCTACCTTTGGGGTTCATTGCAAAACACACAAGATGATGGACGGAATGTTGCACAATGGCAAACATTCACCCCCAGTCACAGATCTGGGTTTAATCCATCGTTATTTTGCTTCACCACGCCACCCCAGTTCAGACATGGCCATATGCAAATCAGTCTTGACCCTGTGCCTCATGGGAACAGTCCAGACCGAACTGCCAAGCCATGTCTTCCCTGGACCGGAATCAAGCATGCCAGAAACCGGTCCTAGGATGCTTGTTTCCGGTCCAGGGAAGACATGGCTTGGCAGTTCGGGCTGGACTGTTCCCATGAGGCACAGGGTCAGACTGATTTGCATATGGCCATGTCTGAACTGGGGTGGTGGAGTGAGCTAAAGAATGATGATGGATTAAACCCAGATCAGTTGACTGGGGGGGGAGTGTTTGATTGGCTCAAACGTTCCGTCCATCATCCCCTTTTGTATCGCTTTGTTCGCCCTAAGCTGGCGGGGGTATGCCCAGACGTGGGTCCCTTGCTCACTTTGCCACTGGATTCAAGCAAGCCTGGCTGATGACGGCTGGAATGCCAGAAACCGGTCCTAGGATGCTTGTTTCCGGTCCAGGGAAGACATGGCTTGGCAGTTCGGGCTGGACTGTTCACATGAGGCACAGGGTCAGACTGATTTGCATATGGCCATGTCTGAACTGGGGTGGTGGAGTGAGCTAAAGAATGATGATGGATTAAATCCAGATCAGTTGACTGGGGGTGAGTGTTTGATTGGCTCAAACGTTCCGTCCATCATCCCCTTTTGTATCGCTACCTTTGGGGTTCCACTGGACTCTGTGCAAACTATACCTCACTTTGGTATAGTATTTACAGAGCCAGCTTCCTACACATGGTCACCCCCACTTTTTGCCAAACTGTCGATGTACTTTGACCGAGTGTACCGTAGGTTTCTGCCAAACAGGTACCCAGGGCCTATGTTCTTTCCCTAAACTGCATTGACACAAACCCCAATTGAAACTCTTTGGCCACGTCAGTCCCTTGTAAATGGTACCACAGGTACCAAGGGCACTGTGGCCAGGAAAGACACCTACACACACACACCTACACACACACACCTACACACCCACACACCTACACACACACACACACACCTACACACACACCTACACACACCCACACACCTACACACACCTACACACACCTACACACACCTAGACACACCTAGACACACACACACCCACACACCCACACACCTACAATCCCCCTCCCCCCCATTGCAGGCTGCGTGTTGGTTTGGTGCAGAACATAGTGAAGAGTCGACATGCCACACATCCCTGTGTCCCATGCCTACAACCCACTGCCCTGGCAATGGTCAGCCACCCCTCTAGCTGGGTGCACTATACCAGTGGTGAGGGTACAGGTGCATGAGCCCTGTACCCCTACAGTGTCTAGACCAATTCTTAGACATTGTAAGTGCAGTAATGCCATTAAGAGTATATGCTGCTGGGAGTGTCATTATGAACGCCACAGCACCATAATGGCTGCACTGAAAACTGAGTAGTTTGGTATCAAACTTCTCAGCACATTAAACACACATGGATGCCAGTGTGGCATCTCAGAGATGCCCCCCTGAAAAACGACCTAACTCTATTGTCCTGGCTGAGTGGCGGCTCGCCAGATGCCACCACCAGACACGTTTCTGGACCCCTGGGTCGAGAGGCTGCTGCTCTTGGTGGTTTGAAACAATGCACATCCTGGGACGAGGTGCCAAGCCTCCTCCCCCAGGATGGGCAGGGACAACGAAGGGGAAGCTTCAAAGGCTTGCCGCCTTTGTGAGCTACCCCAGCCCTTTGCTGCTTCCAGCAACTGGCTCCCACCGGTTCTGACCTCCACTCTGGGTGGGAGAATCGGCAGGAAAACCTAGTGAGGAAGGGAGGTGTGCTCACCTTTGCCAACCCCACGTCTCAGGTGGGGAAGGCGAGGTGAAGCACAACCAGGGAGAGGCATATGCCCCCCTCCCACTGGAGGGGAGCATAATTTACTTACGTGTAACTCCCCTAAATCAAGTATTTAGGGGCAACCCTGAACCTTACCTCCTCAGACAAGAATCGACCAGAAGAGAAGAAGGACTGAAGAAGCCATGCTGAAACCAAGGAGGAGGACGTCCATTGACTTGGCCCCAGCTCTACCGGCCTGTCCCAACCTCAAACCTGCTCCAGGGAAATCCCGGTGTGTCCTGCTGCCAGCAGCCTCAAGAACCTGAAGGACCTGCCCTGCCTTCCAAACCCAAGACTTAAGTCTCCAGTGAGCACCAGATTTGCTCACCAACAGACTCTGGCACCGGCCAAAACCACGAGGCTGCACCACTCTGCACCCAACACCCATGGCCCGAGTTTGAGTGGCCCAAGACCATGAGGAGGTCTCACCAGCGGTCCTGACCTGTGATCTGGTGATCTCTGACTAGCCTTGAATCTCAAAGTGAAGCGTGCAGCCTTTTTTTGGAGGATCCCCCCGACCGCGACCAGAGCTGGTAAGGAAACTCGACACCTAAAGATACACCTGCACTCGACGTCCAACAGCCTTGGGTGGCCCAAACGACGGTGTCCCAGCATCCCCATTTACCTCTCCAACCGGTGCTCACCTCCAGAAGATCTTCGTCCCCGAGCCTGCAGTCTTTGTTGCAACAGAAGAATCCCCATTGAAATCAACAGGGCATCCAACGCCAAAACAGCACCCTGCACCCAGCCACCGCTGCAGGTGTACTTTGGGTGCTAACTTGGATCCCCCTTTGCCCTGAGCCTTACACCAGGAGCTTTGCTCCCACAACCTTGTGGCCTGCTCGTTAGCAGCCACCAACTGGAGGTCCCCTATCCCCCATTGAATAACACTGGGCCTCAGCACTCTGCACCCGGCCGCCCTAGTGCCGCTGGGTGTGCTTTCAGAGTGCATCCTTGACCCTGGGAGAACTCCGGTTCTAAGCCCAGAATACCAACTCCCACAAGTAACTACTTACCTGTAAACCGATAACTCAATTTCCTCCCATAGGATTGCATTGACTGCTTTTCTTGAAAATTGTTCTGTGTCGAGTTGGTTTGTATGGAACATTGAAAAACTGCATATTTACTAAAAGTGAATTACTTACCTTTTGTCTAGTAGAGGTCTCAGAGTGATATCTAGCCATATCACACTGATTAGCAAAAGTAATCTGAAAAGTCATCTAAAAAGTAACACATAGTAAGAAATGCGTTACTTACCTGTAACAGCAGTTATCCAGTATTGGTATCTTTCATAGATTCACATGCCTGAATCATTCCCCGTCGTCGAGACGGGAGTCCCCGGTATATAATAAAAGTAATGTCCTATTAGACATACCAAACCATAGGCCTAAGGCCTCTCATTAGTAACATATCCAGGTCCTTTTGTGAAAAGGACCAAACTCTCTGGAGCAGCCAATCAGCTGCCACCACCCTCTGGAACCTTCCTGTCAGGAGCTCTGGTCCCTCAGATTTTCGTAAGCGTAGTGCTAAGTAATAGTATCTCTGAGAGAACCAAGAGAGCCTTTCCAAGGGAGGTGGGTGGGTTGCATGTGAATCTATGAAAGATACCAATACTGGATAACTGCTGTTACAGGTAAGTAACGCATTTCTTATCCAGTATTAGGGTATCTTTCATAGATTCACATGCCTGAATCAGAGTAGCAAGCAATAGTGAGCACATTTCCTTTGTTCCCCATAAGGGATATACACTCATTGGTTAAAAACAAAAACCCATATTGATACATTCCATTATATCATCGATATAGTGCATCATCATAATAACAATAATAATCATAGAAATGTGTGGTAAAACAAAGGTTGGTGGGAAGGAGGAAAGGCTCACCTCTATTGAAACAGATGACGTAGTACTGCCTGTCCAACTGCAGCGTCCTTCGCCAGTTCTGAATCCAAGCAGTAATGCTTGGTAAATGTGTGCGGCGTTTTCCATGTTGCCGCTCTGCAAATGTCCATCAGCGGTACGCCGGCAAACAGAGCCATGGACGTAGAGACCGCCCTGGTAGAATGGGCACGAATTGTAGTTTGCAAAGGCTGACCAGCCTGCTGGTGACATAGAGTGATAGCGCTAGAGATCCACCTAGCGATACTCTGCTTGGTAAGGGGAAACCCTTCCTAGGCACACTGTAGGCCACGAAAAGTTGGTTGGACTTTCGGAATGGTCTTGTCCTATGAAGGTAGAATTTAATGCATCGCTTCAGGTCCAAGGAATGAAGAGCTTTTTCCGCTGGTGTTTGAGGATTCGGGAAGAATGTCTTTAACACAATGGGTTCGTTAAGATGGAAGTACGATGGCACTTTAGGGATAAACTTCGGGTTAGTTCGAAGAATTACCCTATCATCCCTGAATTGCAGAAATGGATGCTGTATTGTAAAAGCATGAAGTTCGCTGACTCGTCTTGCTGAAGCCAGGGCGAGTAGAAGTGCAGTTTTCCAGGAGAGGAATTTAAGGTCCACCTTGTGTATTGGTTCAAAAGGATGCCTCATAAGCTGAGCTAGAACTGTATTAAGCTGCCATGTTGGAGGAGGAAGCTTTAGTGGAGGGAAAGTCCGGAAAAGACCTTTGAGGAATTGTTTTATGAGTCTATTGGACCAAAGTGAAGGACCTGTGGAAGATCTTCTGTAGCGGGATATCGCTGCTAGGTGAACTCTGATGGAAGCGTGAGCGAGGCCTGCATTTGCGAGATGAAGAAGGTATGGCAAAATCTCCTCAGGAGAGGACTTAAAGGGATGTACTTTGGCAGATGCACACCATATACAGAACCTTTTCCATTTGAGAGAATATGTCTTGCTTGTACTGTCCGCCACTGCTCGAGACAGAACCGCTCTACAGTCCGGAGGGATATTCATAGCCTGGAATTCATTGTATTCAGGAGCCAGGCCGATAATTTGAGTGAGACCGGGTCCGGATGTTGTATCTGTCCCTGATCCATTGTGAGGAGAGATGGGAACGGCTTCAATGGAATTGGAGGTGCCTGGGATAGGAGATGTAGTTCCGTAAACCAATGTTGGCGAGGCCATGCTGGTGCTATTAAAATCAGTGTGCAGGGCTCTGCCTTCATCTTCTTGAGTACCCTGGGGAGCAGCGGAATCGGCGGAAAAGCGTACGCAAAGACGCCGCACCAGGCTATTGAAAATGCATTCCCCAGAGATCCCTGCTGGGGATGCCAACTTGCGAAGCGTTGGCATTTGGCGTTGATCTGTGACGCGAACAGGTCTAGATTTGGTTCGCCCCATTGGTTGAAAATGCGGTTGAGAATACCCTGGTGTAATTCCCACTCGTGGCAGGATGTTTGTAGTCTGCTCAGTGAATCTGCCAATATATTTTCCCTTCCCGGCACATATTCGGCCTTCAGAGATATTTTGTGCTGAAGTGCCCAGTTCCAAATTTTCTGCGATTCTTGAGATAACAAGAGAGAACGAGTACCCCCTGTTTGTTCACATAGTGCATTGTTGTGGTGTTGTCCGTCTTGACCAGCACTAGCGAAGCTGCTATTCTGGGAAGAAAAGCCCGCAGGGCTAGATACACAGCTCTGAGTTCTAGGAGGTTGATGTGCAAGGTCCTTTCTGTTATTGACCATTTTCCGCTGATTTGAAGCTCCTGGAGAAAAGCTCCCCAACCTTCCAGGGATGCGTCTGTAGTTATTACTTGAGGAGACACTGGAGGCAGAAAAGACAGGCCTCGTGCCAGATTCTGTGGACGAGTCCACCAATGTAATGCTGTAATTACTTGAGGAGTGATCTGAATGATGTCGTCGAAAGATCCTTCCACCTGAATCCACTGAGCGGCAAGAGCCTCCTGGAGAGGACGCATATGGAGACGACAATGCGGAATGAGTAGTATGCAAGAAGACATCATTCCTAGGAGGGATTTGAAGAGCCGAACCGAAAGAGACTTTCTTAGCTTTATTCTGTTTGCCAGCTGTGTGAGCCTGCGTTGTCGTTCTTGCGTTGGGCAAGCATGCGTGTGGACCGTATCCAACACGGCTCCTAAGAATGTGATCCTTTGAGAAGGTTGAAGCATTGACTTTTCTACATTGAGGGTGAGACCTAACTGCTTGAAAAGTTCTAGACAAGCGCTGGAAGATTGCGTTGCGCCTTGAAAAGATGGTGCCTTGATGAGCCAGTCGTCGAGATATGGAAATACTTGATGATGCTGCTGTCTGAGGTACGCAGCGACCGGAGCCAGGCATTTCGTGAATATACGAGGAGCCGATTTGAGCCCAAACGGCAGCACTCGAAATTGGTAATGCTTGCCAGCGACTGCAAATCTCAGAAATTGTTTGTGTTTTCTGTGGATTGGCACATGGAAATAGGCATCCTGTAGATCCAATGATACCATGTAGTCGTTCGGGTTGAGAAGTTGTAGGACTTCCTGTATGGTAATCATGCGAAATGATTGCTTCCTTAGGAATTTGTTCAAATTTCTTAGGTCTAGAACCGGCCTCCACTTGTTGTCTCTCTTGCGCACCAAAAAGAATCGGGAATAAAAACCTTTTCCTCGTTGATGAACAGGAACTCGCTCTATGGCCCCTTTGCGAATCATGGATGATATTTCGTTCTGCAAGAGGTTCAAATGCTTGTGAACCATAGGTTGAGGTGGAGTTGGTGGAGGGGTTTGAAGAAATTCCAAGGAATGACCGAATTGTACTATTTGAAGGACCCACTGATCCGTAGTAATTTGTTCCCAGTTGTGGAAAAATTCGATATCTTCCCTCCTATTTTGAGTGGCGAGGGCGAGGTTGGAGTTGGTGGCAAGGAAAAGTCATTGACGCCGGGCAGCATCCCTCTGGCGACCAGCTCTTCCTCGAAAAGAGGATTTGTTATAGGCAGTTTGTTGAGGTTGCTGCCTTTGCTGAAATTGCGGCCTGTATTGCTGGCCGGACGAGGAGTAATTAGAATATCTATTTTGTTGATATCCTCCTCTATAGGACGATTGACCTCTACCTCGTGAGCCACGAAAGGAAGACGTTTTATATTGGAGGGTTCCCAAAGATCTTGCTGTCTCTGTGTCTTTCTTAATCCCTTGTAGGGCCTCATCGATATGAGATCCAAACAGGCACTGCCCATCATAGGGCATATCTAGGATCTTTGTCTGGACCTCCGGTCGGAATGTGGTTGCTTTAAGCCAGCCTTGGCGCCTTAAGACTGCCGCTCCTGCCAACTGACGGAAACCAGTAGATGCGATGTCCATCGCACAATCTATAATCTCCGAAGCTGACCTTTCGCCTTCTTGCAGTAGCTTCTTCGCTTCCTGTTTGGTGTCCTCTGGTAAACTATCCAAGAAAGGTGCAATGTCTGACCAGATTTGCCTGTTGTATCTTCCCAATAAGGCTAGTGAGTTAGCAGCCCTCACTGTTAGTGCCGACATGGAAGAGAAACGCTTTCCAATGTTGTCCAAACGCCTACCCTCTTTATCCGGTGGCGCTGACAGTGGAGTAGATGGATTCTTTGAGTGGCGCTGGGCTGCTTGTGTCACCACCGAATCTGGCTTGGGATGGCCAGTTAGACAGGCTGGGGCGTCATCCGGTGCCCTATACTTTTTATCCAGTCGTGTTAGGATTGGAGGCATTGAAGAAGGATTCTTCATGATCTTGACCCCTTGTTCCCAGATATAGTCTATTATTGGCATGGATCTCACCGACTTTTTAAAGGGTTCCTTAAAGTCATATAAGAAACACTCTTGTTGCTGGGAAGGCATTGGCAACTGAAAGCGCTTTGCCGCTCTTTCTAGAAGATTATGAAAACCTCCTATGTCCTCCGGAGGCGAGTCTACTGGAGGAGGGGAAGGAGACGCTGGAAGTGGTATGACGTAGTCGTCCCATTCCTCATGCTGTGATCCATCATCCAGGATTTCCCCTTCTTCTTGACGACAGTCCTCTTCATCGTCAGTAGAATGGAGAGATGGACAAATCACTGTCGATGCGGACGGCTGAGGTGGAAGTTGTACGGCCGGTGGTGGAGCTCGTTCCGGAGCAGAAGCCGGAGCAGTAGTAGGAAACCTTTTCTTATAATCTGTAATCAGAAATTGGAGGTCCGACACCAAAGCCACCGGAAGACATACCATCTGAGGTTGTTGAGGTACTTGATCTTCCTGATAAGACTGATCATCAATGTCCTGATCATCCTCATCTGAGAACTCCTGGTATTTGACATTAAGTTCCGACGGACTTGTTGCGGCCCTAAAAGGACCCTCGTCCTCCAAATCGTCATCCACATCCAATAGATGAGAGGGTACTAAGCATTGGACTCTACTGGGTGACGTTACAGACGGTGACAATCTGCTGAGTCGTTTAGCCTTCATTTTTGGAGTAGACATCAAGATCGTCGACGGAACACTCGTCGTCGACGGTGGCGCGTCGATTGGTAAAGCTTTGAGCTTCGTTGAAAGCTTTGTTGAAATCTTCGTCGACGGCGTCGTCGATGGAAATGGCGTCGTCGACGGTAAGCCTACCGTCGATAGAGACGTCGTCGGCGGTATCGTCGACGGGAGCACCGTCGATGTGGTTGTCGTCGACGGGAAGGTCGTCGTCGGCGTCGTCGACGACTGAATCGTCGTCGGAATCTTCGACGACGACTTCCTTATTTTTATCGTCGACGACATGATCACTTGTGCCGTCGACGAAGATGTTGTAGTCGTCGACGATGATCGCGGCGCCGACGAAGCAGACATAGTGGAGACTGTCGTCGTCGACGTGGTAACCCTGGCAGTGACAGGAGCAGTCGTCGTTGAAATCGTCGACGATGCAGTCGTCGACGAGCCTGAGGAGGGTTTTTAAAAGAATGCTGGACTCTGACTGAAGGAGTCGCAGGGTCTGGAGATGGCAATTTTTTGCCCGTGGGAACCTCTGAAGACTTTTTCTGCGTCTTCTTTGCAGGTTGCTGTGATGAAGGGCTTGGAGAAGCATTTCTCGACCTTTTCTGTGGAGTTTTTGAGGAGGATCTTGATGAAGTTTCACTCTCCTCAGAGGACAAGGGATCTTGTTTGTCCTTTAACCTCTGCAGCCAAATCAAAAGACGTCCTTCCCGGTCTTTTAGGGTTTTTGCAGAGAAAGTACGACATACCTTGCAGTCTTTAGCTGAATGGTCTGGGTAAAGACAGTACAGGCAGTCCTTGTGAGGATCGTCCACATGCAACCTCTTCTTCCTGCAGGTTGTACATGGCCTGAAAAGGCCTTTCTTCGAGGTGTCTGACATGAAGACGACTATGACTTCAGTCAGACAGAAATAAGGATAATGAAATACCTTTCTAGCAGTATAAACGCTGTAATAATAGAAAACCTGAGCAGAGCTCAGTTGGAGACTCCCTTAGCACAACGTGCGGTAGAAAATCTGAGGGACCAGAGCTCCTGACAGGAAGGTTCCAGAGGGTGGTGGCAGCTGATTGGCTGCTCCAGAGAGTTTGGTCCTTTTCACAAAAGGACCTGGATATGTTACTAATGAGAGGCCTTAGGCCTATGGTTTGGTATGTCTAATAGGACATTACTTTTATTATATACCGGGGACTCCCGTCTCGACGACGGGGAATGATTCAGGCATGTGAATCTATGAAAGATACCCTAATACTGGATAATCTGTAAAGTAACTAAAAAGTAATTTCGAACTGTTGACTTACCTGTAAATCAACCAACTGCATTTGAAGCTGCATTCAACTGTAAATCACTGCATAAGATTTTGTGAAGCATTTACTTCACTTACCTGCACCAGGCTTGGCTTGGTTCTAGAAATAAAAGAACTAACTAATTTTTTTGATACAAACAAATTGGTCTGAGTCCAGTTTTTGAGTGTGGGACACCATTTCTTGCCCGAGTGTGTACAACAAATGCTTAACACTACCCTCTGATAAAGCCTTACTGCTAGCCCACACTACCACAAATAGAGTGTAAGGTGCTATCTACTTTTACCTCTGCCTACCTTTGGAGTTTCACTTGACTGTGCACACTATACCTCAGTTTGGTATAGTATATACAGAGCCAGCTTCCTACACTCACCTATGCAGTGAAGTCTTCCCAGTGATCCTGACCTCGAGCCCAGGGTTGGCTGACCTCTCCTAATCTCCACAGCAGTGCCTGCAGTGTGAATCCAGAGGCTTCACGCAACCGGCTCTGGTAAGAATACTCGGTCGAAAGGCACCCGTGCATTGGAAGGCCCTGGGCCTTCGTGAGCATAACAGAAGGCGCCCCCTACATCTCTACTTACCTTGGCTGTCGTTGGTCTCCCTCCTGCAACCTCAAGTGCAACACATGCAGCCTGTTTGCCAAAAGAAGAATCTCCATTGGAAAACCTTGGGCGCCCAAAGATGATTTTGCACCCTGCAGCCCTTGTGCTGCTGGTGGTGGTGTATATGTGGTGTTGCGTTGTGCCTCCCCCTGTGTAGGTCCTAATCCCCAAAGACTGGCCCCTGCAACCGATCAAATTACCTGCCAGCAGTATGGCTCCAGGCACCGAGGTTCTGACCATCATATCCGCCTGGATTTTTTGTGTTTTGATCACTTGGTTTTTGACCTTTTACTGTAGGGGAGCCTCAAAACCTGTGATTCACCCACGGAAAACTCATGGCAAAATGGACAGTGTGTATTTTCCCCAGTGTCCGCCTTTTAAGATAAGGCCGCTGCAAGGTAAGGGGCATTGGCTGGTTATACGCGTGCACACGCGGGTACACCCTGGTAGGCTTGGTAATTACTTTTCTCTCCAGCTGCAGGAACAAAGGCCTCACCCCTCAAAGGAAGCAATTAAAAGTGCTAAAGCGCAAACCTCGAGGAGGCCGGGTTGGGTGAACTACTCTGCATCAATCAGCCAGCTGTCATCCTGTGCCATGAAGTGGGCCTGCCCTAAGCCACTTCACAAAGGAGGAAGTCAAGACCTCTGGAGCCAAGCCAGATGGGTGGCTCCATTGAAGATTTGCTGGGGGAAGATCTTGGCAGTGATGTCAGCGAGGGGTGGAGCTGAGATCCCCAGAGCACGTGGCAAGTGACTCCTGGATGACACCATTTGGAGCTATCCCAGAAGACTGTGCAGGGAGGTTGGGGCAGAGGCGTAGAGGTGATGTGGCACACCAGGATAGGCCAGAGGGGCGGCCCTGCTGGACATTCCCACCTCCACTTAAAAGGTCCTGCACAGGGGAGAGAGCTCTCTTGGTTGTGCTTTTCTGCTGGACACTGGACTTGGAGGCAGATGCCTTGGACAATTGGAAAGCGGAACCCCCGGACTGCCACCACGTCCCAGGACTCCAATTCTTATTGACCCCAGGACCAGTTGGGGGTGCTCCCCAGGACCAGACAAGCTGGTCCCCTTGCACCCCCCACCCCCGAGAACCAGCTGGGGAAAGATCACGATCATCAAAATCGGGGCCCGAGATATGTCCTGGAGACGTTTTGGTGACATCTGCCCTTTTGCGGGGCACCTGCGGCAAAGTAGGGGCTCGGCTGCAGTTTTGTTTTTTAGCTGTGCCCCAGGGTGGGCCAAGGCCCAGAGGCTGACCCAAGCAAAGTAAAGGCGGGAAGGGTCGCACTCTCTCCACAAGGAGCCTGAAGGGGTCCAGGACTCCATCCCTGGGCTGGACAACGAAGGAGAAGCTGGGGAGCGCCATTGCGCTCCCAGTGAAGATACCTGTGGGCCCAGGACTCTATCTCTGGGCCTGGCAAAGCAGAAGCCGGGGAGCTCCTTCGCGCTCCCTTCGAAGTGCCCCGGGGCCTAGGACCCCATCCATGGGTCCCGACGAGGAACATGGAAGAGGGGGAGTGCCGCTGTGATTCACAACCAACGGCCGCCCAGCACACGTCTGCCCGCAGGAGCGGGTAGCACATAAACGAAGTGCTGGCTCACGCGGCAGCACAGGTGTGCTGGCTGCGCGAGGAGCTGGCGAGAGCAGCCTGGGATGGGCTCCCCGAGCTGCTCTCCAATGGCCCATGTGCACGCAGAGTGCCCGGGGGAAGGACCGGGCCCCCCAAAGACAAAGCAGTTAAAGAAGCCAGCATCGCTGCTCTCCCCAGTGCAGCGCGAGAGGCGCAGTTTACAAATTCACTGCCAAGCCCGAGGAGCACCCCATAATGCCTTGCGGTGCCTGCCCACATTCCTTTACAAAAATCCCTGGTTTTGGTTCTGTGGTGGCCCCAGGAGATCGGGGTCACCAACAAAGGAGTAAGGAAAATGTGGGGGAGCTGCAGGAGCAGCGTAGCCTACCCCCATAAGGTTACAAAGACCCCACCCTAAGTTGGCAGGGACATTTGAAAGATAACCCCGCAAGGGTTTCAAGTGTTATTCAAGCTCCTCCATGTTGCAACTTTTGTTTCATCATTGGGTAAAGGAACGCCCTCTGTAGGCAAAGTTAAGACTGCAACCAGTTGTGGCCTGAAAATGTCAATGTGAGCTTTTCATATTAAGGGACACTCTCTAGGGGTGAAAGGTGGTAACTACTTGTGCATTTAGTAAAAGTGATTTTGTTCTCTAGGTACTATGTGTAAAATGCAGTATTTTTAGAATAAAAGTGTTGATGCTGCAAACATCCTCTAGGGGTGAGTACAATAGTTGCATAAATTCTGTGACTATAATTGTGTTGCCCTCAGGAACTATGCTAAAAGTGGTATTTCATGCTAAATGTAACTTTGATGACACAAATCACCTACACGTGCACAGACATTCTCATCTGAATGCTTTGATAAAGTAATGATCCTGACAATCACTCATATGCCAAGTAAACCTGCTTTATTGACAATATTAAGTGCAATCTCATGCAAAGTGATATTCCATTACTGCATTTCTAATACAAGTAAATGTTCTGACGTGATTTGTTGCTCTAGACCTCCCTTTGGGAGGAGTAAGAATGATTAAGCAATGTCATCTCAAATTATTTCCATCAGCTTATGTATATTTGTAAATTGCTGCATAGTATTTAGTAGTGTGTGTGTGTGTAATAAATGTACTTTTTCCTTTACAAAAGAAAAAGCACAAACTGGACAATAATTTATTGAGGGTTATTATTGTGTTTCTGTGAATGAAGAGTACTAGCCCACACCACCTATCTTGAGTAAGCCTTGGACTGCTCTGCAACGCTACCCTTAGAGAGTCAAGCGCCACAATGGGATGTTTGGTTCTCTGTGGTGGACAAATGGAGATCCATTACTTTTGCCGGCCACACAACTAATGACCCATTTTCCTACAGCAAGGTCTTCACCTTCTTGCAATACTCAAGGAGAGAGGAGGAGGCTCGGATATGTATTGGGAGGTCATTCCACGATTAGGAGTAATGTAAGAGAATGCTCGACCACCGGTTTTGTTTCGGTGTATGTGTGGGATGTCTGCGAGAAGTCGCTCGATGGATCGGAAGTGTCTGGAAGGAGGACGGAAGGAGAGGTGGCTTTCGGCTTTGCCGGGCCTGTGTTGTGAAGGGCTTTGAAAGTGTGGGTGAGGGGTTTGAATTGTGTGCATGCTTGTGTATTGGGAGCCAGTGGAGCTCCCTTAGGTGAGGTGCGGTGTGATGTGAGTGCTGCATGGCAGGTTGGAGATCAGTGGCTGTCGTGTACTGGTTGGTTGGCAGTCTTCTAGTGAGTTACTTGGTGATTCCAGCGAGTGTAGAAGGTATTCCCGTTGTCCAGTCTGCTGGTAATGAGGGCGTAGGGGAATGTTTCCCTGGTGTTGCTTTGGAGCCATTTAAAGATTTTCTTTAGCATCCTCATTGTGTGGAAGCATGATGCAGTGACAGCGTCGACTTGTGTGGACCAGCCGCGGCCCGTGTATGTAAGAGCGGTGGGGCCGGATTTCGATGGCTGATGACTAGGGAAAATTTAAAAAATTATTTTCCCTCCTCGTTTGTCGAAATCCACACACCCACCCAGCCCCACCGCTCTTACCTGCACCAGCCGCGGCTAGTGTGGACACATCCATCTTGTTGTCGATTAAGATCCAGATGACATTTGAGGGTGGGGGTGGTAGTAGGCCCAAGGTCGGTAGGCCACCCACCAGGTGGCATTGCATAGTGTGGTGTTATTTCCAAAGATAACTTTTTTGTCTTGTCTTCATCCAGGCAGGGACTTTGGTCATGCAAGTTTGTGAACTTGTTCCTAGTGTTGGGAGTTTTATCTCAGAAGGACAGTATGAGTTGCATGTCGTCAGCGTAAAAGAGTATGTCGATATTGTAGGTGCGGATGACGATGGCCAGTGGGGTCATGTCAATGTTAAAGAGGGTGGGGCTGAGGCATGATCCTTGGGACACTCCGCCTTAGAGCTTCTGGGATTTCCAGGACTATGGCGCCATGCTGACAGTCCACCTGAAAGGAGCAGATCCAGCAGAGGGCAGGTCCTTGAATGACGATTTTGTGTAGGCTTCTAATGAGGATGTAAAGCGATACTGTGTCGAAAGCCGCTGAGAGATCCAGTAAGGTAAGAACAGCGATCTCTCCCTAATCCATGATCTTGCGGATGTTGTTTGTGGTTGTGATGAGCCATTTCCATGCTGTAGTTGGGTCTGAATCTGGACTGTGTGGCATCAAGGAGATGGTGAATGATGAAGTGGTTGCTGTGTCGCCTGTTGAGGACCTTCAAGGACCTTGACTAGGTAGGGTAGGAGGGAGATTGGTCACCAGTTGGAGAGTCTGTGGAGGGTTTACATTTAGTAGGGTGGTGATCGTGGCATGTTTCCAATATTCCAGGATGGGGGCTGAGTTGATGGAAGCGTTGAGGATGGGGGTGAGGACTTGTCCGATGTGAGGATGGAGAGGAGGTTATATCAGAAAACAATAAATCTGTCTGTGAGGGTGTAAAGTGACTGGTATACATGGCTGAAATCAGCCCCTTTGGCCATAGGGTTGTATAGCTCTTAGTTCTATTAAATCAGTTTATAAAAAATACAGTTAATCTCTTAAAAAAAAAGTTGTTCTGGATTCCTAAACCAAGATATAGATATTCAGTATCCATTATTTCAGTGAAGAGACTAGGATTGGAAATATTGGTAACTAAAAAAGGTTTGCTTCACAAAATGACACGGCCCTTAAACACTAATTTTATCTACCTTTATAGCCATTTACATATAGTTACATAAAGGGCAAGTACGTGTGTGTGAAAGGCTTTCAATAGAAAAAGAAGGTTTAGTGTAGTTTACACAACTGAGAAATAAGAAAACAATGAGACTAACCTTCATCACCTTCCTCCCGGATACGTTTCAGCTTCTTGCGACTGTGTTTGGCTGCATTCTGCATTTTCGGGATGTCTCGACCATAGTACAACAGGAAGTGATTGTAGACATCATTCAGCTCCTCGGTGGATTGAACATCCTTCAGCCTAGAATGAGACAAGTGATAGCTCAGTACCTGAATAAAGCTGTAATCTGATGCTAACAATTATCAGTAAATATGAGACAGGCAGTGTTATGCCTTTTCTAGAAATTTTGGAGGAGTAAGTGATTACTGGACAGTATCCAGTGTGGGAACTGTTAAGCACAGATATCCCAGGGCCACATTGCCCCCTTGACTTACATGCATTAAAGGCATAAACCAGGATGTGGAGGGGTTTATGTAGGAAGCTGGCTCTTTATATAGTGGACCAAAACAAGGTACACTGTGTAAAGAGTCCAGGCAATCCCCAATTGGTTTACGGAAGCACAAATAGTAACCCAAATGCTCTCTTCTAGCATAGTGGGCGAGCAGTTAGGCTTATCAGAGAATAGTGCTAAGCATTTGTTTTACTCAGAGGCAATAAATGAAACACACAAGAATAGATCGAGACCAGTTTAGAAAAATAACTCATATTTTTATTTACATTTTTATACCAAGAACTACTTTTGCAGCTATTAAATTTTACAGGTAAGTAAAAGAGTTCAATATCATGCGTCTTTACGCAGCAATACTTTCTCATGGAAGAAAGGGCATATGTTGCATACAGTTATTTGCGATCAGTTTCTGGGGGGTCTCCTTCGCACTTGGGGTTGTAGGAGATCAAGGTTCAAAGTACCTCAAGCAGTTACTTGTTGCCTGCCCTGGAGCGTCTGGGTGCAGAGCTGCTGCTCAGGTTGGTAGCTGTGCACGCTACGCATGTGGAAAGAAGGGGGGCTAGTTAGAAACAAGCTGCAGATGGGAAACTTGAGATCAAGTCCAGGAGCTCTCAATGGGGGGCTCGGGTCACAAGGGTCCTGCGGACAAGGGGGCACAGCAGGTTCGTTGGTACCCAGGCTGGGGCACTTGGGTGCACAGTGGAAAAGTGAGCTGGGCTCTGTGCATCCTAGGGCCTTGAGGTTGTCGGTCGTCGCCGGTTGAGGGTGCAAAATCAGGACAGCTGGGCCACTCTGGAAGTGGGTCTCTGGGGTGCTGACATCCCTCGACGGCTGCTCCGTCTCAGTGCAGAAGGAGTCCGGATAGGAATCTCACAGGCGCTGTTTGCTGCAAGGGGTCTGGTACCCCGGGTATTGGTCTTATGCGGCTCCAGGTGTTCTCTCACTTGGGGGGTTCAGGGGGGCAGGGGGAGATTGGACCTTCAGGAGCACAGGGTACTCTTCCTGAGAGGCTGCTGCATCAGGCTGGCCAGGGAGCGGCAACTCAGTAGACAGGACTTTGCGTTTTGGTGCCTGTGGACTGCAGGGGAGTAGATCTTCTACTCCAAGGGAGATTACTAGGCAATTTGCGAAGGATGGCAGTCTGCCGGGGTTCTTGGAAGCTGGTCCGCTGCAGGACGAGACGCTGGTCACAATTGTCGAGACTTGGTTCAGACAGGTCGGGTTTGGCGCCAAAATTATTTTGCTCGCCACACCATTCCAGTTTGGATCCACCCATATGCAAATCAGCCTTGACCCTGTTCCCAATGGGAACAGTCCAGCCCGAACTGCCAGGCCAGGTCCTCCCTGGACCAGAAAACAAGCATCCTGGGACTGGTTTCGGGGCATCGCCCCTCATCAGCCAGGCTAACTTGAAACCGGTGGCGTAGTGAGAACGGGACCCACGTCTTCCCAATTAGGGTGAAAATGCAACACAAAAAGATAAATGGAATGTTGAACATTGACTGGGGGTGAGCGTCTGAAAAGTTTCAGCGCTACGTCCATCGCCTTGTGGTTGCTTTGTTCGCCCTAAGTTGGCAGGGTATGCCTAGACGTGGGTCCCTTGCTCACTTTGCCACTGGATTCAAGCTAGCCTGGCTGATGAGGGGCTGTTAGCCCGAAACCGGTCCCAGGATGCTTGTTTCTGGTCCAGGGAAGATGTGGCTTGACAGTTCGGGCTGCACTGTTCCCATGAGGCACAGGGCCAAGACTGATTTGCATATGGCTGGGTCTGAAGTGGGGTGGCGAAGTGAGCTAAAGAATGATGATGGATTAAACCCTGATCTGGGACTGAGGGTGAGTGTCTTTAAAGTTTCAGCGCTCTGTCCATCATCTCCTTATGTTTGCTATACATTTGCCTCACGGCTATCCATTAAGATACAGAGCCTCATCTTCGAAACCGAAACAGAATGCTGGATTTCACGAGATGAAGCTACATTCCTTATCAACAATGAACCCCGCATTCCTTATTTCTACTGTCTTCCCAAGATTCATAAGGGGGTTGAACCTCCTCCCGGGCGCCCCATTGTGTCCGGCATTGACTCTTTGTTAGAACCCCTGAGTAAATTTTGTGACTTTTTTCTACGCCCTTTGGTCACTAAAACCCCTACATACCTGAGAGACACCACTGAGGTGCTTAACCTCATACAACACTTCGTGGAACCTGGATCTATCAATCAATCTCCTTGTTACTCTAGATGTGGAAGCACTTTATACAAATATCCCCCAGGACGCCACCATAGCAGTCCTTGAGAAGGCCCTCCTCAACATTGACCCATGGCCTTATGTGACACCGGTCTCCTTCATCTGTGACTGTGCTACCATTGCCCTCAAAGAGAACTTTTTTGCCTTTGACAAAAAACTATACCATCAAGTGCAGGGCACCAGCATGGGAAGCACCTTTGCGCCGAGCCTGGCGTGTCTCTATATGGCTAATTTTGAAGCAGAACATATCCAACATCCTACCAACCCATTTGAGACCAACATCCTACTATGGCGATGCTATATCGACGATATCATCATCTTTTGGAAAGGGGATGAAGAGGAATGTCGTTCCTTTTTTGATTGGATCAACACCATTGACCCATTCCTGAAATTCACAGGCACTTTGTCTCGGGATTCCATTCCATTCCTAGATCTTTTGATCTCTCTACATGATGGTACCCTTATAACAACCAACTACAAAAAGCCCACAGATAGGAATAGTCTCCTCATGTACCATAGCCACCACCCGAAGGCATTAAGGGACAACCTGCCTGTTGGCCAGTTCTTACGCCTCCGTAGAAATTGTAACACAATCACTGAGTTCGAGAACCAAGCAATCACTCTTACCAAGAACTTGACAGCTAGACAATACCCTATAAAAATCATCAAACACGCATGGAAAAGAGCCAAGAATAACCCAAGAGAGTCCCTCTTAGAAGCCAGGAACAAAACTAAGATTGACACCCTCACCTGCGTAACCTCGTTTACTCCGAACTCCAACAGAATCCAGAAGATCGTTAAGAAACACTGGAAAATTCTGGAGACAGGCACTTTCAACCCGGGTCCCACACCACTTTCCGCTTTTAAACGGACACAGAACTTGAGGGACATTCTTGTGCATACTCGCCCTAAGAACATCATTCGACCACAATCCACACTTTGGACACTGCCCCCAATATTGGGCCACTACCCATGTGGCTCATGCGCAGTTTGCCCACAAACCAGACCGTCCAAAGAATTAAACTTGGGGCTCACAAGACCCTGGCAACAAAGACGCCATACTAACTGTAACTCGAAGAACTGTGTCTACATGATTACATGCCCGTGTGGCTCTAAGTACATAGGCATGACAGCTAGACCAATAAAAGTACGGATCGGGGAACATAAGAGCACAATCCGGTGTAAAAAAACCATCACCAGACTACAGAGACACTTCCTAGAGAACAATCACTCCCCTGACAGTTTAAAGTGGACCGTGATTGAGTCTAACCCCTACTGGACAGCACCAGCACTGTTTAGACAAGAACAACGATGGGTGTTCAGACTCAAAAGCAATGTTGAAGGGTTGAACGATGACATACCTTGGGTTGAATTAGTACCCTGAACCTTTTTTCATGTCTTTTCCATACACATGGCTACTATTTCTTATGATCATACCTTGGCACTACCAGCTCTCACATTATCATCTGTGTCGGTCTTTTTTACTTGCAAACCATCTGAGCACCACCAACCCGCTCAGCACGTACAACATTGGCCACCCTTACTAACATGAACCATGCTGTGATGGATAGAAGCCATGTATACCAGCGCCATCCCCACATAGATGGCGGTTAGTCGTAGCGAAAACAACTGGGCATCACCTTCCCACTTTGCCTTATATATGTTGGTCTCAACCTCTGCGATTATCACAATTTAATCTATTTAAAACACCTTAGTAGTAATACCACGGCTATCCATCTGTGGTCTTATATAGGTTTCTGGACTACACGATACCATTACATTACGGGGTAGTTTTACTAACATGGCTGCTGCCGGCTGTATTTACTGCTATCTGACCTATCCCAGATGCATGTATATTAAATCACTATCCCCCTGTTGCACACCTACCTATTACTACATACCTATTACTATACATTAGATATGATATATTATATCATTTGATCTCCCTTGATTACCCATCACCATACGTAGCATATATGGCACTAGATGGTTCCTTTACGTATAGGACACCCGAGACCTATCCAAGATGGCCGCGTCCTTTACGTGCTCCATCAGTCCATTTTTTCCCGCACGTCGAGGTCGCACTTACTATGACGGGCGAGATGTTGATTCTGCCGACTATATCCACAGAGACTTCCTGCACCACATTACCGGCGGACTGGGCAGGCAGTTAGGTCTCCAGGATTTGGTTGGAGGGTGATAAGTACGTTTTCCACACCGCTGGCCACAAAAGGATCTTAAGGTAACCCTTGATAACCACCTTTTGCTATGTCGAGAGACATGTAATAGCGTCTGTTCGCTTGCCCCCCCTCTTTTTGCAGCTTCCCCCTTCATTAGACCGCCATCCGCCGAAGAAGCCCTATTCCACCTCGGAAAGGGTATGATTTTACTTCTTATGGTTTAATACAGTATGCGGTGAACTTACCTTGACTCGCTTATGCTGACCGACCCATTATGTGTTTTAATCCGTCCTACTACCGAGTCACACGCATGTTGTTTTACCATCGCGGCTTTTTTAATATAAAGCACTTGGTCAGCGCGACGCTCTCTTTTTTTTCCTACCCTCATTTCTTTGATACAACTACCCACTCCTGACACCGAGCTCAACATCCTGTTCTGTGTCATTTAATATTAGCAGTATTACCTACGGTATTTAACGGTTATCAATGATATGGTTCCCTGCATGCATGTACTTTAGTCCTAGTCTGAAATTTTACTGCCCTACTCTTGAGAGAATATCTGATACCATTTCTTCTTTTATCGTCGCCACGCCATCCAGTCCCTTTGTAATCCTTAGTCACGTGGGTGCATGGTGCTCTTTTTCACAATTTATGATGAGTACTGTCTGTAGCCCATTGTACCCCTTTCCAACACCATGACCTTTTTTAGTTTTTCTTCTCTCCCTTTTGTCTCCATTAGGTTTGAACCAGAGCACACGGATAATACGTGCCTCTAACATATTCTATTCTTCCTCAACGAAGGTATGGTAGGAATATAGGGTGTCTTTTCCCTGATTCCTCCCTCCCCCTTTCACCACTCACGGTCCTGATGAAACGCTCCGGGATCCACTAGGGACCCACCACTAGCGCGAAACATGTCGACCTCTCATTTTTAATATCACGATAACACTTCCACACGGGTTGAGAGAATTGGGAATCTATTTTTTTTCTCCCCTCTCTACTAGCAATAAGTGAATCTCCATCCCCGTCCAGATTTTAGCTTAACCCTGAGGACCCTTTAATAAATTCATTAGGGCACCAACGGGTTATTTTATCTTCACTTTCACTCACCCCTTGGCCCACACACCCACTTGCACAACTGCGGCAGCTCCTAAAAAGATCTCCACTAGAGTGCCCTCTTGAAGGGCCCGTGAGGGACTGCAGCGCCACCCCCATGAGGCGCAGTGCCCAATGATGATGCTTTACACTCGCAGGGGTGTGTGAGGGCACAACACACACAGGAGTATCACTCCCCACTCTGACACACTCATTCCTTGTTTTTGGAGACACTCTACCTTGACTTGCTACCATAATAGGCGGCTGGCCTCTCATTCTCTCTTAGGAACTGCTACCAATTTGAGTATTTGACATTACTTTTAGGAGCATCGGTACAGGACCTATTTCCAATTAGCTCCTTGTCCCTTCTTCCTTTAGAATTGTGGTTACATACTTATTGTTATACCTGTTACAGCATTGCCCCAATTCTATGTTCTTAAACATCTGTGAGAAAGTGCCCTCTTTCTTGCATGGTTTGCCCCCACTTTTTGCTGATGTGCTTTGACTGAGTGTGCCCTGGGCTCCTGCCAATCAGGTATCCAGGGCCTGTGTTCCTTCCCTTAACTGCATTGAAGCCTAAACCCAATTGGCATCTCTGCCCACAGGTAAGCCCCTGGTAAATGGTACCACTGGTACCCAGGGGACTGTGACCAGAGAAGGCCTCCAAGGGCTGCAGCACTTATTGTGCCACCCTTGGAGGGCCTGTACCCTGACACACACACACTGCCTTTGCAGGCTGCGTGTCTTGGTGCAGAACAAAGTGAAGAGTCGACATGGCACACATCCCTGTGTGCCATGTTTACAAACCACTGCCCTGGCATACATCAGTCACCCCTCTAGCTGGGTGCCCTATGCCAGTGGTGAGGGTACAGGTGCATGAGCCCTGTACCCAGGTCCATTCCTGGGCACTGTAAGTGGAGTGCTGCCATTAAGAGTATATGGTGCTGGGAGTTTGTCATTACGAACTCCACAGCACCATAATGGCTACACTGAAGACTGGGAAGTTTGGTATCAAACTTCTCAGCACATTAAACCCACACTGATGCCAGTGTGGGATTTAATGTAAAATGCACAACAGAGGGCATCTTAGAGATGCCCCCTGAAACTCGACCAACTCCCAGTGACCTGACTGAGTGGCTGCCGAGGCTGCCACCACCAGACATGTTTCTGGACCCCTGGGTCGGGAGCTTGCTGCGCTTGGGGGCCTGAAACAATGCACATCCTGGGACGAGGTGCCAAGCCTCCTCCCCCAGGATGGGCAGGGTTCACGAAGGAGACGCTTCAAAAGGCATACCGCCTTTGTGAGCCTCTCCAGACCACTTGCTGTACTCAGCAACTGGTCCCTACTGGTTCTACCCCCGCCCTTTCGGCGGGAGACCCGGCGGGAAAAACAAAGTGAGGAAGAGAGGTGTGCCCACCTCTGCCAACTCCACCCCTAAGGTGGGGGAGGCGAGGTGAAGCACAACCTCAAGTCCCCGCCATCTTGAGGATAGGGGGACCCAGCCAACCCAGGACAGGCTCCTGCCCCCCTCCCACTGGAGAGTGGCAGAGTAGGGGGTGTACCCACCCCAGGGAAGGGACCCATTGGTCCATGCCCTTTACCTACCTGTAACGCCCCTAAATTCAGTATTTAGGGGCACCCTGAACCTTCCTTCCTCAGATCCCGATTCCAAAACTACAAGAAGAAAGAAGACCAGCCGTGCAGCTGCTAACAAGAGGACGACACCAACGGACTTGGCCCCAGCCCGACCGGCCTGACGATCCTCGAACCTGCTAAACCCCGGCGTCTCCTGTGGTCAGCAACCTCAAAAACCCCAGAGGACCGGACTGCCTTGCTCAACTAAAAACTGGGACTCCCACGAGCAGTGGCTCTGCTCAAACATCTGCAACCCCCAGACCCTGCCCACTCTGCACCCGCCGAACCCGGCCCGAGCTGAAATGGACAAAGACCACGAGGACGTCCCCCCGGCGACTGTGACCAAGAATCCAGCACCCAAGGACTCACTTCGACGCTCCTGACGACGCCTGCAGCCTCAACACCATGGACCCCTCCAACCGCGACCAGCAGAGGGTAAGATTTCCCGACGCCTAAAGACACCCCTGCACCCGGCGCCCCACGGCCCCCTGTGCCCAACTCCTGGGTGTCTACCCCACCTACAGCTTCCCAACTTACCTCTCGAAGTGGTGGTCGCGCCTGAAGAATCACCGTCCCGAGTTTGCAGCCTTTGTTCGTCTCGCAGCTTTCCCATTGAAATCCATTGGGCGCCCGACGGCCCAAAAGCCCACTGCACCCGGCCGCCCCAGTGCCGCTGAGGGTGCACCAACTACCCTGTTCTACTTCCCCACTTGCCCTGAGTAAGTGACCAGGAGCTTTGCTCCCACAGCCGCGTGGCCTGCCTGCTAGCAGCCACCAACCAAAGGCCCCCTGCCCGCCATAGGCTAACATTGGGCCTACTCTCTCTGCACCCGGCCGCCCCTGGTCAGCCCCTGGTAAATGGTACCACAGGTACCCAGGGAAGACCTCTAAGTGGCTGCAGCACTTATTGTGCCACCCTTAGAGGCCCTGTTCCATTACACACACACTGCCTTTGCAGGCTGCGTGCCTTGGTGCAGAACAAAGTGAAGAGTCGACATGGCACACATCTCTGTGTGCCATGCCTACAACCCACTGCCCTGGCATAGATCAGTCACCCCTCTAGCTGGGTGCACAAAAACAGAGGTGAGGGTACAGGTGCATGAGCCCTGTACCCCTACAGTATCTAAGTCCATTCTTAGACATTGTAAGTGCAGTGCTGCCATTAAGTGTATATGGTGCTGGGAGTGTCATTACGAACTCCACAGCACCAGTATCAAACTTCTCAGCACATTAAACCCACACCGATGCCAGTGTGGGATTTAATGAAAAATGCACACAGGGGGCATCTTAGAGATGCCTCCTGAAAACTAACCTACCACTAGTGTCCAGGCTGAGTGGCTGCTTTCAGCTGCCACCACCAGACATGTTTCTGGACCCCTGGGTCGAGAGCCTGCTGCTCTCTGGGGCCCGAAACAATGCACATCCTGGGGGGCGCACGAGCAGAATGGCCGCACTCTCGTGAGGCTCCTGCAGCCCGGCGCCGTAATCCGTCCAGCGATCCTGCCCAGATGACCCCAATAAGTGAAATGCCGGAGGGGATGCAAGTATAACCACCTGTGCTCTGACCCTGCAAGTCTGACGCGTGGGGACCGTTCCTGACCGCTGCCGCGGAGCGGTAAAGTTTCACCGCCGCTGCGGCCCTGAGCACCTGGAGAGTTCGCTGGGCGTGACGGCGACGCAAGCACCCCGGCGCCCACGAGGCGTGAAGGCCTCGCGACGCTGGACACGCATCTAATCACCGCCATAGGAGGCCGCAGTGAGTTTCCCCTGCCCACTGCATCAACCCTGCGAGCATGCTCCTGATAGCCGCTGGCCCCATATCGCGGCGCGGAGCGCCACGCGTGGTTTCGCCCATCCTCCGCCGCTACCAACGCTTCTGCCCTGAACGCGAGCACCGCGCTGCGGTCGGGCGCGTGGGCCCTGTCCGGAGCGGAGGCTCAAGGGGACATCGGTGCAATAACCTGCGCCCGCTATGACTGGGCATTGCTGACGCCCGGGCCCCATTGTTTCGACGGCCCTTGTGGAGAGGCGCGGGGGGCCTGCACTACCTACAGCATTGAGCGGCCAGTTCCTGGAAGGCCCGCGAAGTGGGGAGACACAGCTCTCAACTGGCACGACCTGGTAGTGCGCACATAGATTGAGATCATCCTGCCAAAGCTGGAGCGGGGGGGGGGGGCGGCCACACGTGCCCTGCCGCTCTCATCACTACAGCGCCAGCCCTGCGTGAGGAAAAGGCCTACCGCCCGGAGTCTGGCCAGGGCCCCCATCCCAGCCAGTTTTAGATCCTCCCGGAGGCGGCTCAGCTGGGGGAGCACGTACCCTGTTCCCCCTCTTCTTGCCTACTAGACACACACCCGCACACGGCTGTGTGCAGAGGCGGCGGGGACTGGATCCCACGCTCACTCGGACTGCCGGGACCCCTGCTACTTCAGCTCGCCCACCATGGGCAAAAATGACCCAAAGCAGCCCCGGCTGGTGTTCGAAGCAAGGAAGAACACCTGCGCGCAACAAGACGATCTGGCCATGTCAGGAGACACGTCTACCCCAGGTTCATCTTCCACACAAGCTGAAGACTTAAAATCTATACTACTGGAGATGCACCAGAGCCTTGCGACGATTGCCGAGAAAATGGACGCAATGCACAACCGTATGGATGCTATTGTGCATAAGATGGACAATCATGAGGAACGCATCACGGAAGCAGAATGGCGCATTTCCGACACAGAGGACACCTCGGCCCAACTGCAGTCTAATGTTACACAAATGGACAAATTGCTAAAGGTCATAGCAGCAAAAAACGAGGACTTGGAGGCGCGCAGTCGAAGAAATAATATAAGGGTCCTAGGTATTCCCGAGAGCGCCAATACGGGAAGGATGGAGGACTATGTGGAAAGACTCCTGCTCACCACAATAGGTGCGGACTCCTTCTCTCCCCAGTTTATTGTTGAGCGGGCGCATAGATCGCTTGGGCCTAGACCTCCCCCAGGTGGCACGCCGCGCCCTATCATCGCCCGGATGTTAAATTATCGAGACCGAGACACTGCCCTCAAGGCTGCCAGGGAAAAGCGCCAACTGGCACCCAATTCACAAACTACCCTGACTTCACGGCGAATGTGCAGGAAGAAAGGCGCAAGTTTATCCCAGTCAAAAAGAAATTCCGAGAGGCCCAAGTCGACTATGCCCTCTTATACTCAGCACGCCTTCGCGTCACGCACCAAGGCAAGCAGACCTTTTTCACTAAGCCACATCATGTGGACGACTTCATCAAGCGAATTAAAAGACAACGCAACCCCTCGGCCGTGTCGGAATCCCCGCTGAAGGAAAGACCCCCGGAGGAGGATTGACGGGCACCGGTGGCAGGACAGGCTTGTCCCTTTGAATCGTCGAAACGGCAGAGGCGCAGCGACGGCACCAGACCCATGGACAATGCATATCCCCGCAGATGCGATCATCCTCCAATGAACAACAGATTGAAGAAGCAGGTGGACGTCCCACAATGAAGCGCAGATAAGTGACCAATATAAGGTCCTGGGACAATAGTGTTTCCGGGCACCCCTGCCCCACTGGAGATTGGGCTTCCCACCGCTCGGTCTCTACACGGGCAGGGAGGACACGTGCACGACCCTAGGATTCCCCCACCCCTCCCCCCCAGGGCGATCCCCTGTTTTAATGTGCTGTGACACTATGCGCAGCCTCAGTTTGAAGTTACGAGGGCTCAGGGAGGGGGGTGGGGGAAATCTTTCTGGCATGATTGGGATGCTTGAGGGGGAGGGGGAGGGACGAGGGTTGTTTTTAAAGTTGTTTCACACTTCACATGTCACAAGTGCTGAGCATATATATGGGAATCTTGTCCAGATGTTGCAAAACTTAACGCGGTTGCCACACTACACCTATCACTGCACCATCACCGATGAGTAGCGTAACGGTCCCCCAAGCAGTGCACATCCTCACTTGGAATGTCCGTGGGCTGGGAGATCCGAGGAAACGTCGTCAGGTACTAGCGTACCTGGATAGGCATCAAACACACATAGCTATGCTCCAGGAAACCCACATACATCCTAGCCGGGATAATACCTTCGCCACTCGTTGGGTGGAAAACAGGGTATTCTCTTCATATTCCTCTTATTCCAGGGGGACGGCCATACTCATTAAAAAGAACTTTCCCTTCGCTCTGGCGGGCTCCTCACATGACCAGCATGGAAGATACAGCCTTGTATGGGGCAGGTTGGGCACGGAGTCAGTCACTCTAGCGTGTTGCTATGGTCCCAATACAGATGCCCCCGACTTCTTCTATACGCTATGGGGCAAAATTCTGGAGATAGGATCCACCCATCTCATATGGGGAGGGGACTTCAATGTTGCTCTTAACCCAGCCCTAGACAGATCTAATCCCGCCTCGTGCCATTACAATGGGTCACAGAAAGCGCTCAGCGACATAGCATTACACAGTGGTTTGCTGGATGCCTGGCGACACCTTCACCCGTGCGTAGCAGAGGGCACGCACTACACGACCAAATTCGCATCCTGGGCCCGCCTAGATTACCTCTTACTTTCACGGGGACTAGGCCCCACGATCACCAACATTACACACTTAGCCAGAACCTACTCCGATCATGCTCCCGTTCGACTAGCATTCGTACCCCCTGACTATAACACTCCGCGCCCCTGACACTGCTAGACACGGTATTCCATGACGAACTCGGGCAGGAAATCCAGGAATTCCTGCAGAGAAATAAAGGCTCTGTGAACAGCGTTCAGCCGGTATGGGAGGCCTTCAAGGTCACAATTAGGGGTTTCTGCATATCTAAAAGTTCAGGCGTCCTGCAAGACATACAGGGTACCCTAAAGAAGTTGGAGACCGAGATAAAAAGACTGGAAGTCAGACTCGCCATGACCTTTGACGGGCAGGCCCAACAAGAACTGCGAGACAAGCTGACCGATTATACTGCCACCGCCGACCGCGAGGTGAGATTTAGGGGGAAACATTGGGTGGCATGAAGTTATGGCGAAGGAGAGCGCCCGGGGAGGGCACTGGCCGACACAATACGGAGACCCTGCTTCTCCAATCACGTATTGGAGGTCAAGGGACCCGAAGGCACTGTTCATAGAGACACCCCAGAAATACTTTGCACCTTTTCAGAACACTACTCTTCTCTTTACACTTCACAGAGACAAAACAGCCTAGAATTGGACAGGTACTTAGAAGACGTGGCGCTGGCGTGGCTGGGAGACAACCAACGAGACTTCCTCAGTGCCCCCTTTAGAGCTGGATGAGATACGGGAGGCCATAATGCACACGAAATCAGGCAAGGCCCCAGGGCTCCCTGTAGAATTCTACAAAACATACATTGATTACATTGCCCCCATCCTTAAAGAAGTATACGAGGACGCCCTGGATAATGGTGTCCTTCCCCCTTCCATGAGGGAGGCCCTTATCACATCCCTGCTCCAACCTGGGAAATCTGCTATCCAATGCGATTCCTATAGGCCACTCTCCCTCATCAACTGCGATACTAAAATCCTGGCCAAAGTTCTTGCCAATAGACTGAATCTACTCATGACCAAACTAGCTCTTCCAGACCAAGCAGGTTTCATTCCCGGTAGGGCCACCACTCAATCTCCGAACATTTTTCTCGATTCTCCACAATGTTGACCCTAGTCTGCCACTCGCTGCGGTATTCTTCGACGACACTAAAGCGTTCGATTCCGTCGAATGGGATTACCTAATCGGCATTCTGCAGCGCATGGGATTCCCTCCCATATTCATATCCTGGATTAGATTGCTCTACCGCCTCCCTGTGGCTAAGGTATTAGTCAACGGACAACTGTCTCCGGCCTTCCCTATCACCAGGGGCACCCGCCAGGGGTGCCCACTGTCTCCCCTACTATTCGCCTTGGCGGTTGAACCACTGGCGGCCAAGCTGCGTCAGCATCATCAAGATAAAGCATTCTGCTGCAAACAGCGCCGAATACTTCTATCACTTTATGCAGATGATATTACCCTCTACGTCCGCGACCCACAAACCAACATTAACCCACTCTTGAGGGAATTTATCGTCTTTGGTAAGCTCTCAGGGATCCATATAAATTGGGGAAAGTCACAAATCTTCCCCCTCACTCCCGCCGTTGCGCCGTTTCCTCTTGACTTCCCACTTGAGTGGTGCCACTCGGACATGCGATATCTAGGGATTTGTTTTACCACCGACAGGGAAGAACTCATGCGCCTTAATTATGGGAGGACGCTGCGTCACATCACAGATAACGTTACTCGCTGGATCTCCCTGCCCCTATCCATGGCGGGCCGAGCCTCTCTGATCAAAATGGTGGTTCCTCCACAACTGCTGTACTTATTCCTCAATTTCCCTTACAATCCAGGCCGCCAATTCTTTAAGCTACAGCGGACGGAAATGATTAGGCTGGTGTGGGGAGGCAAGCAGCCGCGCTTACAATGGAGCATACTTACCAGGCCCTACACACTAGGTGACTTCGACATCCCCAATTTTGAACTATATTACATATGTGCTCAAGCGCACTATGCCTATTATTGGTTCCACCCCCCTAGATATATGCCGCAGGTCGCGGTAGAACACTGGTTGGCTGATCCCATCCCGCTTGAGGGTGCCCTGTGTGAGGCCCCGGTACCGAGAGATTGGTCGCCCACTACAGTCACATGCACTGTCAACGTTTGGCATCGCATAACACGCCTCTTGCAATGCCCTATCCTTTACGCCCCACTACTCCTGTTAGCATATCATCCGCGCATGCCGCTCCTACAGGAAAAGGGTTTTCATCAACTCCTCCAGCGGACAAACATCACGACATGGGGTGACCTGTATCTCAAAGGGCGGTTCCGGACACTGGCTCACATATTCCAGGGGTCCCAGCCATCCCCCCTTGACGCATTTCTCTATACGCGCTTGCGACAGGGCCTCCGCTCCGTACTCCCGGAGTTTCCCCAACGAGCCTCTTACTCTGGCCCCCCTACAGGCGGTACTGCAGGTGGTCTCCCCGCGACACATGGTCTCCACGCTGTATCACACAATACACACGGCACAAGAGGCGCCACCCTGCCCCTCTCGAGCACATTGGAACACGAGCTTGACTCCGAGCTCACGGACGAACAATGGACATATTGCTGCCTCCAAACGGAGCAACTCTCAGCGAGTAGCAAGTTGCGTATCACACTTCAAATTTCTGCATCGCTTGTATTACACCACAGTAAAAATGCACAAATATAAACTAAGAGACAATGACCACTGCGCCAGAGATGCCATGCCCCGAAGGCAGACTTCCTCCATTTAGCCTGGGAGTGCCCCGGAGTGTACACATATTGGGAACAGGTATTCCACGCTCTTGACCAAATGACGCAGCTGACACTAGAGCGTACTCCCTTGATGGCCCTTCTAGGGTACACGAAGCCCATTGCCAAATCACGTCGCGGCTTCCTCGACATCGCCCTCTTACTGGCCAAGTGCCGCATCGCGTGTCGATGGGGCAGAGGGCGTGCGCCAAAATTCAAGGAATGGCTCACTGACCTAGTATATTGTCAGGAACAGCTAACTAATTACGCAGAACTACTCCCTAGAGCCTCCCGCCCCAGAGATATTTGGGGCCCCCTAAAGGGCTACCTCCTCCAACACCCTCCACAGGCCACAGAAGCCGACTCAGCGGAGTAGAAATAGCATTGACACACCCTCAGGATAAATCCAATGATCCTTGTCTCTCCCACCTCCAGTACTCATCTCATCCATGCCCTCCTGCCTCCCCGTCAGGCCCTGACAAACAGAACAGCGATCAATAGAAGGCCACAACGCTACCGGCCCACGATATCCCACAGATAACCCATGGGCTCAGTACGCAGAAACGCACGCCACCTAAACCACCTGACACCAAAGCATACATCACGGTGCACAGTGGGGCCAAGGGGGACTCCCTAGTTATATGATGGACATGATCGTTAGCGTAATATGACGTCTGGCACGCTCACGACGGCGCCGCAATAACACAGTACTCTTCCAGTTCAGCAACTAACTGTATATTTGTAAATGTGCGACATTGTGAATGTATTGTTGCTTCATTGTAATAAAATCAATAAACAGATTTTTTTTAAAACAATGCACATCCTGGGACGAGGTGCCAAGCCTCCTCCCCCAGGATGGGCAGGGTTCACGAAGGGGAAGCTTCAAAGGCGCGCCGCCTTTGTGAGCTTCCCCAGGCCACTTGCTACTCTCAGCAACTGGTCCCCACTGGTTCTGACCCCACTTTGGGCGGGAGAACCAGCGGAAAAAACAAGTGAGGAAGAGAGGTGTGCCCACCTCTGCCAACTCCACCCCTCAGATGGGGAAGGCGAGGTGAAGCACAACTCTCAGTCCACACCATCTTGAAAATGGGGGGGGGGGGGACTCAGTTATCCAGGGACAGGCTCATGCCCCCCTCCTACTGGAGGGTGGCATAATAGGGGGTGTACCCACCCCAGGGAAGGGACCCATTGGTCCCTGCCATTTACCTACCTGTAACACCCCTAAATCTAGAATTTAGGGGCACCCCTGAACCTTGCTTCCTCAGACAAGAACCTGCAAGAAGGACCGAACAGCCATGCAGCAGCTAACAAGAGGAAGACTCCCACTGACTTGGCCCCAGCCCTACTGGCCTGTCTCCCCCTCGAACTTGCTCCTGCGAAATCCCGATGTGTCCTGCGGCCAGCAACCTCAAAAACCCCGGAGGACCTGCCTGCCTCCAACTACAAAGACTCTGTCTCCCGTGAACACCGGATTTGTTCGTGTTAGAAATGGGATTTTTGGTAGGCTTGGGCGTGGGCCAAAGCCAGGCAAAAACCACCACCCTAGTCAGGATAAGGGAGTTACACTCCTAAAATAACCCCTGCTCACCCCCTTGGTAGCTTGGCACGAGCAGTCAGGCTTATCTTAGAGGCAGTGTGTAAAGCATTTGCACATAACCAACAGTAATACAGTGTATGCACTACAAAAGGACACCACACCAGTTTAGAAAAATATCCAATATTTTTATATAATTAAAACAAGACCAAAAACAATAAAGAACCACAATATTATACTTAAAAGTTCACAATTCAAAAATACGCTGATTAAAAAGAGTTCCTTGTGTGGATAGCGCCGTCCGGGCTACCACGGCGTCGTGAACACACAAATACAAAACAGTTCTGGCTGACCGCGGGGTTGCAGGCCAGCTACGGTGTCGGGAAGACCCGCAAACAGTACCTTTCAGAGTTGCAGGGCGATGGGGCCCTCGAAGTCACACGCGTTGCAGGTCGATCTCCTCTCTGGAGTAAGGAGCTCTGGCGTCGGGTGCTGCGGTGCGAAGTGCAGCAGTGCGGTGCCCTCAGGTCGCGGTGCGAGCAGCGGCTCAGTGGCGGCGTCAGATGGCGTCGTCGGTGAGACCAGGGTCGCGGTGCGAGATGAAGGCGGTGCTCGTCACGGTGCTGACAGATCACGGTGCAAGCAGCGGCGTCGTCGTTACTGAAGCGCTGTCGTCGGCTGACGAACTGGAGTCGATGGCGCTGGCAGGCCAAGGCTGCGGTGTGGGATGAGGGCGGTGCGTCGTGTACCTTACGAGCGGTGCCCCCGAACCACGGCGCAAGCAGCGGCGTCTATCTCGGCAGGAAGTGGCGGCGTCAGGCAGGCCAAGGCGACCTCGTGAAGCCAGGCGGTGCGGAGTGCGGTGCCCACAGGTCGCGGTGCGAGCAGCAGCTCGGTGGCGGCGTCAAAAGGTGTCGTCGGTGAGACCAGGGTCGCGGTGCGGCGGTACCCTCTGCGGTGCCCTCTGCGGTGCCAAAGCTTCGGCGTGAAGCGAGGCGGTGCGGAGTGCGGTGCCCACAGGTCACGGTGCAAGCAGCGGCTCGGTGGCGGCGTCAACAGGCGTCGTCGGTGAGACCAGGGTTGCGGTGCGGCGTTGCGGCGGTGCCCTCTGCGTTGCCTTCAGGACACGGAGTCGGCAGTGGTGTCGTAGACGTCGTCGAGTTGGTGTTCTTCGGGTTGCAGCACAAAACACACAGTCCCCAGTGCTGCGGGTCGAAGAACTTGAAGTCTTTGCTGTTCCTGAGACTTCGTGAACAGGGGGCAAGCTCTACCTCAAGCCCTTGGAGAGACTCACAAATTTAGGTTGCAGAAAGTCCAGTCCAGGCCTTTCACTGCCCAAGACAAAAGCAGCCACTGCAGGTCAGCCCAGCAAAGCACCCAGCAAAGCAGTCGTTCCTTTTTGCAGCTTCTCCGGCTCTTCTTCTTGGCAGTCTTCTTGTCCAGATGAGTTCTAAAGTTCAGGGGTCTGGGACCCAGCATTTATGTCCAAAAATCCTTTGATCTCTTAGGCAGAGAGGGCCTGTGCCCGGTCAGGACCAGTTCTGCCTTCTCTGGTGTGAATTCCTGGCAGGAGGTGGAGACGGCATTTGTCAGAGGCAGAGCAGGCCCTTTGAGGTGCAAGGAAATCTCCTTCCCCTTCCCCCATCGTAACCCAGGTCTCTTCAGCCCTTTCCTGACCTACCTAGACCATCTGGCGCCCCTCCTGCTCCCCCAGCCTTCTGTCATCCAAAACCCAGACAGGCAATCCACATTCCAGCAGAGGCACACGGGATGACTGAGCAAGAAAATACCTACTTTCTAAAAGTGGTATTTTCAAACACAGAATGTAAAAATCACCTTCACTAAAAGATGCATCTTTAGATTCTGAGTTCAGGCATACTAAATTCTATTTTCTTACCGAATTCCCTGGGCCAGTTATGTTTATAAGATGTTATAAACAAACTTCCCATTCTATCCTATGGGGAACTGGTAGCCTTGCAATAGTGAAAAACGAAATTGGCTGTAATTCACTATCAGGACATGCCACACACACCAGGGCATGTCCCACCTTTCACATACACTGCACCCTGCCCACAGGGGTACCTTGGGCCTACCTGAGGGGTGTCTGACATGTAAGAAAAGGGAAGGTTAGAGACCGGCCAGTGTGTGCACTGGCCAAGTCGACATGGCAGTTACAAACTGCGCACAGACTTCTGCAATGGCAGGTCTGAGTTACCGTTTTCAGGGCTACTCACGGGGGTGGCACAACCAGTGCTGCAGGCCCCCGAGTAGCATTTGATTCACCAGCCCTGGCACACGCAGTGCACTTTACTAGGGGCTAACAGGCAAATCAAATATCCAATCATGGAAACACCCATCCATAACACAATTTACACAGAGAGCATATGCACTTTAGCACTGATTAGCAGTGGTAAAGTGCACAGAGTCCTAAAACCAACACACACAGGGTCAAAAACAGGAGGCCAAAAAGCAAAAAGTCTGGGGGTAAACCCGCTGAAAAAGCCAAGTCTAACAGTTCGTCTGTAACCTTTGGCTCCGGCCAGACACCGCGGATCCGCCCCACTCTGCACCCGTCGTCCACGGCCCGAGCGGGCAAACACCACGAGGAGATCACCCCGGTGATCCTAACCCGAGATCCGGCGACCCCTGACCTGCCTCAAGTCTCCAGCCGACGCCTGCAGCCTAAATCCAGAAGGCCCCCCCTAACCGCGACCAGGAGCTGGTAAGAAGAACCGACCCCAAAAGGCACCCCTGCACCCGAAGCCCCACGGCCTTGTGTGCCCAAACCGACGGTGCCTAACCAACCCCTAACTTCCCAACTTACCTCTCGAAGTGGTGGTCGCACCCAGAAGACCTTCGTCCCCGAGCCTGCAGTGCCATTGCAAACCGGAGGTTCCCCATTGAAACCAATAGGGCGCCCGACGTCGAAACAGCACCCTGCACCCGGCCGCCCTAGTGCCGCTGAGGGTGCACCTTCGGTGCTACTTCGTTTCCCCATTTGCCCCGAGCTAAAGTCCAGGAGCTTTGCTCCCACAACCCAGTGGCCTGCTTGCCAGCAGCCACCAACCGGAGGCCCCCTATCCCCCATTGGATAACATTGGGCCTCAGCACTCTGCACCCGGCCGCCCTAGTGCCGCTGAGGGTGTAACTAGAGTGCATCCTTGACCCTGGGAGACCCCCGAGTCTACCCCCAGGACCTCAACTCCCACTACCAAATACTTACCTCAAAACCGATAACACTATTTTCCTCCATAGATTAACATTGACTGTTTTTCTGTGAAAAGTTTCCAAGTGTGGAGTTTGAGAAACTAAAGAAATTCTTTAAAATTGCATAATCTAACAAAAACGATTTTACTTACCTGTTTTCAGGAAATGTCCCAGAGTAGTATCTAGGTATACTACTCTGTGTAAGCCTAGTAATCTCAAAAGTTACTTACCTGCTATTTTACTAAAAAGCCTATTCAAGTCTATGTACTGCATTTACTAAATATTGCATTTCTCTGCTTCCATACTGTAAATCAAATCAAAGTGCATATACAATTATCATTCAACCTGTATTTCAATTGCATTACTACTGTAAAGTATTTATTGCTTACCTGTGCCAGGCTTGCTTGGTTCTAGAAAATAAAATAACTAAAAGAATATTTTTATACAAAAACAATTGGTCTGAAGTTTAGTCTTTGAGTGTGTGAATTCATTTGCTGACTGAGTGTGTACAACAAATGCTTAACACTGTCCTCTGATACTGCCTTACTGCTGGACCACACTACCACAAATAGAGAGTGAGGTGCTATCTAACTTTACCTCTGCCTACCTTTGGGGATCCACTGGACTCTGAGCACACTATACCTCACTTTGGCATAGTATATACAGAGCCAGCTTCCTACAATTACTGCACTTAAAATGTCTAAGAATTGGCTTAGACACTGTAGGGGTACAGGGCTCATGCACCTGTACCCTCACCACTGGTATAGTGCACCCAGCTACAGGAGTGGCTGATCTATGCCAGGGCAGTGGGTTGTAGACATGGCACACAGGGATGTGTGCCATGTCGACTCTTCACTTTGTTCTGCACCAAAACACACAGCCTGCAAAGGCAGTGTGTGAGTGTGAAGGTACAGGGCCTCTAAGGGTGGCACAATAAGTGCTGCAGCCCTTAGAGGCCTTCCCTGGTCACCGTGCCTTGGCTACCTGTGGTACCCTTTACCAGGGACTGACCTGTGGCCAGAGACTGCCAATTGGGTTTGGTCTTCAATGCAGTTTTAGGGAAAGAACATAGGCCCTGGGTACCTGATTGGCAGAAGCACAGGGCATACTCAAAGTACAACAGCAGTTCAGCAAAAAGTGGGGGCAGCCATGCAGAAAAAGGGCACTTTCTCACACAAAGGTACAGTTTTAGGGAAAGAACATAGGCCTTGGGTACCTGGTTAGCAGGAGCCCAGGGCACACTTAGTCAAACAGCATCAACATCAGGCAAAAAGTGGGGGCAACCATGCAAAAAGGGGCACTTTCCTACAGTGTGGATATATCTGCATGAGCAGATATGCCCCTGTGATGTCTAAGTTGATTCTTAGATTTTGCAAGTGGACAGGGAAGCCATGTGCTGGACACTGGTGTTTAAGAGTTCCCCAGCTACATGATGGCTTCACTGAAACTAGAGATGTTTGATATCAAACAACTTGTATTTATAAGCCCACATTGATTCTAGTGATGGACTTATTAATACTTGCACCCAGATGCACCTAAGAGGTGCCCCCTGAATACCTACCAACTACCTGTGAACTGGTTGACTGGTGCAGACCAGCCTACCTCCACAGGTTTTTGACCCCTGCAGATGAGACCCCTGGCTCTCTGAGTGCAGAAACAACGCCTGCTCTGGCCGGAGGTGTCACCTCCTCCAAACAGGATGGCTAAGTAATCAGCATATCAAGGCAGGAGGCTTCATAGGCTTCTGCCACCTTTGATATGCGACCCAACACTTCCCCAGATATGGGAAATGCCACCCCCTGCCCGGGCCGATTTAGCTTGTCAGGAGGCATGTTCCCTGCTCAGGCCAGTACTACCCCTAAATTGGGCTACCTGAAGTGAATGCGACTTTTAGAATTACACCATCTCCGGTTTGGTGGAATTAGGCTCTCTGGGTCAGAGTTATGCCCACTTGCCACAGGAAGTGGTCATATAATGGATGTAGATACCCTAAAGGCAAGTAGCTCATTGACTAATACCGGTCGTTCCCTGCAAGGCCCCTAAATTAAGTATTTAGGTGGCACCCCTGACAATAAGAACTTAGATTCGATGGATCAAGAAGAGAGGACAAAGAGGAGCTGTGAGAAAAAGCGAGAACTGAAGATTGCTGTAGACCAATGGATTATACCCAGATCTGTGACTTGGGGTGAATGTTTGACAATGTTCAACATTCCATCCATCATCTTTTTGTGTTGCATAACAATAAGTATGGACAATAAACAGGAGCCTCATAGAATACCTTGAAGCCAAAACCATCCTTCACCCCCCTCAAAGATGTTGCCACTCAGGCTGCAGCACAGAAACAGCGCCTTTAAAGTCCAAAGAAGATCTTAAAATTGTCCTGGATCAGGGTAGTTCAGCGTCTCTGATCCTCCTTGATTTAAGTGCTGCATTTGATATTGTCTCCTATCCTATTCCACCAGCTGGAAGAAGTAGGTATTACAAGGAATGCCTTAAAATTATTGCTTGCCTCATTTCTGGATAAGTTAAGTTTTCGAGTGAGGTACCTTTCCTCTCGACTAGCCATCATTTGAACTGTGGGGTGCCACAGGGCTCCTCAATGAACCCTACACTTTTTCATGTGTATGTCCGCCCTTTGTCTAATATCATCTGCTTTTCTGGCTTTACGATGGTATCTTACGCAGACGATACTAAGAGGATTGTATTTGTATTGACAAACATAGGCTCTACCTCCATGAGACTCAACAGCGGACTAGAGTGGATGACAGCTAGCTGCCTAAAAAAACACAAGTCTTGGTGGTTGGCAACAATCGAACACTCCGAGACCAGACAAACTGACCTCATTCTCTAGGAGAACGCCCACCCCGAAGCTGGAGGTCAAGAGATTAGGGATCGGTTTGGACAAGCGTCTCTCCATGGCATCCTAAGCAAAGAGGGTGGCTGGCAGCTGTTTCGGCCTCCCGAGATGGCTCCTGATGGAGTCAAGAAGAATTGGGATTCAATGATTGATTCTCTCATGCCTGGACGATGGCAACTCAATTTACCTGGGCAGTCCAATGTCTGTCATTAATAAACTACAAGTCATTCAGAACGCGGCCACTCAAATAGGTTTAGGTATTCCTAAAACATTGTCAGCTCGTGCAGCACTAAAAAGTCTCCATTGGCTGATCATAAGTTGCAGACTGCAATTCAAGGCGTTATGCATCACTCATTGGGCAAAACAAAGTGGGCTGCATGTTCTCCATCAGATGGTCACCTCCCGCAGGACCAACAGGGCTCTCAGGTCCAGCAATCTTGAGCTTCTTGTTGTTCCCAGAGTTAAGAGAGCTAGAAGTGGAGGTCGTTCCTTCACATGTCTGGCACCCAAACCCTGAAATTCCTTGCCTATCAGCCTGAGAATGGATGCCAACCTCAGGAGTTTTAGAAATAAACTAAAAACGTATCTGTTCCCCTAATCACTTTTAATTACCCTCACTCCAGCCAGCACCAACGGCTCTGGGAAGCCCGTTATCAGGTAGCCATGCGCTTTATAAAACAGGTGAATAGAATAGGTAAACAATGAGGATCAGGAAAAACCAGCTGCCTTTATTAGTAGGTGACTCTTCACCCATTGAGAGGCATTGGAGTGTCTTTGAGAGGGAAGCCTTCGCTGTGATTTGCTCTATAAAGAAACAAAGACTCTACTTATTTGGGACACAGATCAAAGTTAAAACCACAAAACCACAGGCCTCTCAGGTGGCTCATGCGGATAAGAGGAGAGATGAGGTGGTCCATCTCCCTGCAGGGAATCAACTTTACAGTGGAACACAGAACCAGCATTGAGCATACCAATTGAGATGGCCTTTCCAGGTTCTTCCACTTACATGATGAGAACTACCAGGGAAAAGGTTATCTTTCCTTTAAACACTACAACAAAAGGTTTGGTAGTGAATCTGAAAAACATACACGCTCACGTCAGCACATCATAGCACGCGAGTTTAATTCTTCCAGAATCGCTGAAATTACCTGAGCTGTGATACCCTCCTGTCATCTGCACTCCTCTGAAGGGAAAGAATAAAAAGTAAACTCAGGATGGGGTCGTGGGAGGTGGGGGGGGGGGAATGTTTTCCCTCCTCCCCTTCTCTGACTAACAAGCTGTCAAGGGGCAGTGGAGCCCTTCAAGGATATCCTTATTGCTTCATAGAATTTTTTTTTAACCTCTGTCCCCACCTACATGATTTATAGCCATTTTGATGATACTCTTCATAGCTGACCTCACTCTAGGACACACCTTCGTTCCTTCCCTCCGCACTAGCCGTTTTTTACACTACGTTTCGCCCTGAAGGTGTGACCCATATATGGGTTCTCACCGAAACACGTGTCGGTGCATACCTAAGATTGGAAAACAAGCACCAGAATTTTTGAACTGATTAATGTTGGATTTCATCGACCTACCATGAAATATGAAATGTATGTTATGTACGGAAAATTTACTTAAGTACCAATAAGTGCACTGGACCCCCGGTAAGCTGGGGCCCAAACTGGTGGAACTGAAGGGAAGGTTGCTTTCATATTCCTTTCATGTAGGCGTGCAAACGCTCACAATAGGGTCAGTTTACGCCCCCAACGAAAGTCAGTAGGGATATCTCTCGAAGGTAGTGCACAAAATCAGCACCTCCCCAGACAGGCCAATCTTATTGGGTGGAGACCTAAATATAGTCTTTGACAATGCCCTAGATAGATCAGCCCAAAGACCAGGACAGTCTGGTGCTCTCTCAGAAGTGGGGAAACAGATGCTCACCGACGCAGGTGTGTTCGATATGTGGAGAGACCAACACCCCGCATCTAGGGAATACACCTTTTATTCGCACTCCCACAAAACCTACGCTAGGATTGACTATTTTCTAGGCACGTTGAGTTTAAAACCCTACGTCGAACAAATGGAGGTATTGCCACGCACACTCTCAGACCACTCGACGGTCACCCTGGCCCTTTCCTTGCCACAGGTCGAGACTTCGTACCGGACCTGGCGTCTCCCCGACACGTTGCTGCACCGCCCAAAGGTGGTTCAGCAGATCTCCAAAACACTGCAAGATTATTTGGCTATAAAGGATACCCCCAAAACCCCCATAGATGTCCTTTGGGATGCGCTAAAAGCAGTGGTTAGGGAAGAATTCATAGCAATCGCAGCTTCAGATAATAAGATACGCAGGGAGAAAGGAGAGCTCCTGACGCAACAGACACAGGAGCTAGAATGCATACATCAAAGAACCGGGGCGCCCACAGTGTGGAGACAACTCGAAGCATCCACAGGAGGGGAGGTTATTAGCTCACAGACTAAGAACACATAGACAAGCATACAATATCGCCGCCGTGATAGCCTCCACAGGAGAGGAGGTGGTTACTGTGAGAAAGTGCCCTCTTTCTGCATGGTTGCCCCCACTTTTTGCTGAATTGCTGATGTGTTTTGAGTGTGCCCTGGGCTCCTGCTAATCAGGTACCCAGGGCCTATGTTCTTTCCCTAAAACTGCATTGAAGCCTAAACCCAATTGGCATCTCTGGCCACAGGTCAGCCCCTGGTAATTGGTACAACAGGTACCCAGGGCACTGTGACCAAAGAAGGCCTCTAAGGGCTGCAGCACTTATTGTGCCACCCTTAGAGGTCCTGTACCCTTACACTCACACACTGCCTTTGTAGGCTGCATGTTTTGGTGCAGAACAAAACAAAATGAAGAGTCGATATAGCACACATCTGTATGCCATGCCTACAACCCACTGCCCTGGCATAGATCAGTCACCCCTCTAGCTGGGTGCACTATACCAGTGGTGAGGGTACAGCTGCATGAGCCCTGTGCCCCTACAGTGTCTAAGGCCATTCTTAGACATTGTAAGTGCAGTGCTGCCATTAAGAGTATATGGTGCTGGGAGTTTGTCATTACGAACTCCACAGCACCATAATGACTTACACTGAAAACTGAGTAGTTTGGTATCAAACTTCTCAGCACATTAAACCCACACTGATGCCAGTGTGGGATTTAATGAAAAATGCACACAGAGAGCATCTTAGAGATGCCCCTGAAAACTAACCTACCACTAGTGTCCAGGCTGAGTGGCTGCTTTCAGCTGCCACCACCAGACATGTTCCTGGAGCCCTGGGTCCAGAGCCTGCTGCTCTCCGGGACCTGATACAATGCACATCCTGGGACGAGGTGCCAACCCTCCTCCCCCAGGATGGGCAGGGTTCACGAAGGGGAAGCTTCAAAGGCTTGCTGCCTTTGTGAGCTTCCCCAGGCCACTTGCTGCTTTCAGCAACTGGTCTCCACTGGTTCTGACCCCCACTGTCGGCGGGAGAACCAGCGGGAAAAGCAAGTGAGGAAGAGAGGTGTGCCCACCTCTGCCAACTCCAACCCTCAGGTGGGGGAGTCGAGGTGAACCACAACTCTCAGTCCCCACCATCTTGCAGATGGGGGGACTCAGCCAACCAGGGACAGGTTCATGCCCCCCTCCCACTGGAGGGTGGCATAATAGGGGGTGTACCCACCCCAGGGAAGGGACCCATTGGTCCCTACCTTTTCCCTACCGGTAACGCCCCATAATCTAGTATTTAGGGGCACCCCTGAACCTTGCTTTCTCAGACAAGAACCTGCCAGAAGCAAAGAAGAGGGACCGAACAGCTGTGCCGAAGCTAACAAGAGGAAGACGCCCACTGACTTTGACCCAGCCCTATCGGCCTATCTCCAACCGAACCTCCTGCGAAATCCCGGTGTGTCCTGCAGCCAGCAACCTCGAAAACCCCAGAGGACCTGCAGGTCTTCAACCACAAAGACTTTGTCTCCCGTGAACACCGGATTTATTCATCTGCAACCTCTGGCTCCGGTCGGACACCGCAACTCCGCCCCACTCTGCACCCGCCGTCCACGGCCGAGCTCGAGTGGGCAAACACAAGGAGGTCCCCCCGGCGACCCTAACCAGAAATCCGGCGACCCCTGACCTGCCTCATGCCTCCAGCCAACGCCTGCAGCCTAAATCCAGAAGGTCCCCCCAACCGCAACCCGGAGCTAGTAAGTAGATCCGACCCCAAAAAGGCACCCTTGCACCCGACGCCCCACGGCCTTGGGTGGCCAAACCGACGGTGCCTAACTAACCCCTAACTTCCCAACTTACCTCTCGAAGTGGTGGTCGCACCCAGAAGACCTTCGTCCCCAAGCCTGCAGAGCCTTTGCAAACCAGAGGTTCCCCGTTGCAAACAGGGCGTCGACGTCGAAACAGCACCCTGCACCCGGCCGCCCTAGTGCCGCTGAGGGAGCACCTTTGGTGCTACTTTGTTTCCCCGTTTGCCCTGACATTAACCCTAGGAGCTTTCCTCCCACAACCAAGTGGCCTGCTCGTCAGCAGCCACCAACCGGAGGCCCACTAACCCCCATTGGATAACATTGGGCCTCAGCACTCTCCATCCGGCCGCCCTAGTGCCGCTGAGGGTGTAACAAGAGTGCATCACTGATCCTGGGAGACCCCCGAGTCTACCCCCAGAACCTCAACTCCCCCTACCAAATACTTACCTCAAAACCGATAACACTATTTTCCTCCATAGGGTAACACTGACTGTTTTTCTGTGAAAAGTTTCTAAGTGTGGAGTCTGAAAACGTAAAGAAATTCTTTAAAATTGTACTATTTAAGCAAAACGATTGGAAATGTCCCAGAGTAGTATCCAGGTATACTACTCCGAGTAAGAAAAGTAAACTAAAAAGCAACTTAAGTATTGCATATCTCTGCAACCATACTGTAAGTCAAAACAAAGTGCATATACAATTACAATTCAAACTATTTACAAACTACATTACTACTGTAAAGTATTTATTGCTTACCTGTGCCAGGCTTGCTTGGTTCTAGAAAATAAAATAACTAAAAGAATATTTTTATACAAAAACAATTGGTCTGAAGTTCAGTCTTTGAGTGTGTGAATTCATTTGCTGACTGCGTGTGTACAACAAATGCTTAATACTGTCCTCTGATAGTGCCTTACTGCTCGACCACACTAAGATTGATGTGCTATCTAACTTTACCTCTGCCTACCTTTGGGGTTCCACTTGACTCTGTGCACACTATACCTCACTTTGGTATAGTATATACAGAGCCAGCTTCTTACAGTTACCGACCAGCAAATAGCCGAAACATTCCGACAATATTATGCAGAGCTTTACACAGCACAAGACCTTTAGCCGCAAGCCCAAGTTCAGCACCTTCAGAAAGTCCCCACATCCACGATCACACCAGACCAAGCAGAGGACATTGAATCCCCTATAAGAATCGAGGAGGTAATTCCAGCTATTTCCAAGCAGAAACCACTTAAATCCCCCAGACCAGACCGTTTCTCTGCCACGTTCTACAAAACCTTCTGCACCATATTGGCCCCTATCTTCAATAGGGTATACAACACAATAGGGACATCATCCGCCCTCCCTAAACTGATGCTAGAGGTCTCGGTGATTGTAATACCTAAAGCTGGGAAAGACAAGCGTCAATGTGCCTCATATAGGCCCATCTCCCTCCTTAATGTTGATTTTAAGCTATTCACGGGCATCCTGGCATCTCGTTTGTCACCTCTCCTTCCTGGATTGATCGACCCTGATCAAGCAGGCTTTGTCCCCAACCGCCAATGCGCAAATAACACCAAGCACTTACTACACTTAATAGATAAAGCCCAACAATTTGACACGGAACGGATGCTTCTGTCAATGGACGCTGAAAAGGCGTTCAACAGGGTCAACTGGCCATATTTAAAGGCAACACTACAGCACTTTGGGCTCCCTGAGAGATTCATAGCTTGGGTTTTTAGCGGGTACACCAAACCCACCACCACTGTCCGGGTGAATGGTCATACATCTACCCCGATTTTTATACAGAGAGGCACACGCCAGGGCTGCTCCCTCTACCTCTTGCTCTTCGCCATATACATGGAGCCAATGGCCCAGCGAATCCGTGATAACTCACTCGTCTCAGGAATACATTTTGGGGGAGGGGAGGGGGGGGGAAACACGCTTAGTCTATACGCAGATGACGTAATAGTGACTTTAGAAAATCCTTTTGGCTGAGCTGGAGCCATTCTCCCAAGCAGCAGGATTCAAAATTAATGTCCATAAGTCACCAGCCCTCAGCCTCACCCTGAAACCCCTTGCACTTAACGCCCTGAGAAACTCAAATCCCATACAATGGGCCCCAGTAGCGATTCCCTACCTAGGGATACAGCTCTCCACGTCCTTACTCAGCACCATTACGTTAAATTACTCCACTCTACTTCGCCACATCAGGGAGGACCTGCGCTGTTGGAATCCACACGCACTCTTGGCTTCGCTGGATTGCGGCTATTAAAATGTCCATATTGCCAAAGATACTATTCCTTTTTTAGGCCCTTCCATTGGAACCACCCCTGGGCACGATACGTACGCTTCAACAAGAACTGGAATTCTTTATTTGGGCAGGCAAAAGACCCTGTATGCGGCGTATTCTAAGCTACAGGCCCACATGGGAGGGTGGTCTTGGGATTCCCAATCTCCTGGATTATTACTGGGCAGCCCAGATTAAGGCGTTTGTCGAATGGTCACGCTCAATGTCCGAAAAGCATTGGCTTTTCATGGATAGGGCCCTGGCAGGGCGGTCGCTGTGGCAGATTCCTTTCCTGCCAAAATCAGCGAGGCCAAAGAACCTTTATCTCTCGCTCGCATTGCGAGCCCCCCTAAAAGCATGGGATAAAATAGCGGAGAAACAAAACCTTACCACCTTCCCGTCCCCATTGACCACCATCGTGGAGAACAACTCTTTCTCCCCATGGATGGATGCGAAGGCTTTCACATGGTGGACAAGAGAGGGTAGCAGATCGATTGGACACCTTTTCGATGAAGAGGGCCAGCTCTCTTTTGAAGACCTCCGAAACCAACAGGGTTTCCCTGAAACAGAACGGTACCCTATCAACAAATAAGACACTATGTCATGCACCCTAGTATCCGCCCGCAGGAGCAGCACCATCTCACCGCATTCGAGAAATGGCTGCTATCCAAATCTGATGATGCCCACCTTATATCACAGATTCACTGTTTAATAAGACAAGCCCGAACACCTCACAAGACGCCGAGCCAAAAAAGATGGGAACTAGAATTAGAACGTACACTTACTCGGCGTGAATGGGAGGACATATATTACAGAGCCAGACACACTGCACGTAACATTTCTAGTGTAGAGACCGCCACTAAAATAACTTATTGGTATTTTACTCCTATCAAACTCCATAAGGGCAACCCAGGAAAAGACCCCTTGTGCTGGTGCGGATGTGGTTTACCTGGCACTCCGACACACATATTGTGGGACTGCCCTCAATTAACTCCCTACTGGGCGCAGGTACTCAAGGATATAGATACTCATTTCGACACAGAATTGCCACGGTTTCCAGCATACATTCTCCTAGGCCTACCGAATGCTCTCATGTTCCCTCTTAAATCGCACAGAGGACGTCAAATTGCACTGGCCCTAGGGGCGTCCCTCCAAAACATACTCGCACATTGGGGAACTAGCCACCTGCCCACCCACACGGGATGGCTGCATTGGATGTGGCACATCCTCGGCATGGAGCGGATTCCCCTCTCACTCATCAATCAGAGCGCCTCATTGTAGGAAACTGGCTCTATATATACTACACCAAAATGAGGTATAGTGTGCATAGAGTCCAGGTGACCCCAGAGGTAGGCAGAGGTTAAAGTTAGATAGAACGTATAGTTTCTTACCTGTTGTTGTAGTTGTGCAGCTTGAAGACTTTCTGGATTCACTATGCTGTGCATTATTCCACCATCTAGTGGTTGGGTCCGGAATTGTAGTATTTCTTCTTTTTTTTATTTTTTTTTCGTGGCCCAGGTGGGCATCGACATACCACCATTTGGTGTCCTTCGTGACGTCGACGCGCTTCCTCCGGAAGCTCCCACCTTTGGTCGCTATCTTCGGATTCTTTTTTCTTGTCTTGTGTTACTTTGTTTCTCCTGTAATCTTTTAAGTCTTTCTCCAGTTTTAATCCCTTTCCTCCTGTCTCATCTTTCTGGCGGAGGAGGGTGGGTTCGCCAGTGAATCCAGAAAGTCTTCAAGCTGCAAAACTACACCGACAGGTAAGAAACTATACGTTTTGCAGCGTGAATCTTTCTGGATTCACTATGCTGTGCATAGACTTTGTAGCGGTTTGTCCTTATTGTGGTGGCTGGGTGGAAGATGAGCTCTGGTTACTTAATATATGTTGTAAGACCTTCTGACCCACTTGCGCTTCCTTGTTCATTTGGATATCTACACAGTAGTGCTTAGTGAACGTGTGCACTGAGGACCATGTTGCAGCTTGGCAAATGTCTTGAATTGGTGTGTTAGCTAGAAACGCAATTGTTGCTCCTTTCTTCCTTGTTGAGTGAGCATGAGCTGCTCCTTCTAACAGTTGTCCTGCTTGTTTGTGGCAGAGTTGTATGGTTTGTGCAATCCACTGTGCAATGGTATTTTTGGTAACTGGTCGTCCCAAAAAACTGCTGGCAAAGGAAACAAAACTGCTTTGTCTTTCTGCACTGCTTTGTCCTTTCTATATAGTGCATTACAGCCCTCCTGGCGTCCAGTGTGTGTAGTGCCCTTTCTGTGCTTGTGGCAGGTTTTTGGAAAAAACTAGGTATTTGGATTGTTTGATTGATGTGGAATCGTGACACTACCTTTGGCATGAAGTGTGGGTCTGTTCTCATCACAATCCTATCGTTGTGTATTTGCAGGTAGGGCTCTTGAAGTGTTAGCGCTTGCAATTCACTTACTCGTCGTAGCGACGTGATAGCCACTAAGAAGGCTGTCTTAATGTGAGCATGTGCAGTGTAGCTTTGTGAATAGGCTCAAAAGGTGCCTATATCAATTGAGTTAGTACCACCTTGAGGTTCCATGCTGGTGCTGGCATTCTGTTTGGAGGTGCGATTCTCTTTGCTCCTTCTAGGAATCTTTTTACTACTTGTGAGGTGAAGAAACTTTTCCCCGTTTCTCCTCTCGTGTAAGCCACTATCGCCGCTAAGTGTACCCTCAGTGATGTGTAGCTTAGTTTACCTTGTAGTAGGTGCGTTAAGTATTTTAGTACTGTTGATTCCTTTGTGATTCTCCTTTGCAGTTTCTCCCTAATGCACCATTCGGAGAATCTTTTCCATTTTGCTACGTAGCACTTTCTTGTGGTAGGTTTTCTTGCCTCCCTGAGCACTGCCATTGTGCTTGCTGGTAGTTTGAGGTGTGCAAATTCTAGGTCTTCAGGAGCCGTGCAGCTAGGTTGAGGCTCTCTGGCTCTGGGTGTGGCACCCTTCCGTTCTGCATTGTTAACAGGTCCCTTCTCTTTGGGAATCTGTGTGCTGGTGCTTGCGCCATTTCCACTATTTGTGAGAACCAGGACTGTCTGGCCCACAGAGGTGCTATTAGTATTAGCGACATGTTGCTGATCCTGCATTTGCTGAGTACCCTGTGTATCAGTGGTATCGGGGGAAAAGCGTATGCAAACGTCTTTGACCAACTTATCCATAGCGCATTCCCTTGTGACCGATGGTCTGGTTGCCTGGATGCGAAGTGTTGGCATTTTGCATTTTGGTGTGTTGCAAATAGGTCTATTTGCGGTGTCCCCCACTTCCGGAATACTCTTTGTATTTCTTGTTGGTTGATCTCCCATTCGTGGGATGCTGACGTCTGCCTGCTGAGTCTGTCTACTTCCACATTGTCCTTCCCCGGAAGATGTACTGCTAGTAGGTCTATTTCTAGTGGAATGGCCCACGTCCATATTTTCTGTGCTAACTCCGATAGTGCTACTGATTGTGTTCCACCTTGTTTGTTGATGTAGAACATGGTGGTTGTGTTGTCCGTCTGGATCAACACCCTGTTTCCGTACAGTTCCTTCTGAAAGGCTTTTAAGGCTAGGAACACAATTTTTAGTTCTTGGTAGTTGATGTGTTTGATCGCGTCCTGCTGCGACCATAACCCCCTCACCTTGAGTTTGTTCATGTGTGCGCCCCACCCCATCTGGGAGGCGTCTGTTGTGATGGTCACTGTTGGAGTTGGTTGTGTGAATGGTTTCCCTCGTGATATGTTTTCCTTGTTCCACTACGCTATTTCCTGATGCACTCCGTGCGTGACAACCACTAGATCTTCCCAACTCCCTGTTGCCTGTGACCATTGCTGCTGTATCCATTCCTGGAATGGTCTCGTGTGGAGTCGAATATTTGGGACTAGGTGTATGCATGAAGCCATCATTCCCATTAGTTTGCTCACTGTCCTCACTGTCAGAACTTGCCCCTTGCGGTACAGACGTGTCTCCTTCAGTATTGCCAGGGTCCTCTTTGTGCTGGGGAACACCTTGGCTTGTATGGTGTTGATCTCTGCCCCCAAGAATATCTTCACCTGTTCTGGTTCTATTGACGACTTTCCCGAATGGATTGAAAAACCCAGTTGGATTAGAGTTTGTATCACCTGCTGGATGTGTTGTTTGCACTGGCTGTAGGAGCTTGCTTTTACGAGCCAGTCGTCGAGGTAGGGGTATACATGTATTCCCTGCCTCCTTAGGTGCGCTGCTACTGCTGCTAGGCATTTTATAAATACCCTTGGCGCTGATTTGAGCCCGAATGCGAGCACTGTGAACTGGTAGTGAGTCTTGCTGATTACAAATCTTAGTAAGCGTTTGTGCCCTTTGTTGATGGGGATGTGCAAGTGTAAGAAAGTGGCTCTGTATATACTGAAGCAAAGTAAGGTTCAGTGTGCACAGAGTCCACAGTCCCCAGAGGTTTGGCAGAGGCTAAAGTTAGATATAACCTTACTCTCTAAAGTGGTAGCTTGGTCGAGCAGTAAGGCGGTATCAGAGGACAGTGTAAAGCATTTGTTGTACACACTTAGTCAGCAAATGGTCTCACACACTCAAGAACTGAACTCTAGGCCAATTGTTTTGTATATAAAAATATATTGTTGTTTTATTTTAGAACCACAAGTAGGTATAAAAATACTTTCTCAGAATAAGATGCTTTAGTTGTATACTTTCAATACACAATAGACTTAAATGCAATAGCTACAGTTATTGCAATAGGCAACACAATTCAAACACAATCATAACATTGAGCTCAATGGGGATTTTTAAGTAAATGCAATATCAATTACTTTGCGTATGATTTTCTTACTCAGGGCTGGATCCTGGATTCAGCCCTGGTGCATTTCCTATAAACAGTTGGAAGAAATCGTTTGTTACACAGGCGATTTTTAAGGAATATTTGTTTGTTTCAAAAATCGACACTTAGAAGAATTTCTGGAGGAAACCAGGCAATGTTATCCTATGGAGGAAAATCAAGTTAATCGGTAAGTACAGTTGTAATTGCTTTGCAGGGTCAGTGCTGGGCACCAAGATCCAGCACTGGGATCTCTCCTGATAACAGGTGAGTAATTTCGTTTTCGTTGATCGGACGATTTTTAGTAAATATTTTAAAGTTTCAAAACTCGACACTTAGAAGAAATTTCAGTGTAAACCAGTCAATGTTACCCTATGGAGAAAATGTAGGTTATCGGTTTTCAGGTAAGTACTCGACTGGCAGAGTTAAGGTTCTGGGCATAGACTCAGGGGTCTCACAGGGTCAGGTAGGTACAGTTGGTACACCCTCAGCGGCACAGGGGCGGCCGGGTGCAGAGTGAGTTAGGCCCAATGTTAGCCTATGGCAGGCAGGGGGCCCTTGGTTGGTGGCTGCTAGCAGGCAGGCCACGAGGCTGTGGGAGCTGGGCTCCTGGTCACTTACACAGGGCAAGTGGGGAAGTAGAATAGGATAGGAGTTGCACTCCCAGGGGCACTCTGGCGGCTGGGTGCAGGGTGCTTTTGAGCCGTCGGGCGCTCAATGGATTTCAATGGAGAAGTTACCAGACGAACAAAGGCTGCAAGCTCGGGGACGGACATTCTTCAGGTGCGACCACCACTTCGAGAGGTAAGTTGGGAAGCTGTAGGTTAGGTAGGCACCCCGGAGTTGGGCACAGGGGGCCGCAGGGCACAGGGGGCCGCAGGGCGCCGGGTGCAGGGGTGTCTTTTCGAGTCGGGAAATCTTATCCTCTGCTGGTCGCGGTTGGAGGGGTCCCTGGTTCTGAGGCTGCAGGCGTCGTCAGGAGCGTCGAGGAGGGTCCTTGGGTGCTGGATTCTGGGTCACTTTCGCCGGGGGGACGTCCTTGTGGTCTTTGTCCACTCAGGCACAGGCCGGGCTCGGCGGGTGCAGAGTGGGCAGGAGTCGCGGTTCCTGGCTGACACCAGGGGTTTGTTACTTGCTTTGAGCAGAACCACTGCTCGTGGGAGTCCCAGTTTTTTAGAGTCACAAGGCAGTCAGGTCCTCCGGGGTTTTCGAGGTTGCTGACCACTGGAGACGCCAGGGTTTAGCAGGAGCAGGTTCGAGGGTCGACAGGCCTGTAGGGCTGGGGCCAAGTCAGTTGGTGTCTTCCTCTTGTGAGCAGCTGCACGGCAGGTCTTCTTTCTTCTTGTTCTTCTTGCTTGTTTCGGATTCGGAATCTGAGGAAGGAAGGTTCAGGGTGCCCCTAAATACAAATTTTAGGGGCGTTACAGGTAGGTAAAGGGCAGGGACCAATGGGTCCCTTCCCTGGGGTGGGTACACCCCCTATCGTGCCACTCTCCAGTGGGAGGGGGGCAGGAGCCTAGTCCTGATTGGGCAGGGCTCCCCATCTTCAAGATGGCGAGAGCCCGGAGATGTGCTTCACCTCGCCTCCCCCACCGGAGGGCAGAGGCTGGCACACCCCCTTTCCTCACTTGGGGTTTCCCGCCAGTCTTCCCGCCAGAGTGGGGGCTACAACCAGTGGGGCCCAGTTCCAGAGTACAGCAAGTGGTCTGGGGAGGCTCACAGAGGCGGCATGCCTTTGAAGCTTCCCCCTGCCCATCCTGGGGGAGGAGACCTAGCACCTCGCCCAGGGCGTGCATTGTTGCAGGCCCAGGAGAGCGGATGGCTCTCTACCCAGGGGTCCAGCAACATGTCTGCTGGGTGGCAGCCTAGGCAGCCTCTCAGGCAGGACGTGGATTGTGGGTTAGGTTCAGGGGGCAACTCTAAGTTGCCCTCTGTCGTGCATCTCACATTAAAATCCCATACTGGCATCTTCGTGATGACGACCTCCCAGCACCATATACTCTTAATGGCAGCACTGCACTTATAGTGCCCAGGAATGGACCTGGGTACTGTAGGGGTACAGGTCTCATGCACCTGTACCCTCACCACTGGCATAGTGCACCCAGCTAGAGGGGTGACTGAGGTATGCCAGGGCCGTGTGTTTGTGGGCATGGCACACAGGGATGTGTGCCACGTCGACTCTGTGTTTTGTTCTGCACCAAGACACTCAGCCTGCAAAGGCAGTGTGTGTGTGTCAGGGTACAGGGCCTCTAAGGGTGGCACAATAAGTGCTGCAGCCCTTTGAGGCCTTCTCTGGTCACAGTGCCCTGGGTACCTATGGTACCATTTACCAGGGGCTGACATGTGGCCAGAGATGCCAATTGGGTTTATGCTTCAATGCAGTTTTAGGGAAGGAACACAGGCCCTGGGCACCTGATTGGCAGAAGCCCAGGGCACACTCAAAGTACTTCAGCAATTCAGCAAAAAGTGGGGGCATACCATGCAAGAAAGATGGCACTTTCTCACAGCAAGTACGCGTCCTTTAAATCTATAGTTGCCATGTAATCCCCTTCCTGTACCTGGGGTATTACCTCTTGCAGAGATGTCATTTTGAATCCTTGTGTCCTTATGAAGTTGTTTAAGAACCGTAGGTCTAAGATAGGCCTTAGTGTTTCGTCCACCTTTGGTACGAGGAAGTAGTTGGAATAAACACCCTTGTTTCTTTCCTTGTACGGTACTATCTCTATTGCTTCCTTGTTGATCAGTTCCTGTGCCTCTAGTACCAAGAGTGAAAGTTCTTTTGCAGAGTGTGACTTGTTGCTTGGCTTTTTGTTTGGAGGATGTTTTATTAGCTCTATACAGTATCCGTATTGTATGATGTTTACGATCCATTTGTCCGTTGTGACCTTCTTCCATTCCTGGAGGAAGTTCCTTATTCTGCCTCCTACTGGTGTTAAATGTTCGGGGAACTGCTTGTCTTTTGAAAACTGTTTTTGGACTTTTTCCCTCTTTGGATGCCCCCCTTGAGGTGTTATCTGGGTGAGCGTCTGCCTCTTGGCGAAGTCACTTAGAGGCGGGTTGTTGCCCTCCTCTCCGTGCCTGTCCTCGACCGTTTGAGCGCCCCCGAAAGGACTGGCCCCTTGGCTGGTATTGCCAGTTCTGCTGCTGTCCCCGTTGCTGCTGTACCTGGTTGTTTCCCTGATAACCTTGTTGGAAGGTTTGGTGCGAGGTACTTGGGTGGTTGCCTCCCCTACCATTTGGCCTTCTTGAGGGCGTACCCCTTCTCATTCCCCTGAACTGCAGTGCTCCCATGGACCTTGCAGTTTCGTTGTCTTTCTTGAGTTGGGTTAAGTTTTCGTCAACTGGTGTCCCAAAAAGTTGTTCTCCGTTGAAGGGCGTGTTCAGGATGTTATTCTGCACCTCAGGCTTGAAGCCCGGAATCCTAAGCCATGCGTGCCTTCTCTCTGTCACCCCGATCATCATCTGCCTGCTGGACGTCTCCGCTGCGTCCAAGGCCGACTTTAAACATGTGTTTGCCATGTTTTTCCCCACCTCTACCAGGTGGGTTGCCCTCTGCTGGTACTGTTCCGGTAGGTGCTTCAGGAGTTGCCCTACTTCTTCCCAGTGCTGGTATGCATGCCTGTTGATTAGGGCGCTGGAGTTGGCGATGCGCCATTGGATTGCTGCACTCCGTTCTACCTTCCTCCCCGTGAGTTCCATTCTCCTACTCTTTGTCAGGAGGTGGTCCTGCATTTGTGGGCACATTGGCCTTCTTCCTAGCTGTAGCCGTGATTATTGAATCGGCTGGCACTGATCCTTGAATGTATGCAGGGTCCTTTGAGGAGTGCTTGTACTTTTCTGTTCTTGGGGTTACAGATTTACATATAGATGGCTCCCTGAATGCCTCCCTGCCCTGGTCCAGCACACTAGGGAGCATGGGCAGGAATTGACTCCTTGTTTGTGTGGGTAAGAGTCTCCAGGAGAAAGCAAGCCTTAGGTTTCTCCTCCTCCAATTTTACCCCATATGTCTGTGCAGCATTCTTGACCACCATATTATAGATCCCTATATCGTCTGGTGGTGAAGGCCTCGAAGGGTATGTGTCTACCCCTTCTTCTGGCATTTCGCCGAGGTCATATCACTCTAATTCCTGCGCCTCTGAGCACGTCGAGTCCTGGTAGGTTAGCTGTTCTTCCTCGCCTTCTCCCTCGAAGTAATACAGGGCCTCTTCTTCCTGTTCACCTTCCGGAAACCCGCCGCACACCACCGCACCCTACAGATCCCCCGCAGATGCTGGAGCAAAGTCACCGAAGACCAACTCCAGACAAACCTCGCACTCAGCCCACCCACCGACCCCTCCAACCCAGACGCCGCCGCCCGCAATCTCAGACGATGGATGGACGACAGCGCCAACACCTTAGCCCCGCTGAAAAAACCAACCTACAAAGACACCAGCAAGAGAGCCAGCTGGTTCACCCCGGAACTCCTAGCATCCAAGCGCACCTGCCGGAAACTGGAGAACAAATGGCACAGCGAGAAGACGCCATCCGCAACCACCATCACCTCATCAGGTCCGCCAAGAGGACCTCCTTCAAAGACCGCCTCGACAACAACGCACACAACAGCAAGGAGCTCTTCAGCATCGTGAAGGAACTCTCCAACCCCAGCTCCAAACCCAACGACATCCCGCCGTCGCAAGCCCTGTGTGATTCCCTCGCCACCTTCTTCCACCGCAAGATCGCCGACATCCACGACAGCTTCGACTCCCGGACGACCCCAACAGGCCCGGCACATCAGACCCGCCGCACCCCATCGACCACGACCCCCTGACAGCCTGGGTCAACGTGAACACCGAGGACACAATTAAGACCATGGGCACAATCCACTCCGGCTCCCCATCAGACCCTTTTCCACACCACATCTTCAACAAAGCCGGCAGCTCCATCGCACCCCACCTGCGCAACGTCATCAACTTCTCCTTTGAGACCGCGACCTTCCCAGAGAGCTGGAAACACGCCGAGATCAACGCCCTACTCAAAAAACCCAAGGCGGACCCGAGCAACCTCAAGAACTTCCGGCCCATCTCCCTGCTTCCATTCCCAGCTAAGGTCATCGAGAAGATAGTCAACAGACAGCTCACCCGCTACCTCAAAGATAACAGCATCCTGGACCCCTCCCAGTCAGGATTCCGCAGCAACCACAGCACCGAGACCGCCCTCATCGCCGCCACAGACGACATCAGGATCCTGCTGGACAACGGCGAGACGGCGGCCCTCATCCTCCTGGACCTCTCCGCCGCCTTCGACACTGTTTGCCACCGCACACTACGCACACGCCTCCACAACGCAGGGATCCGAGACAAGGCCCTGGATTGGACCACCTCCTTCCTTTCCGGCAGAACCCAGAGCGTGCGCCTCCCCCCATTCCGATCCGAAGCCTCCGAGATCATCTGCGGCGTACCCCAGGGATCTTCCCTCAGCCAGACACTGTTCAACATCTACATGGCTCCACTCGCACGCATCGCCCGACAGCACGACCTCAACATAATCTCCTACGCCGACGACACTCAACTGATCCTCTCCCTCACCAAGGACCCCCTCACTGCCAAATCCAACCTCCACGAAGGAATGAAAGCCGTCGCCGACTGGATGAAGTGCAGCCGACTTAAGCTGAACACAGACAAGACGGAGATCCTCATCCTCGGCTCCAACCCATCAGCCTGGGACGACTCCTGGTGGCCCTCGTCACTAGGGGCACCCCGACACCAACCGACCACGCACGCAACCTGGCAGTCATCCTCGACTCAACGCTCACCATGACCAAGCAAGTCAACGCAGTCTCCTCCTCCTGCTTCAACACCCTCCGCATACTCCGCAAGATCTACAGGTGGATCCCGACAGACACGAGAAGAACAGTCACCCAGGCCCTCGTCAGCAGCAGACTAGACTACGGAAACGCCCTCTACGCAGGAGCCCCGACCAAGCTCATCAAACGACTGCAAAGAATCCAAAACGCCTCTGCACGCCTGATCCTCGACATTCCACGCCACAGCCACATCACCCCCCACCTGAAAAACCTGCACTGGCTCCCCGTCGACAAGAGAATCTCCTTCAAACTCCTGATCCACGCACACAAGGCACTCCACAAAACCGGCCCAGCCTACCTCAACAGTCGACTCTCCTCCTACGTTCCCAACCGTCAACTCCGCTCCGCCGACCTCTCCCTGGCCACCGTCCCGCGCATCCGGAGAACCACCACCGGAGGAAGATCCTTCTCTCACCGCGCCAAGATCTGGAACACCCTTCCCCTCAATCTACGACAGACCCAAGACCTTCTGACCTTCAGGAGACGACTCAAGACCTGGCTATTCGACTAGTAGCGGCAACACCCCCCCTCCTCTCCCTCAGGGCCTTGAGACCCTCGTGGGTAAGTAGTGCGCTTTACAAATCTTGTGATTGATTGATTGTTCTTCGACCGGTTCAGGCGTTTTCGGCGGTTCAGTGTCCTCGAAGCCCCTTTCGACCTCGGCCGCGGGCTTCGGCGGGATGGTGTACTAACTCATCTTATCATCTAAATCCTTTTTCCGCAGCAGGATGCTCGCCATTACGGCCTGGAGCCTCCTCTTCTTCCTTTCCATATCGGCAGCCTGTTCGGCGTCGAGGGTTTGAGAGCTTCGCTTCTTGGTCATAGACGTGGACATTGTCGTAGAAGCGGTTGTCGACCCTTCGTTTCTCGGCGTCGAGGAGTCCTTTTCGGGGGCTTCCTTCGACGACCTTGATTTTTCGTGGGTCTTTGCCGTCCGGGAGTCCTTTTCGAAGGATCCGCTGGGCTCTTTGTCCTCGGGTGCAGTTGCTTTCGTCGAGTGTTTCGACGGCACTGTTCCCTTCGAGGACTTTGTCTCACTCTTTCGAGTGTCGGTCGAGTGTTTGGGGGGCCGTCGACTCTTACCTCCTTCGAAGTTTTCTTATGGACTTCGACGACCGTGCAGTCCTCCGGTCCTTCGGCGATGTTGTCCTCCTCTCCACTGGAGAGGCCCAAGTCTCGGAGCGATGGAGGTGGCCCCTGCCCCTGCATGGTGTGGTTCGCCCTTCTCTGCCTCTCTCTTACTCGGAGGGTCTTGGGTGTGAACGTCGAGCACGCGTTGCAGTCCTCGCTGCTGTGGTCGAGTGGCAGGCAGAGGTTGCAGACTGGATGCTGGTCCTTCTGGGAGTATTTGTGGTGGCAATTGGTGCAAAACTTGAAGGGAGTTTTGTCCATGCCTGCGCTCAGGGAGCCCCCTGTGAGCGCATTCTCGTGTGAACGTCGAGTTCTCTCGAAATTTTCTTCTCCTTAGTAGTCCCAGCTACCTGGCCTGTAGTCGGGTGTGATGATAATCCTTGATTTTCGCGATTTTTCCGTTTTCCGTCGATTCCTCTTCCAAAACTCTGGAACTCTTCGACAACGATCCAGACCCAACGGCGGAAAAAAGAATCTGAAGATGGCGACCAAAGGTGGGAGCTTCCGGAGGAAGCGCGTCGACGTCACGAAGGACACCAAATGGTGGTATGTCGACGCCCACCTGGGCCACGAAAAAAAAAAAAAAAAAGAGAGAAGAAATACTACATTTTTGGACCCAACCACTAGATGGCGGAATAATGCACAGCATAGTGAATCCAGAAAAGATTCACGCTGCAAAACCTTACTCTATTTGTGGTAGTGTGGTCGAGCAGTAAGGCAGTATCAAAGGACAGTGTTAAGCATTTGTTGCACACACTCAGTCAGCAAATGAATTCACACACTCAAGAACTGAACTCTAGGCCAATTGTTTTTGCATAAAAAATATACTGTTTTATTTTTAGAACCAAGCAAGCCTGGCACAGGTAAGCATTAAATACTTTACAGTAATAAGTTGCTGAATGTAGAACAGTTTGAAAATGCAATAGAACTTGTACTTGGTTTGATTTTCAGGGGATGCAGTAGGTTGCAATACTTAGCAAATAGAGTACATTGAAATGAATAGGCTTTTTCAGTAAATTACAGGTAAGTTACTTTTTACGTTACTTTTCTAACTCCGTGCTGGATACCTAGCTTCAGCACTGGGACATTTCCTGCAAACAGGCAAGTAAATACGTTTTGGTTATTTGTACGATTTTTAAAGAATATTTTTAGATTTCAAAACTCCACACTTAGAAACTTTTTGGAAGAAAATTGTCAATGTTATCCTATGGAGGAAAAACAGGTTATCAGTTCACAGGTAAGTTATCGACTGTGGGAGTTAAGGTTCTGGGGTTAGACTCAGGGGTCCCCCAGTGTCAGTGATGCACTCTTGTTGCACCCTCAGCGGCACTAGGGCGGCCGGATTCAGAGTGTTGAGGCCCAATGTTATCCAATGCGGGATAGGGGGCCTCCGGTTGGTGGCTGCTGCCAAGCAGGCCACTGGGGTGTGGGAGCCAAGCTCCTAGGGTTTAGGTCAGGGCAAATGGGGAAACAAAGTAGCACAAAAGGTGCACCCTCAGCGGCACTGAGGCGGCCGGGTGCAGAGTGCTGTTTCGATGTCGGGCGCCCTGTTGATTTCTATGGAGAACCTCCGGTTTGCAAAAGCACTGCAGGCAGGGAGACGAAGGACTTCTGGGTGCGACCACCACTTCAAGAGGTAAGTTGGGAAGTTAAGGGTTGGTTAGGCACCGTTGGTTAGGCACCGTTGGTTTGGGCACACAAGGCCATGGGGCGTCAGGTGCAGGGGTGCCTTTTGGGGTCGGATCTTCTTACCAGCTCCGGGTCGCGGTCAGGGGGGCCTTCTGGATTTAGGCTGCAGGCGTCGGCTGGAGGTTTGAGGCAGGTCAGGGGTCGCCGGATCTCGGGTCAGGATCGCCGGGGTGACCTCCTCGAGGTGTTTTTCCGCTCGGGCCGGGTTCGGCGGGTGCAGAGTGGGCTGGATTCGCGGTCTCCGGCTGCTGCCAGAGGTTGCAGTTAAACAAATCTGGTGTTCATGGGAGAAGCAGTCTTTGGAAGTGAAGGCAGGCAGGTCCTCTGGGGTTTTTGAGGTTGCTGGCTGCAGGACACCAGGATTTCGCAGGAGCAGGTTCGAGGGGAGACAGGCCTGTAGGGCTGGGGCCAAGTCAGTGGGCGTTTTCCTCTTGTTAGCTGGCTGCACGGTCCTTCTTTTCTTCTGGATCTGAGGAAGCAAGGTTCAGGTTGCCCCCTAAATACTAGATTTAGGGGCGTTACCGGTAGGTAGAGGGCAGGGACCAATGGGTCCCTTCCCTGGGGTGGGTACACCCCCTATTGTGCCACCCTCCAGTGGGAGGGGGGCACGAGCCTGTCCCTGGTTGGTTGGGTCCCCCCCCCATCCTCAAGATGGCGGGGACTCAGAGTTGTGCTTCACCTCGCCTCCCCCACCTGATGGGTGGAGTTGGCAGGGGTGGGCACACCTCTCTCCCTCACTTGTTTTTCCCGCCGGTTCTCCCGCCCAAAGTGGGGGCAGAACCAGTGGGGACCAGTTGCTGAAAGCAGCAAGTGGTCTGGGGAAGCTCACAAAGGCGGCAGCATGCCTTTGAAGCTTCCCCTTCGTGAACCCTGCCCATCCTGGGGGAGGAGACTGTGCATTGTTTCAGGCCCCCGAGAGCAGCAGGCTCTCGACCCAGGGGTCCATAAACATGTCTGTTGATGGCAGCCTAAGCAGCCACTCAATCGGGACACTAGAGGTGGGTTAGTTTTCAGGGGGCATCTCTGAGATGCCCTCTGTGTGCATTTTTCATTAAATCCCACACTGGCATCAGTGTGGGTTTAATGTGCTGAGATGTTTGATACCAAACTTCCCAGTTTTCAGTGTAGCCATTATGGTGCTATGGAGTTCGTAATGACAAACTCCCAGCACCATATACTCTTAATGGCAGCACTGCACTTACAATGTCTAAGAATGGACTTAGACACTGTAGGGGTACAGGGCTCATGCACCTGTACCCTCACCACTGGTATAGTGCACCCAGCTAGAGGGGTGACTGACCTATGCCAGGGCAGTGGGTTGTAGGCATGGCCCACAGAGGTGTGTGCCATGTCGACTCTTCACTTTGTTCTGCACCAAAACACTCAGCCTGCAAAGGCAGTGTGTGAGTGTAGTGGTACAGGACCTCTAAGGGTGGCACAATAAGTGCTGCAGCCCTTAGAGGCCTTCTCTGGTCACAGTGCCCTGGGTACCTGTGGTACCATTTACCAGGGGCTGACCTGTGGCCAGAGATGTCAATTGGGTTTAGTTTTGGGGAAAGAACACAGGCCCTGGGAACCTGATTGGCAGGGACCCAGGGCACACCAAGTAAAAGTGCATCAGTAGTCTGGCAAAAAGTGGGGGGGTTACTGCAACAGAAACCCACTTTCCTACACTCATTCCCTGCTCTTTGGAAATCCTGCTTTTCACTACTCTTCTCTGAATTTAAAGAGCTCACTTGCCCCGAATATCTGCGACTGTTGCGCTTCACAGACCCGGCACAGGCTGTCCCTTAGGATGCAACATAATAAGTCTGGTCGCTTAACAGCCAGAGGGAGGGGGAGAGAGGAGAAGAGGGACATGGGGGAGGGGTGAGGACGTAGGGGTTGTTGAACAGATACGTTTTATCACTTCTCACAAGTTCGTGGGATGTTACAAACCATACTTACATTATTGCTGTGATTATTTTTGTCAAAGTATATAAATCAATAAAGAAATTTAAACATAAGTGCACTGGACAAGGGATTGCGATCTAGGTCTTTGTGAGCCTCTATAACTGTTTTTATAGATGTTTGTTGCCATGTCTCACGGTATGAACAATGTATGTGGTCTGCTAGATATGTATGCAGTATATGAGTTGGTATGATTGTTTGGTTAGGGAGGTAGTGTACAAATATTCTCAGAGCGAGTGTTTCTTTATTGGCTGAGTTTTTGTACACTATGGGAGAGTGTATACATTCAAATTTTGTGTTTACTTCAAAAGCTTTATATCAAATATGGAAAAAAAATGATGTTTACTATTTTATGTAAAATGATTTGAATCATGTCTTTTGTGTATATATGAGTTGAATCGCTTGGTTAAAGTGTGACTCTTTAGCGCTCTATATCGTGGTGAGATATTCCGCCCCAGTATTTAATCAGCCAGTTTGTATAGTTTCAAGGTTGGATTTCATTCCCCTGTTTTCCCTGCCTTTGTATGGATTTGACCAGGGGCCCTCTTCTTCTTTGATGATTAAAGGTCATCTTTCATCTGGAGAGTGGCCATGTAGTAAAGGGCCTCTTTTAGCATAAACACCTCTAACCCCCCACCCCACACCTAGTTTTTGGATGGATGCTGCTAGTTTTTCAACTCTGTAGTGCACTGCGCCCTGCTGTTCAGGCCCCAGTGCATATACTCTGACCCCAAATTATGAGTACAATTGGCTAATACCTGATTAGCATTTTTAACTCACCAATAAATCACTAGTATATAGTCCAATAGGTACTCAGCACTAATAAGTTAAATGTCACTAGTGGACTGCAGCACTTAATTGTGCCACCAGTAAGGTGTAAACATGACACTAAGCCTGCCAACGCAGCCTAGTGAGGCAGCTTTACTGCCAACCCGACATGGCAAATAAACCCTAAGGGAAGCCCACAAGACAGGGTGCTACAAAATAACTGCAAGAAGGATTTACTTACCTGCAAGTAACAGCTGAGACTGCTGTAACCGGGAGGCCAATGGCAAATGGAGATGCACCGAACTCCACTGAAGCCTCATTGGAGATCAAGTGCTGAGGCCAGAGATGGACCCTGATGTGTGTGGACTCAAAGGGGGCCCCAGGAAAGCTCACCACATCATTTCAGGATCCTCAGCATCAGTACCAATTCTCTGCTGAACAGGGGTAAAGGATAAAAGTACAAAGAGGACCCTGAAACTGCTGGACCTGACAACTGTCTCCATGGACCAGAGGGGTCCCTGTGACTGGCTTCCACCCCACTGTGGCTCGTCCAAGTGAAGATTAATAGCCGTTCTAGCCAGTTGGCTCGGGAACTGCTAAACCACTTATGATTTATTGCATTCTTTTGAAAGTGAACTACAGTGACTCACTTATCTTTGAAGAATTATACCTCCAGTTTCCTCGCTATATATTTTTTCCTGTTTTTTGTGTCTATATGAAGATAACAAAATATACCCAATGTTTATAAATTGGTCTCTGATTTTTACTGTGTGATGTTTATTTACTGACTGTTCTGGTCGTTCTAAATGCTTTATACTTATTCCATTAATTAAAGCAGTGGGCTCTGTTGCACAGCTACCAGGATTGAGCTAATGGTTTTATTAAAGAACCTAACCGGACCTAATAAAGATTGTGACATTATTACACAGTGAGGTCTCACAAACACCCCATCTAATTATATTGCACTGTCCGAAAGTGACTATTCTTACCAGGGTTCACTCCCTTCATTGCCATTTTCAGTATCCTGGAAGACTTTGGTGGCAATGAGAGGAGAATGATCGAAGATCTGCCCATTATAACAGATGGAGTGGTAAGTATCTCAGGTCTGTATTTTGCTATAACAGGACAGTTCTCAACAACATGGGAACAAATCACTGTCAGTGCAACTGCATCAACAGCATGAGGGAGAGGGGATCTTGTTGGCATGCCATAGTTTCATAGAAGTGAAGTAAAATGTACATAACTTAGCTGTATCAGGTACAGCTGAGAGGCAATAATCTCGCGTGGGGCCATTTTCTCATCTTTCCATTGACTTACTCCAAGGACCCCATCAAACATTTCCATCTTTCTTTAGAAGCCATGAAGTGATGAGGATCATTGATAAGGTATTTCTGATATCCCCCTCTATAGCAGCCCAAGAACAACCTTGGCCTATAATGGGCTGTATTCTGAGGGGGTCCATCAAAGAAGTCTGGTGAGAGGTCAACAAGTGACAGAGCTGTAGGTATTTATAAGGTTGGGTATTGTGTAGGCCATATTGTGTTTGAAGGGCCTGAAATGACTTAATTTGTTTATCATGCCAAAAGTAACCTAGCTTGGAAATCCTGATAAGGTGCCAGCACTCAAAGCTATCCAATCAGGCGGTATGAAGAAGCCATTTCCAGTGCCAAAAGGGCATTTCATGAGGGGGTCTTTTACGCCATCGAATCCAACAGAGGGCAGAATGCGACCAAAGAATAGTCGCTCTGGTTATGTCTGGGAGAGATGCATTAAGTCCAGTATGGTGTGTCAGCCGGCACAGAAAAATGTTGGTTCGGATTTCTAGATTGTCATACCTGTGAGAAAGAAACATATCTCGTGGTGGCAGGTTGGTATTTACTAGTCAGGGAACCCACCAGAGGAAGGTTATTTTTATGGGGCATCTCCAAGATGCCCTCTGAGTGCATGGTATAATAAATCCAACACTGGCAGCAGTGTGGGTTTATTATGCTCAGAAGTTTGCTACCAACCTTCCAAGAATTCAGTAAAGCCATTATGGTGCTGTGGAGTTCGTAATGACAAACTCCCAGAACATATACTCTTTATGGCTTTACTGCACTTACAATGTCTAAGAATGGACTTAGACACTGTAGGGGTACAGTGTTCATGCAACTGTACCCTCTCCAGTGGTATAGTGCACCCAGCTAGAGGGGTTTCTTACCTTTACTATAGGCAGTGGGTTGAAGGCAAAGCACACAGGAATGTGTGCTATGTCGACTCTTCACTTTTCTCTGCACCAAAACACACAGCCTGCAATGGCAGTGTGTGTGTGTTAAGGTGCAGGCCCTCTAAGGGTGGCACAATATGTACTGCAGCCTTTCGAGGCTTTCCTTGGTCACAGTGCTCTTGGTACCCATGGTACCTTTTACAAGGGACTTACATGTGGCCAAAGAGGTGCCAATTGGGGGTACAAAGGTACAGTTTTGGGAAAGAACACAGGCCCTAGGAACCAAGTGCATCAGAAATCTGGCAAGTGGGGGGGGTTACTGCAACAGAAACCCAGCTTCCTACACCATCATCTTGAAGATGGTGGGACTTTTCCAACCAGGGCCAAGCCTATGCCTCCTTCAACAAGAGGGTGGCATAATAGTGGGTGTAGACACCCAGGTAAGGAGCCCATTGCTCCCTACCTGATACTCCCCTGTAATGCCACTAAATCTAGTATTTAGGTGGCTCCCTGCAGGAAAGTGCCCCTCTTTGCATGGCTGCCCCTACTTTTTGCCAAACCGTTGATGTACTTTGACCGAGTGTGCCCTGGGTTCCTGCCAGCCAGGTACCGAAGGCCTATGTTGTTTCCCGAAACTGTAATGTTGCAAAACCCAATTGGCAACTCTCGGGCCACATAAAAGTTCCTTGTAAAAGGTACCATAGGTACCAAGGACAATGTGACCAGGGAAGGCCTTTAAGGGCTGCAGCACTTATTGTGCCACCCTTAGAGGCCCTGTACCTTTACACCCACACACTGTGTAGGAAGCTGGCTCTGTATATATACTATACCAAACTGAGGTATAGTGGGCACAGAGTCCAGTGGAACCCCAAAGTTAGGAAGAGGTAAAAGTAGATAGCACCTAACTCTCCATTTGTGGTAGTGTGGGCGAGCAGTAAGGCTTTATCAGAGGGTAGTGTTAAGCATTTGTTGTACACACAATCAGCAGATGATTGTCACACACTGAAAGACTGAACTCAGACCAATTTTGTTTGTATAAAAATATTCTTTCAGTTATTTTATTTTCTAGACCCGAGCAAGCCTGGCACAGGTAAGTGATTTATACTTTGCAGTAATAATACAGTTTGAATTGCAAGTGTATATATACTTTGGTTTGATTACAGTAGAACTACTAGTGATGCAATGCTTTGAAATATTGTACATATACTTTGTATTGGCTTTTCAATAGAATGTCAAGTAGATTACTTTACAGATTACTTTTCTTACACAGTGTAGTATACCTGGATACTACACTGGGACATTTCCTGTAAACAGGTAAGTAAAAGCGTTTTGGTTATTTGGTTACAGTTTTAGAGACATAGATTTTTCAACTCCACACTTGAAAACTTTTTCATAGAAAAACAGTCAATGTTATCCTATGGGAGGAAATAGTGTTATCGGTTAACAGGTAAGTACTTTGTTGTGGGAGTTGGGTTTCTGGGGTTAGACTCAGGGGTCCCCCAGGTTCAAGGACGCACTCTTTTTACACCCTCAGCGGCACTAGGGCAGCCAGGTACAGAGTGCGGAGGCCCAATGGTATCCAATGGGGGATAGGGGGCCTCCGGTTGTTGGCTGCTTACGAGCAGGCCACAAGGTTGTGGGAGCAAAGGTCCTGGACTTAAGCTCAGGGCAAATGGGGGTTCAAGTTAGCACCAAAGGTGCACCCTCAGTGGCACTAGAGCGGCCGGGTGCAGGGTGCTGGTTTGTCGTCGGGTGCCCTGATACTTTCAACGGGGAGTCTCCGGTTTGCAAACCCACTGCAGGCTCGGTGACTAAGGTCTTCTGGTGCGACCACCACTTGGGGAGGTAAGTTGGGATGCTGCGGGTTGGGCCACCCAAGGCCGTAGGGCGTCGGGTGCAGAGTGTCTTTTAGGGTCGGATCTTTTTACCAGCTCCTGGTTGCGATTGGGGGGACCTTCCGGATTGAGGCTGCAGGCGTCGGCTGGAGGCTCGAGGCAGGTCAGGGATCACGGATCTTGGGTCAGGATCGCCGGGGAGACCTCCTTGTGGTGCTGGGACACTCGAACTCGGGCCATGGGCGACGGGTGCAGAGTGGTGCAGACTCGCGGATTTCGCCGGAGCTGGAGTCTTTTCGTGAACAAATCTGGTGTTCACGGGAGACAAAGTCTTTTCTTTGGAAGGCAGGGCAGGTCCTCGGGTGTCTTGAGGTTGCTGGCTGCAGGACACACCGGAGTTTCGCTTCTGCAAGTTCGAGGTGGGGACTGGCCGGTAGGGCTGGGGCTAAGTCAGTGGGCGTCCTCCTCTTCATAGCTTCAGCACGGCTATTGTTCTTTTCTTCTTGTGGTTTCTTGTCTGAGGAGGCAAGGTCCAGGGGTGACCCTAAATACTAGATTTAGGGGCGTTATAGGTAAGTAAAAGGTTGGGACCAATGGGTCCACTCTCTGGGCACTGCCACTCGTGTCGCCCCACTGCAGTGACTTCGCCCCTAAGGCCACCGGGTCAGCAATGTGGCAGGACGCTCCCGCTGCGCCGACCCCCACCTCCGTGCAGTCGCAGCCTTCCAGCCCGTGCCGGCTCTGCCCCTCTCAGTCTACAGACTCACCAAGCGCTGCAATGCACACCCGACTCACAGGGCGCACAATTGAGTCCACCGCAGTCCACAGTGCAGCGGTCGCCCTTACCAGTCCCGGGAAGGATCGTTACAGTGCCTACCTCCCGGCCTCAGCGGTCCATTTGCGCCGCTTCCTTTAGGACACAGATCGCGGGGTCGTCATTTTGTTTCACCAGGCGAGCCCGTAGCAGCAATATTCATGCGTATTCTCTCAGCAGCGCGGGGGCTCACAGACTTCAACAGAGCTCCTGCTGGCTGCAATGGTGTTCCGTTGCCCACTCCTGTCCTTCATGGCTCTCAGCGCCCGCAGGCTCCGCTTGTGACACTGCCCCTAGGAATCGAAGGGCCGCCATTTTGCTGCCCAAGGCGAGCCCAGCAGCAGCAGCATAGAAGGGTGTTTTCTCAGCAACACGGGGGTTCCAAACCCCCAGGGGCGCCTCCGCTAGTTGCCGGGGTATTCCGGTGACCTCTCCCACCGTTCAAGTCGTCCGGCGCCCGCCAGCTCAGTCCGATAATTATCGGATTATCAGTTCGGGCCGCGGAGCCTCCCTAGATGGCGGCCATGTCGCAGCCGGCACACTAGCGCCCCAGCCAGCACACTAGAGTTAGGTCGATTTTCAGGGGGCATCTCTAAGATCCCCCCTGAGTGCATTTTTCATTAAATCCCACACTGGCATCAGTGTGGGTATGATGTGCTGAGACGGTTGGTACCAAGCTTTCCAGTTTTCAGTAAAGTCATTATGGTGCTGTGGAGTTCATAATTACAAACTTGCAGCACCATATACTCTTTGCTGCATTACTGCACTTACAATATCTAAGAATTGGCTTAGACAGTGTAGGGGTACAGGCCCTGATATCAGATTTTGACGACGTACGAAGAAGAGCTGTGCAAAATCGAAGCCCTACCGACCGGTCTGCAGCCCTCAAAGACCCTGCTTAAGAAAAGCGCTTCGACCCGCAGACCAGTCACCTCCAGAACCCAGGGAGGACTGCCTGCCTTCAAAAAAGACTCCTAATCTCCTGTGGACAGCAGACCTGTTCAGAAGAAATCATCTACAGAGAAAAAGAACACCTCCCTGAGGAACCACAAACTTGTCTCTGGATCCAACTCTGCACCAGACGTCCACGGCCCGATTCCAAGTGGCCCACTGGTCCTGCGAAGGTTCCCCAGTGCGTCTGAGCCAGAGTCCACTGTCAGCTGACCCCTGCTGGACTCCTCCACAATGCCTGCCTCCTCAACATAAAGACCCCCCCACCCCCTCGACCCCCTGACCGCGACCGACCCGGTAAGAGATTTCCAATGCCCAAGGACACCCCTGCACCTGAGGTCCCTGGGCCTTGGGGACCTCAACTATCGGTGTCCCTACGTTCCCTTGCATACTCACCTGGGCAGCTATGAGTTTTCTTCATCCGGCCTTCTGGCCTGAGCCTGCAGCCTTTCTTAAAGATTGATCTCCCCTATTGGCTAACATTGGGCGCCCGACGCTGCACAACGCCACCCCTGTGCCGCTGTGGGTGTAAGTTTGGTGCTGCCTTGTGGCCCACTCTTGTAGATCCAGGAGATCCACCTCTGAGACCACTTTACTCACCTGTGAGCAGCGCGACTGAGTACCCCCAGTCTCCAAGGGTTAACATTGTTCACCCGACCTCGAATCTGACCTCTGCAACTGGCTGCCCCTAAGCTACGGGTGGTGCTTTGGAACGGATTTGAACCTTGCCTGGTGTTGATCAAAGGCCTCAAAGACTGAATCTCCAAGTAGAGTACTTATCTGCCAAAACTGCATTCTTGTTTTCCTCCCATAGGTTAACACTGCGAAGCTTAAAAATTGCACGTTGTCCACTTTATAAACTAAACAGTATTTTTCCTGAAAAATGTACTTGCCTTTCTGTGAACAACTTGGTCTTAAAATAGATCTTGAAAGAAGCTTATTTTTCTAAAATGTGTGTGGATCTCCTTTTTGAGTCGTAGGTCATTTATTAATCACTGTGTGCATAACAAATGTCTTACACTCCTCTGTGTAAGGCCTAAGGCTGCTCGCCAACACTACCACAAATAGAGTACTTTGGGTTTAGAATGAGCCCTGCACAATTCTGGGGAATCTCTGGACTCTGCACGATTTAATGACATACTGGTACACCATATAGAGCCAGCTTCCTACAATACCCTCCAAGCAGCCAGTCATTCAAAGTTAGGATTAGTGAGGCCCAGTAACAGAGCTTGAGGTCAGCCCTACCCATGCCTCTATCGCATGTTAATTGGGTACATTTTGAGGGGGCTCTTGTATAAGGGCCCTGAGCGTCCTTCCCAGGATAAGGCAAGGAGACAGACGGTCTGTTAGTAGCCATAAGGTGATCCAAGTTTTAAGAACTTTTTCAGAGGCAACATCGACTTCGTCCTCTATCAAACCTATAAGTCGCAGGTTGTTTCTCCTTGTCCTACCTTCTGTGTCTTCAGCGCGATCCTTCATTATCTGTAGTGTGGCAGAAAACAGTTTGGAGGAGGTAAACAGGAGTCATTCCAGAAGATCTCACCCAGGGACCACATGGGAAAGTAGCACCCAGGGATTTACAGCCTGGTCCAAGTTATAATCCGCAAATTGATGATAGAGGCCTTAGGGACTGGGAAATGCGCTCGGGAACTTACCATTCCACCATGCTAGGGCCGAGTAATAACACCCAGCCAGAGATTTGCCAAAGCACATAAATCTTCTTCACCAGTGTTTGGCTGCAAATTGTCAGCATTGAAGGTCTATGCACCCAACCAGCTTCAGCCAGGAACCCTTGGCCGAACAGGCTACCCTGTGTCCTGAATCCAGTCTGTGCACATCATCCCATGGGGTTGGAAAGAGAGAGAGGTCAGCAGGGAGAATAGGCCCTGTGCCCCTGTAGGGGTAGATCCAACAGTTCAGCTACTGGGTCACAGAGGCTCCGCCTGCATCAGAGCCCCTTAGACCTAAAACAGATGTTGATGGGGCGCTTCAAGACAGATCTTGGAGTCACCTCTCCCTTAAGCACTGGAGGTGCAATCCAAACAATATTTCAAGCACCTCCTGGCGCACTTAGGATCAGTGATGAACCATCAGGAAGCAGCCCGGTCCCTCCTCCTGAACAGTCTCTAGGTCCACCTGACCGAGGCCTTACAGTTTCCAGGAAAGCCGCCTAGCTTCCACTGGGGAGCAGAGGCCCAAAATCAGTTAGCTTGGGCCACCTGAATCCAGTGCATCGGGCAGCAGGGCAATCTAGGAGTGAGCGACTCCCAGGCCCCAGTATCTGATTCTGCCTCAAGGTTGCTGCGTCCTTGAGCCATAAGGCTGACCTAGGGATCCTTGAGCCACCAGCCAGTGACGGAACAAAAAAACTCCTCAGCACACTTCTTCCTCATTGCGTTACCTCGCCACACGGTAGCAGGAGAAGTCAATATAGGACCAGCAACAGAATGTTGAAGGATGCTTAGGGGAATGGAATGGATCACCTTCAAAAAGCATTCTGAAGCCTTTGTGGTATCAGACCTGTAACTAACAACTAAGAGAACGTCTCCTCCCCCCCCCCCCAAAAAAAACTTAAATGTCTTCAACTTTCAGTCAGACTCTTAAAAAGGCACATCTTTTTTTCTCTGCTTTAAGGCTCACTGTACTCCCAGAATTCAAAATCATTCACAAGCAATACGATTTTTGCTGCAAGGGCATCAATCTGTCAGTCAGTAACAAAAAGGGATATTTACCAACTCACACTAAGTTCTGCTGCAGGACTATGTAACAAGTTGTGTAATAACTACCTCTCCATGTCTGTCGTATCCAGTGGACGTATCCCATCAGCTAAAGGTTTGTCAGGATCAGCAGAGATCTGCTCGTACTGATATGCTTGCATCTTTTGGAAGAGGCGCAACAGATTCTCTTTACGCATCTTCAGCTGAGTCCACTGAAAGAGAAAGGGAAGGTGCAAAAGTCACTGGAACAGGACTACACAGCCAACTATCCTTTTAACACCTTACCAACAAGCTAATAAACACAGTCTACCACCACCTCTTTTTCCAACTCTTCAACCAGGAAAAAAATAATGTGCTCCTGTCGCATCTCTCCAAGAGAGGCGCTTGTCCCAAAGGGGTGACAGTATTTCAAAAGTAATGTTCTAAACATGATCTAGACTTTCATTTCTAGATTGAGCTGATCCACCTCCCTATAGCCATGCCAGGACATATATCACTGTCTAGATGCACAGTCCCCAGTCCCCATGACAGATGCTCAATCACTGCTCAGGGCCACCTTCCTAGCTGCACAACAGAATTTGACGCAGTGTTCCAATTAACTTATTAGTTACCCCAAGGACCCACATACCACTCTCTCAATTAGGGGACTTCTTAAACTTCCTCAAATCTGAATGCAAGGTTTAGTATTGTGCAGGAATACTTCTCACTTGTAGAATCCAAGATGCCCTTAATGCTTTTCTAACCAGAAAGCAAAGAGATCCAACAGAACTCACTTCAAGTCAAAGCCCAAAATATATTAAACAGCTTCTTCAAGAGTCTAACGACATTTCTTTAACTAGAACCCTATATGTTAGAATCAAAAGAAAAAGATATCCTCTGACAAATGAGATCCTGCCATTGCAGAAGGTGACTTCATAGCATATCATCTGGTACTGATTTAGTTTACAATTTTCAAAAGCTGTAGCATCACCCACCTTTTCATCTGCATGATAGACTTTCCAAAGGTCATTGATATTCAGCTCGGGTTCCACATATTCTTTTCTGTAGAAGGCAATGAATGGGACCTAGAACATAAATAGAAAGACCAACACAAATCAACCCAAGGTACAAGCTTGATCCCGAGGCGAAATAAGCAAAACTCATGGAGAAGGTGGAAGGGGCACAGGATTAATAAGTAGAAAATCAGGGATAGCACAATGTGAAAGGCCTACAAAATCTCAATGCAACAGAAAAGTAGTTAAAAGAACACAGCTAGTCACAGCCAAGTAATTCTGAGAGGAGAGAGCGTCAGAAAAAAACTCAGAGAGGTCAGGAGAGCAGCAAACTGTAGACACGCTCTATTTCCTGCCACTAACTGTACGCTGTCCAATTTAACATGTGTGAGAAAGTGCCCTCTTTCTGCATGGTTGCCCCCACTTTTTGCTGAATTGCTGATGTACTTTGACTGAGTGTTCCCTGGGCTCCTGCTAATCAGGTGCCCTGGGCCTATGTTCCTTCCCTAAAACTGCAATGAAGCCTAAACCCAATTGGCATCTCTGGCCACCTGTCAGTTCCTGGTAAATGGTACCACAGGTACCCAGGGCACTGTGACCAGAGAAGGCCTCTAAGGGCTGCAGCACTTATTGTGCCACCCTTAGAGGCCCTGTAACCTGACACTAACACCCTGCCTTTGCAGGCTGCGTGTCTTGGTGCAGAACAAAGTGAAGAGTCGACATGGCACACAACCCTGTGTGCCATGCTCACAAACCACTGCCCGGGCATATATCAGTCACCCCTCTAGCTGGGTGCCCTATGGCAGTGGTGAGGGTACAGGTGCATGAGCCCTGTACCCCTACAGTGCCCAAGTCCATTCCTGGGCACTGTAAGTGCAGTGCTGCCATTAAGAGTATTTGGTGCTAGGAGTTTGTCATTACGAACTCCACAGCACCATGATGGCCACACTGAAGACTGGGAAGTTTGGTATCAAACTTCTCAGCACATTAAACCCACACTGATGCCAGTGTGGGATTTAATGTAAAATGAACCACAGAGGGCATCTCTACCACAGAGGGCATCTTAGAGATGCCCCCTGAAACTCGACCAACTTCTAGTGACCTGACTGAGTGGCAGTTTAGGCTGCCACCAACAGACATGTTTCTGGACCCCTGGGTCGAGAGCATGCTGCTCTCGGGGGCGTGAAACAATGCACATCCTGGGATGAGGTGCCAAGCCTCCTCCCCCAGGATGGGCAGGGTTCACGAAGGAGAAGCTTCAAAAGGCATGCCGCCTTTGTGAGCCTCTCCAGACCATTTGCTGCTTTCAGCAACTGGTCCCCACTGGTTCTACCCCCCACTTTGGGTGGGAGAACCGGCGGGAAAACCAAGTGAGGAAGGGAGGTGTGCCCACCTCTGCCAACTCCACCCCTCAGGTGGGGGAGGCGAGGTGAAGCACAACCTCAAGTCCCCGCCAAACAGGGACAGGCTCCTGCCCCCCTCCCACTGGAGAGTGGCAGAATAGGGGGTGTACCCACCCCGGAGAAGGGACCCATTGGTCCCTGCCCTTTACCTACCTGTAACGCCCCTAAATTTAGTATTTAGGGGGCACCCTGAACCTTGCTTCCTCAGATCCAGCAACAACAAGAAAAGAAGATAAGAAGGACCGAAGAGCCGTGCAGAGCTAACAAGAGGACGACGCCCACTGACTTGGCCCCAGCCCTACAGGCCTGTCTCCCCTCGAACCTGCTCCTGCAAAATCCCGGTGTGTCCTGCAGCCAGCAACCTCAAAAACCCCGAAGGACCTGCCTGCCTTCACTTCAAAGAATCTCCTGTGAACACCGGACTTGTTCAAACTGCAGCTTCTGGCTCCGGCCGGACACCGCGAATCCAGCCCACTCTGCACCCGCCGAACCCGGCCCGAGCTCGAGTGGGAAAACACCACGAGGAGGTCACCCCGGCGATCCTGACCCGAGATCCGGCGACTCCTGACCTGCCTCAAGCCTCCAATCGACGCCTGCAGCCTCAAACCAGAGGATCCCCTCTACGGCGACCAGAGCGGGTAAGACTTTGACGTCCCAAGGCACCCCTGCACCCGACGCCCCAAGGCCTTGTGTGCCCAAACCAACGGTGCCTAACCAACCCAAGACATCCCAACTTACCCCTCGAAGTGGTGGTCACACCCAGAAGATCCTCGTCCCCGAGCCTGCAGTGTTTCTTCTAACCGGAGGCGCTCCATTGAAAACAACAAGGCACCCGACCTCAAAACAGCACCCTGCACCCGGCCGCCCTAGTGCCGCTGAGGGTGCACCTTTGGTGCTAATTTGGTTCCCTATTTGCCCTGACCTAAACCTTAGGAGCTTTGCTCACACAACCCAGTGGCCTGCTTGCCAACAGCCACCAACCGCAGACCCCCTATCCTCCATAGGATAACATTGGGCCTCAACACTCTGCACCCGGCCGCCCTAGTGCCGCTGAGGGTGAAACAAAAGTGCATCATTGACCCTGGGAGACCCCCGAGTCTAACCCCAGAACCTTAACTCCCACAGTCGTTTACTTACCTGCAAACCGATAACCTGTTTTTCCTCTATAGGATAACATTGACAATTTTTCTTCCCAAAAACGACTAAGTGTGGAGTTTTGAAAACTAAAGATATTCTTTACAAATCGTACAAATAACCAAAACGTGTTCTCACCTGTTTGTAGGAAATGTCCCAGTGCTGAATCCAGGCATCCAGCACCGAGTTAGAAAAAGTTACGTAAAAGTAACTTACCTGCATTTTACTGAAAAAGCCTATTCATTCCAATGTACTGTATTTGCTAAGTGTTGCATACTACTGCTCCCCTGTTAATCAAACAAAGTACAATTTCCATTGCATTTTCAAACTGTTCGACATTCAGTAACTTATTACTATAAAGAATTTTATGCTTACCTGTGCCAGGCTTGCTTGGTTCTAAAATAAAACAACAATATATTTTTATACAAAAACAATTGGCCTAGAGTTCAGTTCTTGAGTGTGTGAATTCATTTGCTGACTGAGTGTGTACATCAAATGCTTAACACTGTCCTCTGATACTGCCTTACTGCTCGACCAAGCTACCACAAGTAGAGAGTAAGGTTCTATCTAACTTTAACCTCTGCCTACGTCTGGAGTCACCTGGACCCTATACACACTATATCTCATTTTGGTGTAGTATATATAGAGCCAGTTTCTTACAACATGCAAGACAAGTCTGTTGTGGTGAACTTCTTGATCCCATGACAGAAAGAGCGGGAGAGAAGGAAGGAAGACAGAATGTGTGCATTATTTCTACAGTGCAAGCCTGAGCAAAGGCAGCAAAGCAAAGATGAGCATAAAGTTAACAAGCGATTGTAGGAAGCTGGCTCTGTATATACTATACCAAAATGAGGTATAGGGTGCACAGAGTCCAGTGCAACACCAGAGGTAGGCAGAGGTAAAAGTAGATCACACCTTACCCTCGGGCCGTGGGCGTTGGGTGCAGATTGGTGCAGACTCGCGGAATTGGCTGGAGCCAGAGTCTGTGAGTGAATAAATCCGGTGCTCACGGGAGATAGAGTATTGTCGGTGGAATGCAGGGCATGTCCTCGGGGTTCTTGAGGTTGCTGGCTGCAAGACACACTAGGATTTCACCAATGGCTCCCTTCCTTGGGGTGGGTACACCCCCTATTATGCCACCCTCCAGTGGGAAGGGGGCATATGCCTCACTCTGGTTGGCTGGTTCCCCCCATCTGCAAGATGGCGGGGACTGAGAGTTGTGCTTCACCTTGCCCCCCCCCCCACCCGAGGGGTGTGGTTGGCAAAGGTGGGAACACCTCCCTTCCACACTTGGTTTTTCCACCGATTCTTCCGCCCAAAGTGGGGGTCAGAACCGGTGGGGGCCAGTTCCTAGAAGCAGCAAAAGGCCTGGGGAAGCTCACAAAGGCGGCAAGTCTTTGCAGCTTCCCCTTCGTGGACCCTGCCCATCCTGGGGGAGGAGGTTTGGCACCTCGTCCCAGGATGTGCATTGTTTCAGGCCCCAGAGAGCAGCAGGCCCTCGACCCAGGGGTCCAGAAACATGTCTGGTGGTGGCAGCTGAAAGCAGCCACTCAGCCTGGACACTAGTGGTAGGTTAGTTTTCAGGGGCCATCTCTAAGATGCCCTCTCTGTGCATTTTTGATTAAATCCCACACTTGCATCAGTGTGGGTTTAATGTGCTGAGAAGTTTGATACCAAACTTCTCAGTTTTCAGTGCAGCCATTATGGTGCTGTGGAGTTCGTAATGACAAACTCCCAGTACCATATACTCTTAATGGCAGCACTGCACTTACATTGTCTAAGAATGGACTTGGGCACTGTAGGGGTACAGGGCTCATGCACATGTACCCTCACCACTGGTATAGTGCACCCAGCTAGAGGGGTGACTGATCTATGCCAGGGCAGTGGGTTGTAGGCATGGCACACAGGGATGTGTGCCATGTTGTCGACTCTTCACTTTGTTCTGCACCAAAATACGATGCCTGCAAAGGCAGTGTGTGTGTGTGTGTGTGAAAAGGTACATGGCCTCTAAGGGTGGCACAATAAGTGCTGCAGCCCTTAGAGGTCTTCCCTGGTCACAGTGCCCTGGGTACCTGGGGTACCATTTACCAGGGGCTGACCTGTGGCAAGAGATGCCAATTGGGTTAGTTTTGGGGTAAGAACTCAGACCCTGGGAACCTGATTGGGAGGGAACCAGGGCACATCAAGTGAAAGTGCATCAGTAGTCTGGCAAAAAGTGGGGGATTACTGCAACAGAAACCCACTTTCCTACAGAGGGCATCTCAGTGGTGCCCCCCTGAAAACAGACCGATCCTGGTGTGGGCACAGACTGGCTTTAAGCAGCTCGCCACAGACAGAAATGTTTCTGGACCCCAGGGTGGGGAGCCTCTGCTCTCTGGGACCAGAAACTATGCACATCCTGGGCAGAGGTGTCATACGCTCCTGCAACCTCCAGTATGACGCCCTAAGCCTGTTTGTTGAAAGCAGAATGGTCATTGAAAGGCATTAGGCGCATGCCGCTGAATTTGCACCCTGCACCCGGCCGCCCCTGTGCCGCTGGTGGTGTAGTTTTGGTAATCACCTGACCCTTGCCGACCTTTGGTCCCGAAGGCTGGGACGGTAAGTTTAATACTTACCCAAATAACCGCATTATTATTTTCCTCCATAGGATAACACTGAACTGTTCAGAAATTGCATTGTCGACTTTTGAAAGTGAAAAGTATTTTTTGTCAAAAACATACTTACCTTATTGCGAAGATCTTGGTCTTACAATAAAATACAAACCAAGTTTATTTTTCCAAGACTGGTGTGGATCTCCTTTTTGAGTCGTCTGTCCATTATTTTTCTATGTTGTGCAATAAATGTCTTAAACTCCTTTGTGTTAGGCCTAAGGCTGCTCGCCCACACTACCAATAATAGAGCACTTTGGGTTTTACATAGAGCCCTGTACACTTTTGGGGAACCCCTGGACTCTGTGCACGGTATAACCACCTAGTGGCATACCATATACAGAGCCAGCTTCCTACAGGTACTAAAGAGGGTCCCTAAGGGCAACAGCACGAATTGTGCCACCCTAAGGGACCCTTCACCAAGTACAAGCAGTGCTGCTACCACAGGCTGCGTGTCTTGGTGGAGACAAACGTGAAAACAACATATCACCCATCCCTGTGTGCCATGGTTCCTACCACTGCATGTCATATTTGTAAGTTACCCCTACAGCAGGCCTAACAGCCCTAAAGCAAGGAGCTGAATATTACATGTGAGGGCATACATGCATGAGCAGATATGCCCCTGCACTGGTCAGTCCTATTACTGCCAGTACAAGTGACCGAGGCTGTCATCTTAAGACATGTGCTGGACGCTGGTGAAAATAAGTTCCCCAGCTACATGACAGCTTCGCTGAAAATAGGGATGTCTGGTATCAAACATCTAGTTTTGGTAAAGCCACACAAATTCCAGTGTCGGATTTACAAATACATGCACTCAGAGGGCACCTTAGAGGTGCCCCCTGAAAACCTACCAGCCTCTAGTGTGCTTGCGGACCAGTTTCTGCCAGCCTGCCACCGAGATGCCGTTCTGACCTCCTAGGTTGAGAGCCTTTGCTCTCAGGAGACCCAGAACAAAAGCCTGTACAGGAATAGGGTGTACCACCCCATCCCACAGAATGACCTGCTGATTAGCCTCCTTGGGCCAGCAAGCTTTAGAGAAGCTGTCACCTTTAGAATACAAATCTGGCTCCTCTAACAGAAGAAGCCAACCCCCCTCCCCCACCGTCAAGAGTCCCCTTGGCACCTGGACAGGTGGGAAAATTAGCTAGTGAGGTAGGATTGCCACCTCAACGTCAGTACCACCCCTAAGGTGGGCTACTGTAAGGAGGACACGATTTTTCAGAGGTAGCCATTTTTGTGATGGCATACTTCGGAAGTCTGGGACAGGGTTATGCCCAATTCCACATAGGAAGTGGTCATATAGGGGGTGAAGTGACCCCAAGGGTCAGAAGCCCATTGGCTACTACACTCCCATAACAACCCTGAATTCAGTATTTAGGGGAGCCCCTGGCACCAGAGAAGCGACTCGAGCAGAGAGCGGGCACTGTGGAGCCGCAAAAGCAGAGGAGAGAAGAAGCAGCTGACCTGGTACCAACCCTGCCGGCCTGTCTGCATCCCTCGTCCAAAACTGCTCCAAAGTCAACAAGTCCTGCAGCTGTGACTCAAGAACTTTGGGAGGACTGTCTGCCTTCAATAAAGACCAAGCCCTCCCATGAACAGCGGACCTGTTCCCCCTGCATCCTACAGGAACTCCAAAAGCAAAGACTGGGTGTAGGAAGGTAAATGCTACTTACCAGTATGCATCTGTTCTTGGCATGTAGAGCTGCAGAGTCGTACACTGTGCATGAGATCGCCATCTGGTGTTGGGCTCGGATGCTTGCACTTTGTTGTTGTCTTGGAAGAGTCTTTTGTAGTCACGAGATAGGTGACTCCTCCTTTGGACGATAGTGCGCATGGGCATCGACTCCATGGTTAGATTGTTTTTCGCCATGATGGGAAAAGATGGAGTCAGTAAGAAGAAAAAGATGTCCATGTGAATATATCTAATTAAGATTATACTGGAACAGATACAGGTTCCGGGGAGGTGGGTGGGCGTGTACGACTCTGCAGCTCTACATGCCAAGAACAGATGCATACTGGTAAGTAGCATTTACCGTTCGAGGCATATGAGCTGCAGATCGTACACTGTGCATAGACTGTATAGCAGTGTCTCCCCTAGCGGTGGTCACCTGTATCAGTTGCAGTAGTCTGAAAAAGTGTTTTAAGAACAGCTTGGCCCACAGCAGCTTGCTGCTTTGCGTGTACATCAACACAGTAGTGTTTGGTAAAGGTATGTGGCGTAGACCATGTTGCTGCCTTACATATGTCATTTAGGGGATGTTCCCTAAAAATGCCATAGAAGCCCCTAGTTTACGTGTGGAATGTGCCCTAGGGGAATTATTAAGGTGCGTTTAGCCTTTTGGTAGCAAATTTGAATGCATTTGACTATCCATCTAGCAATGCCAGCCTTTGAGATGGGATTACCTTTATGTGGTGGGGAGAAAGCTACAAATAATTGTTTTGTCTTTCTGAAAGGTTTGGTCCTGTCAATGTAGTAAAGTAGGGCTCTTCTGACATCTAGTGTGTGTAGAGCTCTTTCTGCTACAGAGTCTGGGTCTTGGAAAAGACGGGTAACTCTATTGATTGGTTAAGGTGAAAAGCAGAAATTACTTTAGGTAGGAATTTGGGGTTTGGTCTGAGAACTACTTTATTACGATGGATTTGTAAAAAGGTTCTTGTATGGTTAAAGCCTGAATCTCACTCACTCTTCTGAGAGAGGTTATTGCAATTAGGAAGGCTACTTTCCATGTAAGAAATTGTAACTCACATTTGTGCAGAGGTTCAAATGGGGGACCCATGAGCCTGGTGAGGACAATATTTAGATTCCATGCTGGAGAGGGTGGCAATCTAGGGGGAATGATTCTTTTAAGGCCTTCCATAAAGGCTTTAATTGCAGGTACTCGAAACAGTGACAAATGCTGTCTGTTTTGTAAGTATGCGGCTAGAGCGGCAAGATGTAATCTTATGGATGAGTATGCTAGGTTACATGTTTGCAGATGCAGCAAGTAACAGATAATGTTTTGTATGGAGGCATCTAGTGGGTTGATATTGTTGTTATTGCAATAAATAGCAAACCTTTTCCATTTTGCTGCATAACAAGCCCTGGTAGTGGGACGTCTGGCTTCTTTAATGACCTGCATACACTCAGGTGGAAGGTTAAGGTAACCGAACTCTAGGACTTCAGGAGCCATATTGCCAGATTCAGTTGACCTGGATCGGGGTGTCTGATCTCTCCATGGTTCTGAGTTAAGAGGTGTGGAGAGAGGTGCAGTTTGTGGTGTGGAACTACTGAGAGTTCGAGAAGTGTTGTGAACCATGGTTGTCTTGCCCATGTGGGAGCAACTAGGATCATTGTTAGAGACTGTTGTCTGAGTTTGCGTACTACTAGGGGAATGAGTGGGAGAGGCGGAAAAGCGTATGCAAATCTGCCTGACCAGTTCATCCATATTGCATTGCCCTTGGACGACGGGTGTGGGAACCTGGCGGCGAAGGTTGGGCATTTTGTGTTTTCTTGTGTGGCGAACAGGTCTATTTGTGGATGGCCCCACATTTGGAAAAAAGGTTGTAGAACTTGCGGATGCAGTTCCCATTCGTGAATCTGTTGTGTCTGTCGACTTAACAGATCCGCAATGTGATTGTGAACTCCTGGAAGGTGTTCTGCAAGGAGGTAAATGTTTTGAGGAATGGCCCATCTCCATATGGCTTGCGCCAGGCGAGACAGCTGTAGAGAGTGTGTCCCCCCTGTTTTTGTACATAGTACATTGCTGTCATGTTGTCTGTTTTGACTAAGACAGTCTTGTGAGTAAGATGCGGTTGGAATGACTTTAGCGCTAGAAATATTGCTAATAATTCTAGGTGGTTGATGTGGAGCAGTTTTTGTGACTTGGTCCAGCTGCCCTGCGTTGTGTGGGTAAGGAGGTGAGCTCCCCACCCGGTGAGAGATGCGTCTGTTGTGAGCACTATTTGTGGAACTGGCTCTAGGAACGGCCGCCCTTTGGAAATGTTTTGTATGTTCCACCATTGCAGAGAGCGATGAGTGCGGCTGTCTACCAACACCAGATCTGTAAGCTGGCCCTGAGCTTGGTTCCACTGACGTGCTAAGCATTCTTGCAGGGGCCGCATTTGAAGTCGTGCGTGAGGGACAATAAAGATGCACGAGGCCATCATTCCTACGAGTTGCATAAACACTCGAGCTGGAAGGTAGTGTTGAGGTAGGAATTTGTTGATGAGGGCTTGCATACTTGTTATCCTGGAAGGATTGGGGTATGCAAGGGCCCTGGAGGTATCGATTGTGGCTCCTAGGTACTGATGTATGTAGGAGGGATGGAGATGCGATTTGGTATGGTTTATTGTGAACCCCAAATTGTGTAGTAGCCGAACTGTTTGGAGTGTGTGCTGTACACATTGGTTGTGTGACTTGGCTTTTATTAGCCAGTCGTCTAGATACGGAAACACGTGAATGTGTTGTCTTCGTAAGTGCGCAGCTACTACTGCTAGGCACTTGGTGAAAACCCTTGGTGCTGTTGCCACCCCGAATGGGAGGACTTTGAACTGATAATGTTGTCCGTCCACTATGAACCTTAGGTATTTCCTGTGCGCAGGGTGAATGGGAATATGGAAATAGGCGTCCTTGAGATCTAGTGTGGCAAGGAAGTCGCCTTGTTGGAGTAGTGGAAGTATTTGTTGAAGAGTGATCATGTGAAAATGATCTGAGTGAATGTAATAGTTGAGGGGTCTGAGGTCCAGTATGGGCCTGAGGGAACCGTCCTTTTGGGGATTAGAAAGTATAGTGAGTAAACCCCTGTGCCCTGATGTTGTAGAGGGACTGGTTCTATTGCGTGCTTTTGGAGCATAGAGAGAACCTCTTGATTGAGGAGCGTTAGATGTTCCGTGGACATGGGACGCTGTCTGGGTGGTATGTTGGGGGAGTAGAAGTGAGTTCGAGGCAGTAACCATACTGGATAATTTGTATTACCCACCTGTCGGTGGTGATGGAATTCCACGCAGGTAGGAACTTTGACAGTCTTCCCCGACGGGAGTGGAATGATCGGGGGAAACGGAGGGAAGTCACTGTTTGGTGGTAGGGGAGGTGCGTGTGTTAAACCCGCGTCCTCTACCCCTGTTGTTATTACCTCTGTAATTACCTCTGGAGTAACCTCTATTAGAGGAGGTTTGAGTGGTGTTTTTGTAGTTAGCAGAGGTGGTGTCTGTGGCTGTAGTTTTGGAGCCGCCTCTATATAAGGAGCGACGAAAGGAACCTCTGCTAGGTGTGGCTTGTAGAGCTCCCATAGCTTTGGCTGTGTCTGTGTCCTTCTTCATTTTTTCTAGAGAAGTGTCCACATTAGGCCCAAACAGGTGTTCCTGGTCTAAGGGTTGATTGAGGATGGTAGATTGTACCTCCTGCTTGAAGCCAGATATTCGTAGCCATGCGTGTCTGCGCAGCAAAACGCTTGAGTTTATTGTGCGTGCTGCTGTATCTGCTGCGTCAAGGGCGCACTTTATTGAGGTGTTTGTGACAATCTTGCCTTCTTGTATTAGATCATTGGCCTTGGTCTTATACTGATCTGGAAGGTGCTCAATGAGCTTTTCAAGCTCGTCGTAATGGGCTCTGTCATATCTCGCCAGTAAGGCTTGGGAATTGGCGATGCGCCACATGTTTGCTGCTTGAGACGCAACTCTTTTCCCGATGCGTCGAGTAATTTGGACTCCTTGTCTGGTGGTGGTGTCTCACCAGTAGTCTGGGAGTTTGCCCTTTTCCGTGCATTAGCAACTACTAATGAGTCTAGAGGGAGTTGGCCTTTAATATAAGCTGGGTCAGAAGGGGCAGGTTTATATTTTTCTCGATCCTTGGGTTAAGAACCCTAGCCCTAACTGGGTCTTTGAAGACCTCAGGGGCATGTTTAATAATGCCTTTAAGCATAGGTAGAGTATGGGTAGACTTTTGAGGCTGGCTAAAAGTTTCTAGTAAAAGTCTTCTTCCAGGGGGTCTGAGTGTAACTTGACACCATGGTATTGTGCTGCCCTGTTTATCACCTGTGAAAACCCTATAGCATCATCTGGAGGTGAGGCTTTTGATGGGTATGGTTCAGGGACAGGTATATCTGGGAGGTCATAACTGTCCCAGGGGTCTTGTGGTGGGATACTGTGAAGGTCGTCATCAGTGTAGGTGTTGTGAGGTGACTGCATGTCATCATCATGATCCTCCCTGTCTGTATCCCCTTGTGGTGAAAAACAAGGTGGAGGAGAGTGAGGCGGGGAGTGTAGAGGGCTGAGGTGTTGTGGAGGTGGAGAGAAAGACCTTATAGGTGATGTGGAAGAGTCTTTCTTCTTATGAGGTGGCTCAGGTGTGGTTGGTTCCTGTATCTTCCTCTTGTGAGGTATTACTGATTGTACCTGTCCGGTAATAGGGTCAATGTGCAGAGTTTTCTGCTTTGGGTCGATGGGAACCAAGAGTTCTTCTGAGCTGGCGTGTTTGGTCGGCATCGAAGATTTCGGCTCCGAGTGTTGTTTGGGCTTGCGAGGTTGTTTGGTGTCCTTTGGTGAAGTTTTCGACACCGAGGGTTTTTTGTCGACTCCGAAGGTTTGGTATGCTTCGGTGTCGAGGTGTCTGGGACCTTGGACTTTGGCGCCGAAGGGTCTGTTGGTGCCGAGACCTTAGTCTTGTGTTTCGGTGCCGATGAGTGTTTTTCGGCTCCGGGACGTGGCTGGCTCGGTCCCGAGCTGCCAGAAGGCTTTAGGTGCTTGGGAGTCGAGCCGGAAGGCGGGGCTCCTGAAGCTTTGTGATGGTGCAGACCTAGGCCCGAAGGCGAAGGTGTGACCGAAGCCTTTTGTTTCTTGGGGGCAGGGGCATCGACGTCAGTACTCACAGTACGTTGGTGTGGTGTGATGAGTTGGTCGTCGGACCCTGAGTCTTCGGCTCCGGAGGTGTCGATTTGTAAATCTCCGGTGTCCGGGTTGTCGGAGCCTGTGTCAAAGATGTCGTCCGGTGCGGGAGCGGCTGACCTGGACATTTCGTGTCGTCGGGCCCGGCGATCACGGATGGTCTTTTGGACCGAAAGGAGTCACAGGCTTGGCAGTGTTGGCTCTCGTGTTCTGGAGAGAGGCAAAGATTACAGATCTCGTGGAGATCTGTGTGTGGAAGTTAGCCCCACACCTGCATTTTTAAATGGAGTCCTTTCCATATGCTGGATGATGGCGCCGACACGCCCAACGGACCAACGTCGGCGACCGGACTCGAAACAGTGTTGGAGTGGAGACGCGATGAGGGATCGCGATCGAAAACAATACCGTCGAACGGTAGGAGGTTCTTCTGCGCGTCGAGAGGGAACCGATCGATGTGGATCCGGAGCGCAGCAAGGTACATCCGAACCCGATGGCGGAAAAAACAATCTAACCATGGAGTCGATGCCCATGCGCACTATCGTCCAAAGGAGGAGTCACCTATCTCGTGACTACAAAAGACTCTTCCAAGACAACAACAAAGTGCAAGCATCCGAGCCCAACACCAGATGGCGATCTCATGCACAGTGTACGATCTGCAGCTCATATGCCTCGAACAGTGGGTTTCTGTTGCAGTAACCCCCCCACTTTTTGCCTGATAGCTGATGCACTTTTCCTTGGTGTGCCCTGGGTCCCTGCCAAACAGGTACCCAGGGCCTGTGTTCCTTCCCTAAAAACTGTACTAAAGCCTAAACCCAATTGGCATCTCTGGCCACAGGTAAGCCCCTGGTAAATGGTACCCTAGGTACCCAGGGCACTGTGACCAGAGAAGGCCCCTAAGGGCTGCAGCACTTATTGTGCCACCCTTAGAGGCCCTGTACCCTGACACACACACCCTGCCTTTGCAGGCTGAGTGTCTTGGTGCAGAACAAAACAGAGAGTCGACATGGCACACATCCCAGTGTGCCATGCCCACAAACACACTGCCCTGACATACCTCGGTCACCCCTCTAGCTGGGTGCACTATGCCAGTGGTGTGGGCACAGGTGCATAAGCCCTGTGCCCCTACAGTACCCAGGGCCATTCCTGGGCACTGTAAGTGCAGTGATGCCATTAAGAATATATGGTGCTGGGAGGTTGTCATTACGAACTCCCCAGCACCATAATGGCTACACTGAAGACTGAGAAGTTTGGTATCAAACTTCTCAGCACATTAAACCCACACTGATGCCAGTGTGGGATTTAATGTAAAATGCACGACAGAGGGCAACTTAGAGTTGCCCCCTGAACCTAACCTACAATCCACGTCTTGTCTGAGGGGCTGCCTAGGCTGCCACCCAGCAGACATGTTGCTGGACCCCTGGGTAGAGAGCCATCCGCTCTCCCGGGCCTGCAACAATGCACGTCCTGGGCGAGGTGCTAGGCCTCCTCCCCCAGGATGGGCAAGGGGAAGCTTCAAAGGCATTCCGCCTTTGTGAGCTTCCCCAGACCACTTGCTGTACTCAGCAACTGGTCCCCACTGGTTCCAGCCCCCACACTGGCGGGTGGACTGGCGGGAAAACCAAGGGAGGAAAGGGGGTGTGCCAGCCTCTGCCAACCCCACCCCTCAGGTGGGGGAGGCGAGGTGAAGCACAACTCCGGGCTCTCGCCATCTTGAAGATGGGGAGCCCTGCCCAATCAGGACTAGGCTACTGCCCCCCTCCCACAGGAGAGGGGCAGGATAGGGGGTGTACTCACCCCAGGACAGGAACCCATTGGTCCCTGCCCTACCTGTAACGCCCCTAAAGTTAGTATTTAGGGGCACCCTGAACCTTCCTTCCTTAGATCCCGATTCCAAAACAAGAAAGAAGGTCAAGAAACAAGAAGACCTGCCGTGCAGCTGCTAACAAGAGGAAGACACCAACTGATTTGGCCCCAGCCCTACCGGCCTGTCGATCCTCGAACCTGCTCCTGCTATACACCGGCATCTCCAGTGGTCAGCAACCTCAAAAACCCCGGAGGACCTGACTGCCTTGTGACTCTAACTACCTGGGACACCCACGAGCAGTGGTACTGCTCAAAGCAAGTAACAAGCCCCTGGCATCAGCCAGGAACCGCGAACCCTGCACACTCTGCACCCGCCAAGCCTGGCCTGTGCTGGAGTGAACAAAGACCTAGAGGACGTCCCCCCGGCGACTGTGACCCCAAATCCAGCACCCAAGGACCCACCTCGACGCTCCTGACGCCTGCAGCCTCAGAACCAGGGACCCCTCCAACCGCGACCAGCTGAAGGTAAGATTTCCCGACGCCAAAAGGCAACCCTGCACCCGGCGCCCTGTGGCCCCCTGTGCCCAACTCCTGGGTGCCTACCTATACTCCAACTACCCAACTTACCTCTCGAAGTGGTGGTCGCACCTGAGGAATCTTCGTCCCCGAGCTTGCAGCCTTTGTTCGTTCTTGAGCTCCTCCACTGAATAACATTGAGCGCCCGACGGCTCAAAAGCACTCTGCACCCAGCCGCCCGAGTGCCCCTGGCAGTGCAACCTCTACTCTAATCTACTTCCCCATTTGTCCTGAGCAAGTGACCAGGAGCCCAGCTCCCACAGCCGCGTGGCCTGCTTGCCAGCAGCCACCAACCAAAGGCCCCCTGCCTTCCATAGGATAACATTGGGCCTACTCACTCTGCACCCGGCTGCCCCTGTGCCGCTGAGGGTGTAACAACTGTACCTACCTGGCCCTGGGAGACCCCCGAGTCTATGCCCAGAACCTTAACTCTGCCATTCGAGTACTTACCCAAAAACCGATAACTCACTTTTCTTCCATAGGGTAACATTGACTGGTTTCACTTGGAAATTCTTCTAAGTGTGGAGTTTTGAAACTTTAAAATATTCATCTAAAATCAGCCGAATCACGAAAATGAAAATACTCACCTGTTATCAGGAGAGATCCCAGTGCTGGATCTTGGTGCCCAGCACTGACCCTGAAAGGTAATTGTAACTGTACTTACCGGTAACTTGAATTAACATTGCCTGGTTTTTGCAGAAATTTTTTTTTAAGTGTCGATTTTTGAAACTTACAAATATTTGCTAAAAATCGCCTGTGTGACAAACGCATTCTTTCAATTGTTTACAGGAGATGCACCAGTGCTGGATCCAGGATCCAACACTGAGTAAGAAAAATTAACGATAACACTACTTACCTGCTAAGTGAATTTCCCCCATAGGATAACATTGGTGATTCTATGTGAAAAGGTTTCTAAGTGCCAACTTTTAAAATACAATAATATTCCTTAAAAATCACAACTGTAACCAAAACGTTTTTACTCAACTGTTTACAGGAGATGTCCCAGGACTGAATCTAGGATCCAGTCCTGTGGTAAGAAAAGTAATCCAAAAAGTAATCTATTGCATTTAACTAGAAATTCCCATTGAGCTTAGTGTTAAATTGGGTTTGAAATTGTGTTGCCTATTGCAACAACTGTAACCATTGCATTCAAAAGTCTATTGCCTATTGAAAGTATTTATCTAAAGCATCTCTTTCTGAGAAAGTATATTCTGATACCTATTGTTGGTTCTAAAATAAAACAAGCATATATTTTTATATACAAACCATTGGCCTAGAGTTCAGTTCTTGAGTGTGTGAGAACATTTGCTGACTGAGTGTGTACAACAAATGCTTTACACTGTCCTCTGATACTGCCTTACTGCTCGACCAAGCTACCACTTTAGAGAGCAAGGTTATATCTAACTTTAGCCTCTGCCAAACCTCTGGGGACTGTGGACTCTGTGCACACTGTACCTATTTGGGAACAGTATATACAGAGCCACTTTCTTACACTGGGGCCTCTGGAACTGCCAAAACCGGCACTTGAAGCCACCACTACACCCATTCCCCCCCACCCATCCAGAGCTCGAGTCCATCGTGATTTCACCTCTGCTGGACTCCCCGACGTCGCCTGCAGTCTCTGCACACAGGCCCCCCTCAACCGCGACTGCTCCCAGTAAGAAAACCATACTCCTAAAGACACATCGGCATACGTCGCCCCCATGTTGTGGAGAAGAGGACCCAAGTTATCCCTGCGTCCCCTAGCATCTCAAGTCTTGACTTTTCCCACTACCCCCTTGTTGGTTCACCCAGAGTGGCCTCCTGGCCAGAGCCTGCACCCTATTTCCGCAGTGGCTCCATTGAAATACATTGGGTTCCCGATGCGGTTTTGCACCCTGCACCCGACCGCCCTCGTGCCGCTGGCTGTGTACTGTTTGTGCTGGCTTGGACCCTACCCACCACTCACCTTAACTCCTGGAGATTGGTCTTGTTAATCGCTGTACTATACCCGTTAGCAGAACTTGTGTTTCCTTCATAGGATAACATTGCAGAACTCAGAAATTGCACTGTTTCCACTTTTTAAAGTGAAAAGAATTTATATTTAAAAACGTACTTACCTGAATGATTTTTCTCTGATGCTGAAACATATATAAAGATACTTGCTATCTTTATACATTGGTGTGGATCTCCTTCTTGAGTCGTGTGTGTCACTTATTAATCATTGTGTGCATTTGCAAATGTCTTGCACTTCTCTGTGTTAAGCCTAAAGCTGCTTGAATACACTACCCCCTAATAGATCACTTTGATATTGCATAGCAAGCCCCTATCTACTAGTAGGAACCTCGACTCTTTCCACGGTATACCGCATTTTTGACATATTACATAAAGAGCCAGCTTTTTACAAATTCCAAATAAAATCTTGGAGCCCTAGAGGTGCCTAGATTGCGTAAAGTTAAAGAGCAGTGTCTGGTTCGAAACATACAAAGGATTTTCTTGATTTCAATAAAATTCTGTTTGGACTTTTAGAATGAAAGACATAACCATCTTAAATCTTGCTACTCAAGAGAACAATGTTGCGTTCTTTGGCAGACTAGTTCACTACTAACAGGACTGTCTTTCAAATGGAATAAGCCTACGTCATAAGCTGCTACAGTATCATACGGTTCACACAGGAGTGTGGCGTAGGCTTGATACAAGTTCCGCAGGAGAACACTGTGCTTATTAGGAGGGGGAAAAAAGGAGTCCATCGAAATAGTGTTAATTCCCCCTTCCCCCAGTCCTCATCCCCAAAAGAAAACATTTGGAACATGAGAAAGCACCAGAAATTTCTGACAGAGGACCACAAGCACATGAGGCGACGGCAAAAAAAGGCTAGTAGAATCAAAATGGAGTCAAATGAAGTGTTTCAAAGAAGTCCAATAAACTAGAAGAAATATGGAAAATGCACAGAGAATGCCTCGAACATGTCTTTTCACAAATAACCTAGATCCTGAAGGCAGTAAGTAAAAAGTAGACTGATTTTTCACTTATGGACAGCATGATACGGTCTGCTGAAAAACTGTGCGTTCACATTTCTCTTCTATAAGCAGTATCGTACTGGGACATTATAATCGAGAGCCCTGTGCCAAAGCTGAATCACTGGATTGTACAGAGAATTTGAGTCTTTCATACTTGACCATGGAAACCATTGCCGTAGTGATGTCTATAAGGGAAGGAAGCACAGACTTCAAGTCTAAATAAATGGCCTTGACCGCCAGGTGGAAGTTGTGTTGATCTAGTCATCGAAAATCAATAAGCTTCGAAGGGGATGGTTTTGACAAACATGTTATGATGAATCTTTAGTTATCATGATACCTCAAGTTGGAGACGGAAAATAGGCTGCTTCAACAGATGGAGTCTGCCAGCAAAGTTACTACAAACATGGCTGGTAATTACTATCTGACTGGATTTAGGATTAAAAGACTGAAGAATTAAAATTATTTAATTCAAGGTGTGGGTCAACCTCATAACAGATACAATGCATATTCTTGATTTCCTGATCATCAGAATATAAGAAAAGCAGCTGAAAATAAACCAAAGACAACAAGAAGCCAAAGTACAATATAAGTGTATATTTGGAGGGGAAGTTAAGAAGCTGAATCCCACTACAATTTGAAAGCTAAATACCTCCAGGTGCTGGTTCCTCATGAAAACTAATGATTCTTTAATCTTCTGGATGGTGCTGGGTCCCTTTCTGCTGAAGTTGGTTGTGACCTGTCCACGATCCATGAAGTCCATGGTCTCCTGAAATAGGTAAATGATGCATAAAGTCAAAATTGTCCAAGTATTTGATCAATTATGTATTTGCAAGTTAAAACAGCATAACCCAATTTCAGGGTTATTTGACCACAGTACACTTAAGAACTGAAATACATGCCGAGGCAATACAAAAATAGTTAATTATTTGCTTAGTTTGAAAAATAATTATTCATCAGTGAATATCTGGTAGAAGAATGATTTTATAAAAACATTGGGTATGTGTCATAAACCAGTTACTCCGTAAAGCATCAACATAGGAATGGCAAGAAAGAAAAACAGGACACCCACAGAAAAATAGGGTATATACATGAACAGAGAATCTAGCATGATTAGTGCTGGATTAGTCAGTCACAATACAGCTGTATAGAGAGGGTGACTAGTGGCCATCATTCAGTAATAGAGATCAGGAGAGGTAGTTTTGGAACCCAAGTGGGAAGCAGAGATGGACTCCTATTACCTGATTGCATTAGAGTCCATGTCACCGACACTAGCCAACCATCTAATGTCTGCCAGCTTCCTCCTGAACTACAAGGGGTCAAGATTTAATCAAACAAGAGAATTAAAACCTTCAGATACTTCGTACCTGTGAAGAAATTGTTGGTGTAGCAAACGAATTCCGGTAGATCCAGTCTGCTTCTTCTTCAAGTTCATCATCTTCAGCACTCTTTACAGGAATTGATCGAATCTACAGGGAATAAAAGAAAGGTAGAGGACAAAGATGGATTATACATGCTCTCTCCACAGCGTTCCTGCTCCTTTAATGGCATCGTCCCACTGGCAATCCCCAATTTGTGTATTCTCAAAACAAATTATTGTTGGTGTGCACTGTGCTAGCGATGATGGCAGTGCCATGGATCCCACAGGAATCTCCAAGCAATAATAGCACTAGTGCCCACAGATTCCCCAAGGTATAATATACTGCTGTGACAGGACTTTAAATGCACCACCAACAAATGCCTTGGTTTACTAGCTTATCGCTCCATCATCACAAAGCATACTCCTTAGTAGCTAGGTCAGAGCCACATTAGTGTTGGTGTCTCTTGCGATGATGGCACAGCACATCTCCTAGCTTTTACTCACAGAGTATCCTCCCAATACAGTGCCTTCAAAGTAGTAATGCCACCCATATCACAAAGAGGAACCACAATCGAAGGTTTTATTTGCAAAAATATCAAATACATTACCTCCTCCCAGTGGACCCCGATGATCGGTTGTTTACTAGTCTCCCACAGAATGAAAACATGCAGTGACTTACCTGTAGTGTCCTATTCATAGCAGAGAGCAGTTCTCCTTTAGAGTAGGACGCTAGCAGTAATGTCACTTATGCAACATAGTACTCCTCTTGGATAGTCTTACCTTGTGCCACAAAAATCACCTACCATGCACTCTCCCCACTGGCAGCTAAGAAATGGTTTCTTCCCATGAAGTGCTCCTATTCACTGTTGCCTCTTGCCCAAAGAGAGCATTCCTCATACAGCATCCCCAAATATTTTAGGTCAACGACCGCTTTAGGTTTGCCTAAGCAGTGTCATCACTTGAGGAAGTGGCCACACAGCTTTCATTTCTCTGTGCAGTGTCTCCTTCACAATACAGCCCCCCACAAGGAATCTCGCATAAACAGCAGCCTGTACAGGGAGTTCCCTCCTCACCTTCATATGTTCTGAATCACAAAGCACAATTACATTTTTGGTTACTGTCTCCATATATGGTTTCACATGTACGGCTTACAACATCCCCACCTCACAGAGACAAAGGTCTCATACCTGAAATCTCTCAGGCATGTCTGTGGACCGTATCTCATTGTCCTGGTCAGTTAGATGGCTGCTCTCCAGCTCACTGGGTTCATATATCTCAAAGATACTGCGACTGGTGACCCGTTTCTTGGCTGTCTTCTTCGGTCGGACTCGCGTTTCTCCTTCAGCATCTTCCTCCTCAAATCCGTAATCTTCTTCAACCTCTTCCTCCTCGTCCTCATTGTACTTTCCAAACTCATCAAAGTCAAAGTCAACACCAAAGATCTCCTGAGCTTCTTGCAAGGCTCTTAAAAACAATTGAAACACACATTTAACTGTCATTTAGAGAGCTTGATACAGGGGTAGACTTGTTTATAAGCACACCCAACTCCTGTCATATAACATTACATTCTGTTGGAGTTTTAGCTACTAAACAAAAAGGGGATAACATGATTTGTCAAGCATCACAAAATGGGTTAGAGTGGTGAAGCTGACATTAGAACAGACTTCATAGTTTCACAGCAAACAACATATCAACAAGGCCATCTTGTATTCACTCCAAACCTAGTCTAATTATAGATATCAATTGTCCATCTGCCTACAGAAACTTGGACCCGCTCAATCTACTTTAAATTAGAATGTCACCCGACCAGCATACAAATGGATAACAAAAAAGCTACTTACCTGCAGTAGCTTTGCATCTTTAAGAATCTTCTGAATTCACATGCTGTACATTATTCTGCCACCTAGAGGTTGGGTCCGAAATAGTCTATTTGTAATCCTTTTTTTTTTTTTTATTATCTACCTGTCTCACGGGTGTCCTCAACCAACTGGAGTCATTTCCACGTATGCCATGGAAGGTCTGCTGCGCATACTGACTACTCCACTCAGTTTTAAATCTTCTGGGGAGGTGGGAGGGTCGCATGTGAATCAGAAAATTCCTCATGCTGCAAAATTCCTACTAAAGGGAAGAATTAATTCAGTTTTACATTGTGAGTGTTTTTAGTATTTAAACGTTGTGCACAGATTCTGTAACAGCATTCTTCCTCCTCTGGAGTCTGGGTTGAAATGGGTGGGAATTTATGAACAGGTGCTTTAGTATTTTCTGTCCCATGTGCGCTTCCTTGTTAGCTTGAATTTGAATAAAACCTGATAAGCATGTGGCTACTATGCATATGTCACATATAGAATGTCAGACGGTGAAGGCCTTGAGAAGGTTTGTGTCCGCTAGTGAATCTGTGTCTGTGCTCTGCTACTCCTCCTCTGATGCTTCTGCGTCTTGAAAGGAGCCATGCTCAAATAGACCTTCTTCATGGCACTCCTCTTTGTGAATGAGGGCTTCTTGCTTCTCTTGAGGTTCTGGAGTTGTTTGTAGGTTCCAATTAGACTTACTCCTCTTCTTGGCTCTTTCTCTTCCAGTCCCTAAGCAGATTCAGAATCCCTTGAGGGAGTAGTCAAACTCCTTTCATATCAGTGCTTCTATCTCCACCTAGAGATGGCGTATTTCCTTCTCAACATCGAATGCTTTCTGTTTGGTGCTGAGCGTCAATCCCCTTTCGAAGTCTAGGCTGGCTCTGAGCATTTGCCACCAATGGTGTCTTTTGACTTCGACCCATGGGGCTCCTTGTGCTTTCACTTCCTTTCGATTACTGATTGTTTTGTCATGGAGGACTTGGAGTCAAAGGGTGGCAACTCAGTCTCACTGCACTCTTGTGTTTTCACCAGGTGGATCTTATATTCTCCTTCCTTTGGTGTTCTCCTTAGTGCAATCTCTTTTCCAGCCTTGACGACTGACTCCTCGGAGTTGGATTCTTGCCCCTGCAGATCTGTTTCCTCAAAGTTCTCCTCGTCGCTGGACAGACCCAGCACTTTCAGGAAGGATTCTTTATGCTGTAACTGGGTCATGGAAAACCATTTCTCCATAGTCTCCAAGGTCTTTTTGCAGGACCTCTGTACACATGTCGCACCCCTTCAAGCTGTGATCATTCAGCACACAAAATGTTAACATCTTATGAATGTCTTTTGGGCAAACTGGTGGTGGCATTTTGGGCAGAACCTAAAGGGAGTATGCTCCATCTTTGATGCTTCAAATTTTTGGTTACGTATACTGTGACCCACAGGGTCAGGGGTCCTCACAGTGAAGAAAAAACTGATATGTTTTTCTTCAGTTTTCAGTTTTCACTTTTCTTGACTTGCGTTACAGTTCCTTTGTTTACTTCCCTATCTTTTCAGTTCTTTTTCCATGTTTTCTAGACCGATCCAGTCTCACTGCTTCAACGGTTCCTGAGCTCCGACTTCAATTTCACGTCACAATTTGAGACATGGTATCAAATGGTCAACGATGCCCAAACACCAACAAGGGAGTGGGGGTAAAAAAAAAACAATAAAAAAAAAACACCACAAAGAGGCCATTCCGGACCCAACCACAAGATGGAGGAATGATGCACCTCATCCACAAAAGCTTCACGCTGTAAAAATATTTCAACTGTGGGAGCATTGTTGTTCACTGTCCAGACTTTACTAAAAAAAACACACTGCACAGCAATGTTCTCCAGTAGCACACAACCTCAACAATAAGATATTGGATAGAGTGGCATGTCTGCTGGCGATTTCAATCCAAAGTTTATCAGGCTGAAATGATCTCCCACCATCAACATCTGCTGCACTTACGTGTCAGTGTATCCTTGGATCTTCTTCCTCCACTTTTGCTTCTTGAGAGGTTGTCCATCGTCATCTACGATGAAGTCATCTATGTCTGAGGATGAGGTGGAGACAAGAAATTGAGAAATGGATAACAGAACGTTGAGGCAAGGTGAGAATGGGTAACAGAGTACAAAAAGGACTTAAAATGAGAGGGGGATGCCCTTCAGCCTACCACTACATACCATTAATACTTTAACTTTGCTTAATCGCTGTCAAAATTTGATCAGTGCCAAGTACTTTAAACTCAATCAGAAAAAAAACTGAAAAACTCAAATACAGAAATTGGCTAACTTCCTAGGATATCCAATATTGGTCTGCAGAACTTGGACACAGACCGCTAAACAGACATACTAAAAAAAAAAAAAAACTATGAATCCTCTTGGACGCAAACCTAACTTAGGGCCCCCAAACAAACAGCATAATAAAATCTTCTATCACTCTGCTCAGAATCCTAAAGGAAGATGTTACTTACCAGTAGACATCTGTTCTTGGCATGTAGAGCTGTAGATTCACATGCTTTGCATACTCCTGCCATCTAGTGTTGGGTCCGGATGTTTGCAAGTTGTTTTGTTCGAATAAGTCTTTTCCAGTCACGAGGCATAATGACTCCTTTTGGTGATAGTGCGCATGGGCATCAATTCCATTGTTAGATTGTTTCCCGTTAGAGGATGGGTATGGAGTTAGTAGGATAGATTAGAGAATTCCATGCGTATGTATGTAATTAACTGCAACAGGTATAGGTACCCAGGGAGGCGGGTGGGCGCATGTGAATCTACAGCTCTACATGCCAAGAACAGATGTCTACTGGTAAGTAAAATTTTCCGTGCGAGGCATGTGACCTGTAGATCACATGCTTTGCATTGACTATACAGCAGTTTGCTCCCAAAGCGGCGGCTAACCTGTAGCTGTTGCAGTTGTTTGAAAAAGTGTTCCAAGAACTGCCTGGCCTACATTGGATTGTTGTCTCGCTAACACATCTACACAGTAATGCTTGGTGAATGTGTGAGGTGTAGACCATGTTGCAGCTTTGCAGATGTCTGCAATGGGACTGTTCCCTAAAAAAGCCATAGTAGGCCCTATTTTGCGGGTGGAATGAGCCCTAGGGGGTATTGTTAATGTTCTTTTAGCTTTTGCATAGCATGTTTGAATGCATTTTACAATCCACCTTGCAATGCCAGATTTTGAGATAGCATTGCCTTTGTGCGGTGGCGCAAAAGCCACGAAGAGTTGCTTTGTCTTACGAAAAGGTTTTGTCCTTTCGATGTAGTATAGTAAAGCTCTTTTAACGTCTGTGTGAAGAGCTCTTTCTGCTACAGAATCTGTTTGAGGGGAAAAAAATGGCAACTCAACAGATTGGTTTATATGAAAGGCAGATACTACCTTTGGTAGGAATTTGGGATTAGTACGAAGAACCACTTTGTCTGTGTAAGCGAAGGAAAATGCTACTTACCAGTATGCATCTGTTCTTGGCATGTAGAGCTGCAGATCCACACACTATGCATAGATCGCCATCTGGTGTTGGGCCCGGATGTTTGCACTTTGTTGTTGTATTGGAATAAGTCTTTGGAAGTCACGAGATCGGTGACTCCTCCTTTGGACAATAGTGCGCATGGGCATCGACTCCATCTTCAGATTGTTTTTTCGCCAAGAAGGGAAATGATGGAGTTTTGTGAGAAACAGAAAGAGATGTCCATGTATGTTGTATCTAATTAAGATAAGACTGGAACAGATAAAGGTAGCTGGGGAGGTGGGTGGGCGTGTGTGGATCTGCAGCTCTACATGCCAAGAACAGATGCATACTGGTAAGTAGCATTTTCCGTTCGAGGCATATGAGCTGCAGATCACACACTATGCATAGATTGCATAGCAGTACCTCCCTTTAGCGGTGACCACCAGTATCTGTTGCAGTAGTTTGAAATAGTGTTTTGAGTACAGCCTGGCCCCCACTAGCTTGTTGTTTTGCCTGCACATCTACACAATAGTGTTTTGTGAATGTGTGCGGTGTAGACCATGTAGCTGCTTTGCAGATGTCATCTAAGGGAATGTTCCCTAAAAATGCCATGGAAGCCCCTATTTTACGGGTAGAGTGGGCTTTAGGGGGAATAGATAGTGTACGTTTTGCTTTGTGGTAGCAAATTTGTATACATTTAACAATCCACCTTGCAATGCCAGATTTTGATATAGGATTGCCTTTATGTGGTGGTGAGAAGGATACAAAAAGTTGTTTTGTTTTGGCGATCTATGCATAGTGTGTGATCTGCAGCTCATATGCCTCGAACAAAAGGGTTCTTCAATAATTAATGCCTGAAGCTCACCTACTCTCCTCAGTGATGTAATGGCAATGAGGAAAGCCACTTTCCAAGTGAGAAATTGTAACTCACACTTGTGTAATGGTTCGAAGGGTGGACCCATTAATCTGGTAAGGACAATATTGAGATTCCACGCTGGTGCAGGTGGAAGTGTTGGAGGAATTATTCTTTTTAGTCCTTCCATAAATGCTTTGATCACAGGCACTCTGAAAAGGGACAAATGTCTGTTTTGCAAATATGCAGCAATTGCAGCAAGATGTAGTCTTATGGATGTGTACGCTAGATTTGAGCGTTGTAAGTGCAACAAGTAGCAGATGATATTTTGTACTGAAGCATTTAACGGGTTATTGCAGTAAATGACAAACCGTTTCCATTTGGCTGCGTAGCAAGCCGTTGTAGTAGGTTTTCTGGCCTCTTTAATGATATGCATACCGTCTGGTGGAAGGTTTAGATTACCAAACTCTGACTTCTGGAGCCAAATCGCAAGGTTCAAGCTGCTTTGGATTTGGATGCCTTATGTCTCCATGGCCGAGTGAGGAGACTGGGTGTGAGGCGTAGTTTGTGATGCAGAACTACTGGAAGCTCTAACAGGGTTGTGAACCATGATTGATGGGCCCATGTCGGAGCAACCAGGATTAGTTTTAGGGCTGTTTGCTTGAGCTTTCGAACCACAAATGGAAGGTGTGGGAGAGACGGAGAAGCATAGGCAAATATCCCTGACCAGTTCATCCCTAGGGTATTGCCTTTGGATAATGGGTGTGAATACCTTGCGGCGAAGCTTGGGCATTTTGCGTTGTGGTGAGTCGCAAACAGATCTATTTGTGCAAAACTCCACATTTGGAAAAATGGGCGGAGAACCTGAGGATGACGTTCCCACTCGTGGATCTGTTGTCTTTGTCTGCTGAGCATGTCTGCAATTTGATTGCTTTCTCCTGGTAGGTGTTCTGCTAGGAGATAGATGTTTTAATGAATGGCCCACCTCCAAATCGTCTGCGCGAGGTGTGACAGTTGGATAGAGTGTGTCCCCCCTGTTTTTGTATATAATACATCGCTGTCATGTTGTCTGTGCGGACTAGGACAGCTTTGCCTATAAGGTGGGTCTGGAATGCTTTAAGCGCTAGGAATATTGCTAGCAGTTCCAGCTGATTGATATGAAGCTGTTTTTGCTTCGGATTCCACAACCCTTGAACAGTGAGAGTCTGGAGATGAGCTCCCCAACCTGTGAGTGATGCGTCTGCTGTTAGGATCGTCTGTAAAATCGGGTCTATAAATGGCCGCCCTTTGGATACATTTGTTGGTTCCACCACTGCAGAAAGCGATGGGTGCGGCCGTCCACCAACACTACATCTTTCAATTGACCCTGTGACTGATTCCACTGACGGGCTAAACATTCCTGAAAGGGAGGCATATGGAGTCTTGCATGTGGGGCTATTATGATGCAAGAGGCCATCATTCCGAGTAACTGCATGTATACCCGTGCTTGAAGGGAGTGACTGGATTGAAACTGAGACCAGAGCTTGAATATTTCCGATTCTGGCCGCACTTGAAAAGGCCAGAGCTTTTTGAGTGTCCAGAGTGGCCCCCAAGTATGTTTGGGTCACTGAAGGTTGTAGATGTGACTTAAACAAATTGACCGTAAAGCCTAGACTGTGCAGCAGGTGCAGTGTGCTTTGTGTGTGTTGGAGACACCTTTGGTAGGAACTGGCTTTGATGAGCCAGTCGTCCACGTATGGGAAGACATGGATGTTTTGTCTTCGCAGGTGAGCAGCCACTACTGCTAGGCATTTTGTAAACACTCTGGGAGCAGTGGTGACTCCGAACGAAAGCACTTTGAATTGGTAGTGTTTGCCCGCGACGACAAACCTGAGGTATTTGCGATGAGCGGGATGTACTGAAATATGGAAGTATGCGTCTCTTAAGTGTATATTAGACAAAGTCGCCTTGCTGTAGGAGAGGAAGGACCTGTTGGAGTGACCATATGGAAGTGATCCGAATGAATGTATAGGTTTAATTCTCTGAGGTCTAATATAGGCCTGAGAGACCCGTCCTTTTTGGGAATGAGAAAGTAAAGGGAGTTCACGCCTGTCCCTTGATATTGTAATGTGACAGGTTCTATAGCTCCTTTTTGCAGATGAGAGAGAACCTCTTGTTTGAGGTGTATATATTCCGGAGACAGTTTGTGTGATCGTGGAAGAATGTTTGGAGGGTTGGTGGTAAGCTCCAGGCAATAACCAGATTGGATAAGTTGAAATACCCATTTGTCTGAAGTAATGGTATTCCAGACTGGGAGAAATTGAGAAAGACGTCCACCGACAGGTGTGGAATGATTTGGGGGGGGAGAGAGGAGACAAGTTACTGTTTATTTACGGCAGGGGAAGTACGGGGTGTGTTACTTTTACCTCTTGCCTTGCCATTGTTCTAAAGTACACCTGATGGAAGTGTTGGAAATGAGTTTCCCTTCTTGGATTAAATCATGTGCCTTAGCTTTGTGCTCATCTGGCAAGAATTGGAGCAATTGTTCCAATTCATCATAATGAGCTCTGTCATATCTAGCTAACAGAGCCTGGGTGTTAGCTATACGCCAAGTATTGGCTGTGATGGAGCAGGGAAAATAAAAAAATGTAACCCCTAACAAATTATATAATTAATTAATTAAAATGTTCGTTTAAATGTATTAATCAACATTGTATGTGGGGGAATGGTAATATGCCAATGTATGTGCTAAATAATCTATTAATGAATGTCCGTGTGTCTAATAATAACGTAAAAATAAAAAGCGTACTAAATAAAATAAATGCATGTTTGTGCTTCATAGAAATAAAATGTGTCGTTGCAAAAACAATAGTGATGGTAAGTAAGGAGCAGCTTAAATGTCGCTTTCTGCTAGGTAACGACTAATTGGGGTACGTAGACGGGAGGGAAACGAAAAGGGATATTTTTCTCTATTTTAATTATGTTTTGTTTGCCTCAAATTAGTGCTTCTAAAAGTATAACCGAGTGGCGATGTAAAATGGCCGCCAGTGGGAAGATGTGCGCAGGCGTAAGGGAACACGTGATACGAGATGAAATTGTAGAAATCCGGAACCTCGTGATGTCTCTGAGAGGCTAGGATGCAAGAAATGGTCAAGGCTGGTGTGACCTAATTGAACTGATAGTGTGCCGTGATGATCAGGAGAGAGTCCGTGGGAAAGGAGCCCAAGAGAAAGGACAATGACTGCGGAGTTCTTGAATGTGTCAAAAGAAGATACAAATGGACTGATCGAATCGGATGGAAATGTTTAAGCGTATGGGAAAGGAAATGATGCAAGGACCCTTGAATCCAAGAGAACTTGATTAAAGAATGAATAAGCTGACATGCATGGACCAATGAAAGAAAAGCGTGATATTAATGTTGCAACAGTTAGTTAGCAAAGTTAGAATTAGGGTATAAGAGGGCCTACTCTTAGTGGGAGGGGGCAGTTGCAGTTGATGTCAGTCGTGGTTGCAGTCACAGTCAGGAGAGGAGTAGAAGAGTCGTGTTGGTGGCTTCCAGTGCTGGGTGGTCCTGATCGATCCCTTACTGAGCGGGAGATGCTGAAAGGCTGTTAGAGGAGACGGGTTGCAGGTAGCTGATGCTGACGAGCTGAAGTTGCTGTTGCAGTCTTAACTTTACAGTTGAGTATGAGAATCAGGCTATTTCTAATCCCTAACTTAGGTTAGAAATCATTAGGCTAAATTAGGAAGCTAGGCAGGTAACTAGGGTTTTTGGCTTCATGACAAAATTTCCTTTCTGCAATAAATTGATTATGCTTAATAAAATTGTGAATTTAAGAATGAATAATTGAATAAAGTATTAAATTCTTTTCATGCTTTTAAAATTATATAAAATTTAAGATTCTTTAAACCCAAAATGACTCAGTGGTTATTTTCCTAAATGATTGTGACTTGAGTAATTGGTTAATTGTGATTCAGCTGGTCTTAATCACTATAAACTAATTTCTTAAATGAATGAGTCATCGACAAAACAAAGAGCAGGAATATCTTAAGAAATAACTAAAAGAAAGTGACAAAATAAGGTAAATAGATATCCTTGCTCTTCCAGCGGTACACGAAATGGTGTTCTCCATTTAGTTCTCATGCTTCTCCTAGGAGTACACAATTTCATAAAGGTGTAAAGGAAATCCAGGAGTGTGTGTGTGTGTTAGGCGATGTTTATGGGCCCCATCGTCATGTGGATATGAGAAATATAGTTTGTCCCTGGATGACCTATAAGTAACCTGGGAGGAGAATAGTTTTTATTGTACGCGCTGCATCAGCTGCCTGTGCCACAACCCTTTTGTCCAAGGCATCTATTAACTTTCATTCCTTATCAAGAGGAGGGGCATCTCCTGTTTGTGAATTTGCCTGCTTACGAGCATTTGAAACCACTAAGGAGTCTAATGGAAGTTGATCTCTGATGTAAATTGGGACTGTAGGTGCGGCTTTATACTTTTTGTCTACTCTTGGAGTGATAATTCTTGCGCGCACTGGGTCTTTAAATATGTCATCTGTATGTTTAAGCATACCCTTAAGCATAGGCAGTGTATGTGTTGTTTTTTGAGAAGAACTTAAGGTTTCAAATAAAAAGTCTTCTTCAAGAGCCTCTTTGTGGAGTGGCACTCCATGGTATTGAGCAGCTCTGTTGACTAGCTCTATAAACCCTACGTTATCGTCTGGTGGAGAAGGTTTTGAACTGTATAAATCTGGGTCGTTGTCAGTATTAGGATCTGTATTATAATCAATCCAAGGGTTAGGATTATTGTCCTCTGGTGCATCTCCATCTCCGTCACCATCATCCTGGTGATCGGGTGATTGTGGTGAATTTGTGGGTGTAATTAGTAAATTTGGATCTATTGGTGAAGAAGGTGAAAGGGGAGATGGAGAAGTATTAGTACCATATTCTTTCTTTTAAGAGGAATATGGTAAGAGTCCTTGAGTTCTGGCTTGCGTTTTACTGGTAGCTTTGCGTAAAGATGCCCAGTCTTAGGGTTAATGACAAGTTCCTTTTGCTTTGGGTCCATGTTGGAAGGCGGGACATCCAACTGAGGCTCTCTGGATGGAGGAGGAGCTGTCTTGTCTTTAGGTGCCAGAATTTTCGGTGCCAAGGTTTTCGGTGCCGATGATTTGGGAGCCGAGGATTTTGGATCCGAAGAGGTTGGTTTTGATTTTGGTGCCGAAGATTTTGGTTCGGTGCGTGAAAGTGGTCGACTCGGTCCTGAGCCGGAAGGCTTTGATGTAAGTTCCTGTGCCGGGGCCGATGGGCGGGGCGTTCGAAACTTTTTCTCGGTGCCGACCTTGGCTCGAAGGCAGAGGAGGGCCCGGAGCCTTTTTTATGGACAACATTTGGGGCAGGGGAGTATCTTTATTCACGGTGCGCTGACCCTGCGTGATGTCCTATTCGATGCAGGAGTCTTCCTCAGACACGGAGATGTGTAGTTCTTCCTCCTCAGCTACCTGTGCTTCGAAGATTTCCTGGTCGGAGTCTTCTCCAAAAAGATCTGGAGCGGAGCCGCTGCATTGTTGGTACATTTCGTTATGTCGAGCCCAACGGTCACGGAGTGTCTTTTTGGATCGAAACGATCGGCAGGCTTCACAGTTCTCTTCGTCGTGTTCTGGTGACAAACACAAGTTGCGCACTTCGTGCAAGGCGGCGCGGGGGTACTTAGCGTGACACCCGGGACAGAATTGGAATGGAGTCCGTTCCATCTACTGCGAGATGGCCCGACGCGGTTAGGCCCAACGGCCTTCCACAAAGTTTTCGACTGAAGATTTTGGAATCGATAAGATACACGGAGATGGGAAAACGCTATCGAGAAACAATACCGTTGAGGGTAGTGGATTGCGCACCGAGGGGAACCGAAGGATGGTGTCGAACCGGAGCACAGCAATACACGTCCGAACCTGATGGCAGGAAAAAACAATCTAACAATGGAGTTCTCACTATCACCGAAAGGAGGAGTCACCATGCCTAGTGACTGGAAAAGACTTCTTCGAACTAAACAACTTGCAAACATCCGGACCCAACACTAGATGGCAGGAGTATGCAAAGCATGTGATCTACAGCTCACATGCCTCGAACACTGATTTTCCCCTATCGAGGCTTTTCCTAAAATGAACAAGGTAAAATTGATATTGTACTCTCTCAACAAGAGCTCATCATTTCCTCCCAAACAAATTACAACGGGTCAAAACTCAGACAAACTTTTATATCTTAAACCTAGAAATCACATTAGTCTAGCCACCCTGAAGCGCCACTGCCTTCTAGTTTCACATCAGATCGCCTTTGAGGAACTGTGCGAAATGCACTGAGCACTTCAAAAAATCAGACCATGGTTCTTCCAGCACCTTAACACAGTCTATATTGTAGTAGGAAACTCTTTTTGCATTGTCACTGTAGGAAGGTGGCTCTCTATATAGAGCACCAAAATGAGGAGCACTGTGTAGAAAGTCCAGGTATCCCTTACTAGTGTAGAGGGGCTTGCTTTAACAATCTCAAGGTGCTCTATTTGCAGTAGTGTGGTCGAGCAGCCTTAGGCTTATCAGAGGAGAGTGTTAGGCATATTTTTGCGCACACAGTCAAATGAGAAATCTGACATCAATCTGCACAAGTAACACAGATTTTTATATTACTTTAGACACCAAGATCTTCTTGATCAGGTAATTACTTTTCGAATTACCGATTTTTAGAAACATAGAAAGTACAGCTGTCAGATCTAAGGCATGAACCTCGAACGCAGTAATCTTATCCTATAGAAAAAACCTACACTGCACAGGGTATCTTGCAAAAGACTTACAGGACTGTTCTTCTGGACTTCAGGTAAGTAGGAGCCAAGGTCCAAGAAAGAAGCAAAAGTTTAGGTTTACTTGCCCTGGAGCCCTGCGGAGATGCTTTCAACGGTGGTAGCCTTGAGCACTACACGTTGAAGTCATTGGGGAAGAGTACCTGCAAAGAAAGGCTGCACGTGGAACTGGGGGACCAGTCTAGCAGAACCCACAGGTGGTCTTGGCTCTTGAGGATCGCAGGAACACAGAGACTGTCTGATTCAATGGACTCGGGCTGGGGGACTTGGGTGCGTAGGTGTTGTTTTCAGCGGGTCGGAAAGATTCACGCTCTCACAGTTATCGATGCACCTGCAAAAGAGGGAGAAGACACAGCAAGACTACTTCTGGTGTGGAGCTTCCCTCTGTAGGAGTACCTCGACATGCAGGTCGGTTTTGGAGGCGGTGGTGTTTGGACTGAATACACACAAGCCTTGGTGTTTGCAACAGGCTCCAGTACCTCGGGTATTGGCGCAGGGAGCCTCCGGTGTGGATCAGCGTCTTCTGCACTCTAAAAGCACCCTCAGCGGCACGGTGTAGAGTGCGGAGGCCCAATATTATCCAATGGGGGAAAAGGGGCCTCCGGTTTGTGGCTGCTGACGAGCAGGCCACAAGGTTGTGGGAGCAAAGCTCCTGGTGTTCGGCTCAGGGCAAAGGGGGATCAGAGTTAGCACACAAGGTGCACCCGCAGCGGCACAGGGGTGGCTGGGTGCAGGGTGCTGTTTTAGTGTCGGGTGCCCTGTTGATTTTAATGGAGATTCTCCGGTTGCAACAAACACTGCAGGCTCGGGGACGAAGATGTTCTTGAGGCGACCACTGGTTAGAGAGGTAAGTTGGGATGCCTGGGGATGCTGAGACACCGTCAGTTGAGCCACCCGAGGCAGTGGGGTGTAGGAGTGTCTTTAGGTGTTGGGTTTTCCTACAGGCTCCGGTGGCGTTCGAGGGGGATCCTCCAGAAAGGGGCTGCAGGCGTCCAATGGAGATTCGAGGCAGGTCAGAGATCACCAGATCTCAGGTCAGGTTCGCCAGCGAGACCTCCTTGTGGTGTTGGGCCACTCGAACTCGGTCCGGGGGCGATGGGTGCAGAGTGGTGCAGACTCGCGGATTTGGCTAAAGCCAGAGTCTGTGGGTGAGCAAATTGATTTGGGAAAGCAGGGCAGGTCCTCCGGGGTCTTGGGGGCTGCTGGCTGCAGAACACGCCGGGATTTCGCTGGCACAGGTTAGAGGTGGGGACAGGCCAGAAGGGCTGGGCAAGTCAGTGGACGTCCACCTCTTCTTCGCTCAGCACGGTTTCTTCAGTCTTTCTTCTTCTCTCTTCTTGTCTGAGGAGGCAAGGTTTGGGTTTACCCCAAAATACTAAATTTAGGGGTGTTACAGGTAGGTACAGGTCAGGACCAATGGGTCCCTTCCTTGGGGTGGGTACACCCCCTATTATGCAACCCTCCAGTAGAGGGGGGCATATGCCTCACACTGGTTGGCTGGGTCCCCACATCTGCAAGATGGTGGGTACTGAGAGTTGTGCTTCACCTCGCCTCCCCCGCCTGAGGGGTGGGGTTGGCAAAGGTGGGCACACCTCTCCTCCTTACTTGGTTTTCCCGCCGATTCTCCCGCCCAAAGTGGGGGTCAGAACCGGTGGGGGCCAGTTGCTAGGAGCAGCAAATGGCTGGGGTTGCTCAAAAAGGCTGCAACCTTTGAAGCTTCCTCTTCGTGGACCCTGCCCATCCTGGGGGAGGAGTCTTGGCACATCGTCCCAGGAAGTGTATTGTTTCAGGACCCAGAGAGCGGAAGGCTCTCGACCCAGGGGTCCAGAAACATGTCTGGTGGTGGCAGCTGGTGAACAGCCACTCAGCCAGGACACTAGACTTAGGTCGTTTTTTAGGGGGCATCTCTAGGATGCCCTCTGAGTGCATTTTTCATTAAATTCCACACTGGCATCAGTGTGGGTTTAATATGCTGAGAAGTTTGGTACCAAACTTCCCAGTTTTCAGTATAGCCATTATGGTGCTGTGGAGTTCGTAGTGACAAGCTCCCAACATCATATACTCTTTATGGCATTACTGCACTTACAATGTCTAAGAATTGGCTTAGACACTGTAGGGGGTACAGGGCTCATGCACCTGTACCCTCACCACTGGTATAGTGCACCCAGCTAGAGGGGTGGCTTACCTATACCAGGGGAGTGGATGTGTGCCATGTCGACTCTTCACTTTGTTCTGCACCAAAACACGCAGCCTGCAATGGGGTTGTGTGTGGTGTGTGTAGGACGTTTAAGGGTGGCACAATAAGTGCTGCAGCCCTTAGAGGCCTTCCCTGGTCACAGTGCCCTTGGTACCTATGGTACCTTTTACAAGGGACTTACATGAGGCCATAGAGTTGTTAATTGGGTTTTGAAACAGTACAGTTTAGGGAAAGAAAATAGGCCCTGGGTACCTGGTTGGCAGGAACCCAGGGCACACTCAGTCAAAGTACATCAACAGTTTGGCAAAAAGTGGGTGCAACCAAGCAAAAAGGGGCACTTACCTACACATACCAAAGATGTTGTGGTAAGTAGTGGTGTCGTCTGGGGGAGAATGCTTTGCTGGGTAAAGATTTGGGACTGTGTCAGTTGGTGGTTTCATGTCATAAGTGTCCCACAGATCATCCTGAGTTATAAAGGGTTCCTGATCTCCATCATCTCCGTCTACCCGGAAAGAATGAATAGAACCCTCTGGGGAATAGGATGCTGGTGAAAGTGGTGGGATGGTATGCACAGGGCTAGTTGCCTTCTCAGCCTCCTTTCTGTGCGTTGGTAGCATAGGTATATTCAAAGCCTCCTCAAAAGTTGTCTCTTTGCAGGATGTGCACCAGCATGAGGAAGTCTAGCCAGGATCCGGCCAGTGTCTGGGTGAATGACCAGATGTTTTTGGCGCAAGTCTATTTCCTCCTGCATGCGTTGGAGCCCAGGTTCCACTGTTTCGGATGCAACTGTGCACTTTGCAAAGGAGAATGATTTCTGCTCCGACGAAACCTTTGACGGCAAGCCTTTTGATGCCGATCCTTTCGACTCAGAGGCTTTCAATGCCAAGGGTCTTGGGTCGATGGGTGATTTTGACGCCGAGGTGGAGTGGTGTTTCAGCACCAACACTCTGGAGTCCGAAGTTTGGCTGGTTCAGATGGTGAGGGAGTCAGTTCGAGAGCATGTGTCTTCTACTGCTTTTCTGGCGCGAAGCCGTGGCTGAGCAGATGAGACATAGCTGCTCGGTGCCGACCATGGCCCGTGGATAGTGGTGGCCCAAGTAAAGATTTTGCTCGGTCCAAAATTCTTGGAATGGGATTTTGGTAGAGGTGTTGGGGCTGGGATGGAGAGGACGGGCACTGTACTCACAGTTTGTCCTGGCGTGATGTCCTGCAATTAGAGTTCGGAGCCTAAACTGTATCCAGTCAATAAAGAGCCGTCATATGCAGTTGACACCTGGGTGTTGTCCTCCTCCTCAGGGTCTTTGGTTCCAAAACGGTCTGACGTGTCTTCAGCGCTGCATTGAGACATCTCGAGTTGTCGAGCTCGTCGATCTCGTCGATCACGAAGCATCTTCTTGGACCGAAAGGATTTGCAGGCCTCGCAGGTGGCTTCCTGATGGTCCGGAGAGAGGCACAAGTTACACACCCAGATGCAGATCAGTACATGGGTACTTGGCGTGGCATCGAGGACAGAATCTGAAAGGCGTTCGTTCCATAATCAGGTGGACAGAGCGTGGAGGAAACGTGGAAGATAAAGTCTGCCGCGAAGGCCCGCTGCAGTCTGTTCAAGTCACCGCAACGAAGTTGCCTCAATGGACAGACGAGGAAGACTGAAAAGACTAGCGTTCGAAAACAATACAGACGGTAAGGCATGGTAGGGTCAAACGAAGGTGTCAAACCGGAGCAGAGGACAACACATCCAAACCAGACGGTGGAAGAAAACAATCTAACAATGGAGTTGATGGCCATGCACATTATCAGCAAGAGAAGGAGTCATCTACCTCGTGACTCGAAAGACTTTCTTTGCAGAGAAACAACTTGCACTCTTAGGAGCCCAACACTAGATGGCAGAATTATGCTAAGCATGTGCATCTACAGCCACGAATGTCTCAAACAATATAAATATATCTTCAAAAAACATGTAATAAGTAGAAATATTGTGTGAATATTCTCTCTACAATTAAACATTCAAATGTATGTTTGTGTGGGGCAAAAAATGTAATTTTTGTACAATTACATGCTGCCCAAGAAGCATATTATATGTTTTCGGGATGTTTGTTACCACAGGCACTTGGTGCTATTTAAAGGGTGCACCCTATTTTGTTGTTTCAACTTGACAGTCATTACACGTCTGATAAGCAAAGCACAGTCACACTGTCTACAGCACCCTATATAATAGTGTTGGTGTCTGAAATGTTTTTAGATTAGTTTAAACGGACTGGAATTCCTGAACTAATTTTGGATGTCAACAAAAGCTAAAACATGGAGCACCTGCTGACCTCACAAGGGAAAACACAGGTAAGGCAGGAAAAAATCATTAAGGGCAGGTCAGCAAAGCTTTTCCACCATATGCAGAGGTCTTTCCTATGTCAAATAGCAGTATGTATGTATACCAATAGTGCCAAATTTGCTGTGACACAACCAGATGACAAGTAAAAAACTTAGCATTACGCCAAACTCTTCCCAAAAATCACAAATTACAAGCGCACATACTCTCCCCCCCCCCAAAAAAAAAAAACAAGTCCGCATGTAATCATTGCAGAAGGTTTGAGCCCAGCAATGTGGTAGTTCTTCACCCTAAGAATGCTATCAATTTCCATCTCATCTCTTCCAAACACCTATGACCCCTTTTTTCACCAATGAGGCTACAGATTAGATTCCACGCAAATAACTTACCAGACTCCTCATCCTCTTCCTCCTCCTCTGCAACAGTGATGGTGGGCTCCGGGGGTTCAGATGCCTCTTCACCTTCTCCGTCCTGGAAGATTTCATCTGCAATAGCCTCCTTGTCATGCTCCTCTCCAAGATCCTCTTCCTCCTCATCTTCATCATCTGACATTTTCCTTACACGACGAAATTTCTGTTGCTGTAGGAAAAATTGGATAACTGTCAGCCACTTCAACCATTAAATAGTTATTCCAATGCAGATGGAGTATTGTAAATGTATTCACTCCTCAGATGAAACCCCTCTATTTTCCAGAACACAGAAAGTCCAGTGTCTCCATGTACTCCATAGAGTTATAGTATAACACAGTTATTACTTCGAACACACCAGCACACAGAGGATTAAAAGACAAGGCAGTCCCAGAAACAATTAGCTAGGATTCCCCCTGGACAACAAGTTGCACAAAATAGCTATTGTAAAGAAATGGGTTATGCCCATCAAATCCGCCTGGATTTTTTTCTTTTTGGCCCCCTGATAGGTGACCTTTTTACTGTGGGTGAGCCTCACAACCTATTACTCGGTAAACTCATGTGAATGAACTGCGTGTATTTGCCGCCAGTGTCCGCCTTTTAAGATAAGGTGGCTGTGACAAAGCGAAGGGGCACTTGGCTGGTTAAAAGTGAACACGTGTGCACACATGTGAGGGCTGCGCGTTGCAGACTCCTGTCCTGCGCAGTCCGGTAACTTCCAACAGGTAGCCTGGTGCAGGGGGATCTCTGCAGGATTGCATACCGACTGGGGGTAGGCCTCAATGTTAGTGTACACTCACAGGGAGAGTCCGTGTGGTTTACTTCTTGTCTGCAGTGACACTCCATTATACACCTATGTGGAAGACTGCTTTAGAGTGCAGTGTTGCTTCTCTGTCACCTAAAGAGACCATTGACATATTGAATTGGGGTGCAACCTGTGCGGGGAAAATCAATTCTGCAAGTTCCAGAAAAATATCTGTACAGCTTATGGGTCATTCAGGAATGTCCAATTTCTCTGGCTCAGCTCAAATCAGAGCCAGGCCTTTCGTCACCCTGCTGTGCCAAGTTAATTACATTTCTCTCCAGAAGCAGGAACAAAGGCCATTGTTGTGGGGTTCAAGCAATCAGCTATCACACTGTATCAGGAATGGGCCTGCCCAAGCCCACCAAACAAAGAAAGGAGCCCAGCCTTCTGGAGCCAACACAGGAGGGGGCTCCCTTTCAAGATTGTGGGAACAGCACTGGCAGTGACGTCAGCGAGGGGCAGAGCAGAGGCCCAGGGAGCAGATGGGACTAGTGAGTCCTGGGTGACGCCATTTCTAAATGTCCCAGAAGGCTGTGCAGGAAGTTTGGGGAAAGAGGTGATGTAGCACCCCTGGAAAGGCCAGTGGTAACTTGCTTCTGGAACATTCCTCCCCCACTTAAAAGGTCTTGCGTAAGGAGAAAAGCTTGCTCATGGTTGTGACTTTCTGCTGGACACTGGGACTGGAGGCGGCAGCCATGAACAACTGGCAGAAGGAACCACCTGATATCCATCTGGATAGTTGCCCCCAGGACCAGTGAGGCATTCCTCAGGACCTTGCAACCTGGTCCCCTTACACACCCTAGGGAAAGACAGGGCTTCTGCGCCAAGGAGGAGGAAAGCTACAGAGGAAACACAGGAGAAAGGCTGATGCAGGGAGTCAGTAAAACCAGCTCCCCGCAAAGTTTGTCACTTTAGAGGCCAGGAGGCTCACCACCAGGAGCAAAATGAGTCCAAAATGGAGCAAAACTACCCAGCGAGCCCGAGATGTGAGCTATGGTTAGATGTTGTGGAATCAAAATGTGTTGCGCTCTACGGGCTGTTTTTATATTTGCGTTTCCAATGGTTAAAAGTATATAAAAAGTGCACAGACCCATGGGAAGTTCATTTTGTAAATGCTTTATTGAAATAATGTTGACAGGGAATACTGAACAAAGTGCACATGCTTTAATAGTATTAATGAGTGGGGACAAACCAGTTCCCTACCTCCCCTGCCTCTCCCAGGCCCCCTCCACAGCTCACCATGATCACTGTCCCTCCTACTCTACACTCCACTATTCCGGTGATCCTAGGGAAAAGCCGTATCCCTACCTCGCCTGGCTCGCCCAGACCTCCTCCGCAACTCACCACCATCCACCCCTACCGTCCTCCTAAAAGCAATCCTGAACTCCTCAATTGCATGCTAGTCAACTGTCGATCAGCCACACGACATGCAACTGAAATCTCAGAAACTAGCCTTAGTGAAGCCATTGACATCGCTTTTCTTACGGAAACCTGGCTCAAAGCTCACTCTTCATCCATTCTTGACCTACTCGCTCCCCCGGGATACTCCATCCTCAGAAAAGATAGGCTCGATAAAATTGGAGGGGGCCTAGCCATAATCTATAAAGATCATCTCCAAATCTCCCCCGTTCAGAACCCCGATCAAGCCACCTTTGAATACATTGTAGCCGAACTTAAAATTCAGGGTTCCCCTCCTATCCAACTACACAATATCTATCATCCCCCTGGAGACCCTCTGCCCTTTGTGGAGGAATATTGGAACAATAAGGATCATCCCTCGGTTATCATCCTCAATGACCTCCTTGATGTTACTGACTTCAATCAACTCTGCCATACGCCAACACATTCCAAAGGGGCCACCCTTGACGCTATCATTACTAACAACGATCTGGCTTCCCTTTCCCACATCATCCCCATTGACTGGTCAGACCATCACCTTATCCTCTTCACTATCAACAGCGCCGTACCTCCCCCTGCCACTCAGAACATCAAATATAGGAAACTAACCAGAAATCTTCACCTTATTCCTCCTGGAGTACTGGAGACTAAGATAAAAGCAAAACTTCTACTTTCACACCCATCTCAAAATGCTAATGACCTGACCGATCACTACAACAAATCCATAATTGAGGTCCTTGACCAAATTGCCCCCGCCAAACTTAAACCACAAAAAAACAACCCCCCCAAATCCTGGTTTAATGCCGATCTCAACAAGGAGAGACGCTCACTCAGGCTGACTGAACGCACTTGGAGACAACACCCCTCTCCTCCTAACCTAACCCTCCTCAGAATCGCAAGGGCTAATTGTGAGAAAGTGCCATCTTTCTTGCATGGTATGCCCCCACTTTTTGCTGAAATGCTGATGTGCTTTGACTGAGTGTGCCCTGGGCTCCTGCCAACCAGGTACCCAGGGCCTGTGTTCCTTCCCTAAAACTGCATTGATACCTACACCCAATTGGCATCCCTGGCCACAGGTCAGCCCCTGGTAAATGGTACCATGGGTACCCAGGGCACTGTGACCAGGGAAGGCCCCTAAGGGCTGCAGCACTTGTTGTGCCACCCTTAGGGACCCTGTACCTTTACACACACACACTGCCTTTGCAGGCTGCGTGTCTTGGTGCAGAACAAAAGCGAAGAGTCGACATGGCACACATCCCTGTGTGCCATGCCTACAAGCCACTGCCCTGGCCTAGGTCAGCCACCCTCTAGCTGGGTGCACTATGCCAGTGGTGAGGGCATAGAGGCATGAGCCCTGTGCCCCTACAGTGCCAAAGTCCATTCTTGGGCATTGTAAGTGCAGTGCTGCCATTAAGAGTATATGGTGCTGGGAGTCTGTCATTACAAACTCCACAGCACCATAATGGCCCCACTGAAAACTAAGAAGTTTGGTATCAAACTTCTTAGCCCATTAAACCCCCACTGATGCCAGTGTGGGATTTAATGTAAAACGCACTCCAGAGGGCATCTTAGAGATGCCCCCTGAAACCAACCCGACCTCCAGTGTCCGGACTGAGTGGCTGCCCAGGCTGCCACCACCAGGCAGGTTTCTGACCCCTGGGTCGAGAGCCTCTGCTCTCAGGGGCCTGAAAGAATACGCATCCTGGGGCGAGGTGCCAAAGCCTCCTCCCCCAGGATGGGCAGGGGGAGCTTCAAAGGCCTGCCGCCTTTTGAGCTTCCCCAGACTACTTGCTGCTTCCAGCAAACTGGTCCCCACTGGTTCTACCCCCACTTCTGGCGGGAGAACCGGTGGGAAAACCAGAGGCAGGAAATGGGTAGTGCCCACCTCTGCCAACTCCACCCCTAAGGTGGGGGAGACGAGGTGAAGCCCAAACTCGAGTCCCCGCCATCTTGAGGATGGGGGGACCCAGCCAACCAGGGACAGGCTCCTGCCCCCCTCCCACTAGAGAGGAGCAGAATAGGGGGTGTACCCACCCCAGGGAAGGGACCCATTAGACCCTGCCCTTACCTACCTGTAACCACCCCTAAATTTAGTATTTAGGGGCTCCCTGAACCTTCCTTCCTCAGTTCCCGAATCCAAAAACAAGAAGAGAAGACGAAGCAAGAAGACCAGCCGTGCAGCTGCTAACAAGGAGGCGACGACAACTGACTTGGCCCCAGCCCTACCGGCCTGTCGACCTCTGAACCTGCTCCTGCGGAACCCCGGCCTCAGCAACCTCAAAAACCCCGGAGGACCTGACTTCTGTGCCACAGCCTTCAACCCAGGGACTCCCACGAGCAGTGGTACTGCTCAAAAGAACAAACTCCAAAAGACCCAGCCCTGGCACGGAACCGCGAAACCTGCACCCTCTGCACCCGCCGAGCCCGGCCTGTGCCTGAGTGAACCAAGACTTTGAGGATGTCCCCCGGCGATTCTGACCTGGAATCCAGTGCCCAAGGACCCTCCTCGACGACCCAGACGACGCCTGCAGCCTCAGGACAAGGGACCCCTCCAACCGCGACCAGCAAGGGGGTAAGATTTCCCGACCTCAAAAGACACCCCTGCACCCGGCGCCCCACGGCCCCCTGTGCCCAACTCCTGGGTGTCTACCTATCCTCCAAGACCCAACTTACCTCCCAAAGTGCTGGTCGCCCCTGAAGAATCACCGTCCCCGAGCCTGCAGCCTTTTTTCACCGTCCAAGTCTCCATTGGTTAACATTGAGCGCCCGACGGCTCAAAAGCACCCTGCACCCAGCCGCCCGAGTGCCCCTGGAAGTGCAACCTCTACCCTAACCTACTTCCCCATTTGCCCTGGGCAAGTGACCAGGAGCCCAGCTCCCACAGCCGCGTGGCCTGCTTGCCAGCAGCCACCAACCCGAGGCCCCCTGCCTGCCATAGGATAACATTGGGCCTACTCACTCTGCACCCGGCCGCCCCTGTGCCGCTGAGGGTGTAACAACTGTACTTAACTGATACTGGGGGACCCCTGAGTATATGCCCAGAACCTTAACTCTGCCAGTCGAGTACTTACCCAAAGACCGATAACTCACTTTTCTTCCATAGGGTAACACTGGCTGGCTCGCACCTGGAATTTCTTCTAAGTGTGGAGTTTTGGAACTTTAAAATATTCACCTAAAATCAACTGAGTCACGAAAACGAAAATACTCACCTGGCATTAGAACAGGCCCCAGTGCTGGACCGGGGTGCCCAACACTGGCCCTAAAAAGTAATCCCAACGTTACTTACCGCTAACTCCATTTTCTTCCATAGGGATCCATTGACTGGTTTTCTGTGAAATTTCTTCTAAGTGTCTACTTTTGAAATACTAAAATATTGTTTAAAAATCACAACAGTAACGAATTCCGAACTACTCACCTGCTATCAGGAGAGACGTCAGTACTGCCTCTTTTAGACTAGTACCAACCATGAAAAGTAATTTTTACCGTGCTTAGCAGTAACTCGAAATTCCTCCCCTAGGATATCATTGCCTGCTTTTGTTGAAAAAGTTTCTAAGTGTCGATTTCTGCATTTTACAAATATTCTTTAAAAATCGTGCCAACGATACAAACGTAATTACTTACCTGTTTTAGCTAGATACCCCAGTGCTGAACCCGAGAACCCAGCACTGGATTACAAAAGTAACGTAAACCTGCTTTGCTTGCAAACTGCATTTCCTTCCATAGGATAACATTGGTAATTTTACCCAGAAAAGTTTCTAAGTGTCGACTTTTGAAATACAGTAATATTCCTCAAAAATCACTACAATAACCAAAACGCTTTTTCTTACCTGTTTCCAGGAAGTGTCCCAGGACTGAATCCAGGATCCAGTCCTGTGGTTAGAAAAGTAACCTACAAAGTCATTAATTGTAATTAATCACAATTTTCCATTAAGCTCAATGTTGCATTGTATTTGACCCTGTGTTGCCTCTTGCACCAACTGTGATTATTACCACCAACAAGTCTATTGCCTATTTATAAGGTGGCTAACCAGAACATCTCATACTGAGAAAGTATATTTTGACCCTATTGTTGGTTCTAAAATAAAACAAGCATATATATTTTTTTATATATACAAACCATTGGCCTAGAGTTCAGTTCTTGAGTGTGTGGCTTCATTTGCTGACTGAGTGTGTACAACAAATGCTTTACACTGTCCTCTGATACTGCCTTACTGCTCGACCAAGCTACCACTTTGGAGAGTAAGGTTATATCTAACTTTAGCCTCTGCCAAACGACTGGGGACTCTGTGCACACTGAACCTTACTTGGGTGCAGTATATACAGAGCCACTTTCCTACACTAATTACAAAAAACACATCCTCAATGAAAAGGCCTCCTTTTTCCGCACACAATTAGATCGGGCAAAAAATAGACCCAGGGAACTATTTAACATTATCAAAAACCAAACAGCCTCTGCCACCCCTAAACTGATGGCCTCAAAAGAAAGATGTGAAGAAATTGCTAACTTCTTCTCTGATAAAATCAGCAAGATCGATCTATCCTTTGCTATAACCCTCCCACCACTATGCCCCTCACCCCCCCACGACCTTCCGCCCAAGTCCCCTTTCACACCGTCTCCCCCTCCTGACTCTGCCCACCTCCCTTCCGCCGTCACCTTCCCGGCCCAGTTCCAGACTAATCCACAGCCAAAAAATAATGCATCTTGGCTTAACTTCAGGCCAGTTTCAGAGCGGGATGTCCTCAACATCATCACTAAACTTAAACCTTCTCATACCCTGGACCCTCTTCCTGCTAACCTTGTTCAAGACTTAAAACATATCATCGCACCCTACTGGACTAACATCATCAACTCCTCCTTTATCACAGGATGTGTCCCGGTCTCCCTCCAGCTTGGCCAAGTCACTCCCACCCTCAAAAATCCCACTGCCGACCCCGCTGACCTTAACAATCTGCGCCCCATTTCTAATCTTCCTATGCTATCCAAAGCCCTAGAAAAATGCGCCTTGCTCCAACTAGACAATCACATTGCCTCCTTCAAGCTTTTGGATACATTGCAGTCAGGCTTTAGAAAAGGCTGCAGTACCGAAACTGCTATGCTTAACATTGTTGATGACATACATCACTCCCTCGACAAAGGTGAGGCCTCCCTTCTCATCCTTCTTGACCTCTCTGCGGCTTTCGATACTGTCAACCACTCTACCTTACTCAACACCCTCAAAGATCGGTTTGGCCTCAATGGTCCTGTCCTCAAATGGTTCACCTCCTTCTTCCATCACAGAACACAACAAGTCAAGATCAAACATTGCCTCTCCAAACCCAAGCTGGTCTCCCTCTGTGTTCCCCAGGGGTCCATTCTCTCTCCCTCACTATTTAACCTCTTCATGGAGCCCCTCACCCTCATTCTTAAGCAAGCAGGAATCAACTACCACCTGTATGCTGACGACACCCAGCTTTACTATAAGATCAAATCCCATGCCGACATTCTGCACCTTAATGACTCCCTGACTAAGATTCAACAATGGTTCCATCACAACCATCTTAAACTCAACCCTAAAAAAACGGAAATCATTCTTTTCGCTCCCAAAAACAACCGGCTCCCTATTCAACACTGGATCTCTGACCTAAAAGCCCTCAACTGCTCTTTGTCCACCGCTAACTCAGTTAAATCCCTGGGAATAAGCATTGACCAGAACCTCAGCCCTTCTCCCCACATAAAAAACGCGGCCAAAAGTGCTCTCTTCTCTCTACTTCACCTCAAGAAAATTAAACCTTTCATCCCTGCTGATGACTTCAAACTAGTGGTTCAATCACTAGTACTCTCTAGATTGGATTATGGTAACGCTATTCTTTCTGGAACGCCAAAAGCCCACTTAGTCCCAATCAAATCAGTCCTCAACCTCGCTGCCAGGCTTATCTCTGATTGTAAGCGGTTTGACCACATCTCCCCCATCCTCAAAGAGCTCAAATGGCTTCCCATTGAAGGCCGATCCACCTACAAGAACGCTTGCATTACGCATAAAGCCATCCATCTTCAGACTCCTGCTTATCTCTCTGACAAACTCCACAAAGCTGGCTGCTCTAGAGTTCTGAGGAGCACAAACTCTCTCATGCTAGTTCCCCCTTTGGTAAATAAGAACGCCACCCAATTACGCTCTTTCTCTGGAAATGCACCCACCACCTGGAATTCACTCCCTAAAGAGCTACGTTGTAACCCCTCCTACCTCAACTTCAAAACAGATCTCAAGAGACACCTTCTCAATAAATACTGGGGTCCTTAGTCTTCCCACCCTACCGGGTTCCACATCCTCCCCAGGATGACGTCTGGTTCTCTCCGCTTTGCCCCTGACCTACTACACCACCCTCCTCTCCGCCTTGCATATACTTCCATCCCCCCCCCTACATATTCTCCTACAATCTCGGCCTACTCCTGCATACAATCTCCTCTTCGGCCGCCCCCCTACCTCTATACTTCTCCCCCCATCCCTGACAACCCTTGCTCGCCCCTCTACCCAATTCTGGATATGTTCTAAAATATTCCCTTATTTTTTTAACCCTTTATTTTTTGTGCTTTACATACTGTTATGATTATCTTGCACTTCTTTTTGTACAAATGTTATACTGCAATTGATACCTCCCTCAACCTTTGTAAAGCGCTCTGATACCTTCGGGTCTAGCCAGCGCTATATAAAACTGTTTGAATAAATAAAATAAATAAATAAATTCACAGAAGGTTGTTTTTGATTATTGAATTTACTCCCAAAATTATGATGTTTTGACATGTGGTTTGTTTTTAATCTTTGACCAAGTCAATATACTTGCCTGATGTGGTTGTATAAACCTTTAGTGGGTCAGAGTTGATTACGCAATGTCAGAGGTATTTCAACCAGCTTTATGTACATTTATAAGTGTAAGTAACAGTGTGAGTGCGTGTGTAGGTGCGAGTGTAGGTGCGTGTGTAGGTGCGTGTGTAGGTGCGTGTAGGTGCGTGTAGGTGCGTGTAGGTGCGTGTGTAGGTGTGTAGGGGTGTAGGGGTGTAGGGGTGTAGGTGTGTAGGTGTGTAGGTGTGTAGGTGTGTAGGTGTGTAGGTGTGTAGGTGTGTAGGTGTGTAGGTGTGTAGGTGCGTGTGTAGGTGTGTAGGGGTGTAGGGGTGTAGGTGTGTAGGTGTGTGTGTAGGTGTGTGTGTGTAGGTGTGTGTGTAGGTGTGTAGGTGTGTGTGTGTAGGTGTGTGTGTAGGTGTGTAGGTGTGTGTGTGTAGGTGTGTGTGTAGGTGTGTAGGTGTGTAGGTGTGTAGGTGTGTGTGTGTGTAGGTGTGTGTGTGTAGGTGTGTAGGTGTGTAGGTGTAGGTGTGTGTGTGTAGGTGTAGGTGTGTAGGTGTAGGTGTGTGTGTGTAGGTGTAGGTGTGTGTGTGTAGGTGTAGGTGTAGGTGTAGGTGTGTGTGTAGGTGTGTAGGTGTGTGTGTGTAGGTGTGTAGGTGTGTGTGTGTAGGTGTGTAGGTGTGTAGGTGTGTGTGTAGGTGTGTGTGTAGGTGTGTGTGTAGGTGTGTGTGTAGGTGTGTGTGTAGGTGTGTGTGTAGGTGTGTGTGTAGGTGTGTGTGTAGGTGTGTGTGTAGGTGTGTGTGTAGGTGTGTGTGTAGGTGTGTGTGTAGGTGTGTGTGTAGGTGTGTGTGTAGGTGTGTGTGTAGGTGTGTGTGTAGGTGTGTGTAGGTGTGTGTAGGTGTGTGTGTAGGTGTGTGTGTAGGTGTAGGTGTGTGTGTAGGTGTGTGTGTAGGTGTAGGTGTGTGTGTAGGTGTGTGTGTAGGTGTGTGTGTAGGTGTGTGTGTAGGTGTGTGTGTAGGTGTGTGTGTAGGTGTGTGTGTAGGTGTGTGTGTAGGTGTGTGTAGGTGTGTGTGTAGGTGTGTGTGTAGGTGTGTGTAGGTGTGTAGGTGTGTAGGTGTGTAGGTGTGTAGGTGTAGGGGTGTAGGGGTGTAGGTGTAGGGGTGTAGGTGTAGGGGTGTAGGTGTAGGGGTGTAGGTGTAGGGGTGTAGGTGTAGGGGTGTAGGTGTAGGGGTGTAGGTGTAGGGGTGTAGGGGTGTAGGTGTAGGGGTGTAGGTGTAGGGGTGTAGGTGTAGGTGTGTGTAGGTGTAGGTGCGCGTGTAGGTGCGCGTGTAGGTGCGCGTGTAGGTGCGCGTGTAGGTGCGCGTGTAGGTGCGCGTGTAGGTGCGCGTGTAGGTGCGCGTGTAGGTGCGTGTAGGTGCGTGTAGGTGCGTGTAGGTGCGTGTAGGTGCGTGTAGGTGCGTGTAGGTGCGTGTAGGTGCGTGTAGGTGCGTGTGTAGGTGTGTGTGTGTAGGTGTGTGTGTAGGTGTGTGTGTAGGTGTGTGTGTGTAGGTGTGTGTGTGTGTGTGTGTGGTGTGTGTGTGTGTGTGTAGGTGTGTGTGTGTGTGTGTGTAGGTGTGTGTGTGTAGGTGTGTGTGTAGGTGTGTGTAGGTGTGTGTGTAGGTGTGTGTGTGTGTAGTGTGTGTGTAGGTGTGTGTGTAGGTGTGTGTGTAGGTGTGTGTGTAGGTGTGTGTGTAGGTGTGTGTGTGTAGGTGTGTGTGTGTAGGTGTGTGTGTGTAGGTGTGTGTGTGTGTAGGTGTGTGTGTGTGTAGGTGTGTGTGTGTAGGTGTGTAGGTGTGTGTGTGTAGGTGTGTGTGTGTAGGTGTGTGTGTGTGTAGGTGTGTGTGTGTGTAGGTGTGTGTGTGTGTAGGTGTGTGTGTGTGTAGGTGTGTGTGTGTAGGTGTGTGTGTGTAGGTGTGTGTGTGTGTAGGTGTGTGTGTGTGTAGGTGTGTGTGTAGGGGTGTGTGTGTGTAGGGGTGTGTGTGTAGGGGTGTGTGTGTGTGTGTGTAGGGGTGTGTGTAGGTGTGTGTGTGTGTGTGTGTGTGTGTAGGGGTGTGTGTAGGGGTGTGTGTAGGTGTGTGTGTGTGTGTGTGTAGGTGTGTGTGTGTGTGTGTAGGTGTGTGTGTGTGTGTGTGTAGGTGTGTGTGTGTGTGTGTGTAGGTGTGTGTGTGTGGGGGTGTGTGTGTAGGGGTGTGTGTGTGGGGGTGTGTGTAGGGGTGTGTGTAGGGGTGTGTGTGTAGGGGTGTGTGTGTAGTGGGTGTGTGTGTGTGTAGGGGTGTGTGTGTAGGGGTGTGTGTGTAGGGGTGTGTGTAGGAGGTGTGTGTGTAGGGGTGTGTGTGTAGGGGTGTGTGTGTAGGGGTGTGTGTGTAGGGGTGTGTGTGTGTGGGGTGTGTGTGTGTGGGGTGTGTGTGTGTAGGGGTGTGTGTGTGTAGGGGTGTGTGTGTGTAGGGGTGTGTGTGTGAGGGGGTGTGTGTGTAGGGGTGTGTGTGTGGGGGTGTGTGTGTGTAGGGGTGTGTGTAGGGGTGTGTGTGTGTAGGGGTGTGTGTGTAGGGGTGTGTGTGTGTAGGGGTGTGTGTGTAGGGGGTGTGTGTGTAGGGGTGTGTGTGTAGGGGGTGTGTGTGTAGGGGGTGTGTGTGTAGGGGGTGTGTGTGTGTGTGTGTGTGTGGGTGTGTGTGTAGGTGTGTGTGTGTAGGTGTGTGTGTGTGTGTGTGTGTGTGTGTGTGGGTGTGTGTGTGTGTAGGTGTGTGTGTGTGTGTGTGTGTGTGTGTGTGTGTAGGTGTGTAGTGTGTGTGTAGGTGTGTGTGTAGGTGTGTGTGTAGTGTGTGTGTAGGTTGTGTGTGTAGGTGTGTGTAGGTGTGTGTAGGTGTGTGTAGGTGTGTGTGTAGGTGTGTGTGTAGGTGTGTGTGTAGGTGTGTGTGTGTAGGTGTGTGTGTGTAGATGTGTGTGTGTGGGTGTGTGTGTAGGTGTGTGTGTGTGGTGTGTGTGTGTGTAGGTGTGTGTGTAGGTGTGTGTGTGTAGGTGTGTGTGTGTAGGTGTGTGTGTGTGTGAGTGTGTGTGTGTAGGTGTGTAGGTGTGTGTGTGTGTGTAGGTGTGTGTGTGTAGGTGTGTGTGTAGGTGTGTGTGTAGGTGTGTGTGTGTAGGTGTGTGTGTGTGTGTAGGTGTGTGTGTGTAGGTGTGTGTGTGTAGGTGTGTGTGTGTGTGTAGGTGCGTGTGTGTAGGTGTGTGTGTGTAGGTGTGTGTGTGTGTGTAGGTGTGTGTGTGTGTGTAGGTGTGTGTGTGTGTGTAGGTGTGTGTGTGTGTGTGTGTAGGTGTGTGTGTGTGTAGGTGTGTGTGTGTGTGTAGGTGTGTGTGTGTGTGTGTAGGTGTGTGTGTGTAGGTGTGTGTGTGTAGGTGTGTGTGTGTAGGGGTGTGTGTGTAGGGGTGTGTGTAGGGGTGTGTGTAGGGGTGTGTGTAGGGGTGTGTGTAGGGGTGTGTGTAGGGGTGTGTGTAGGGGTGTGTGTGTGTAGGGGTGTGTGTGTGTGTAGGGTGTGTGTGTGTGTGTAGGGGTGTGTGTGTGTGTAGGGGTGTGTGTGTGTAGGGGTGTGTGTGTGTAGGGGTGTGTGTGTGTGTAGGGGTGTGTGTGTGTGTAGGGGTGTGTGTGTGTGGGGTGTGTGTAGGGGTGTGTGTGTGTAGGGGTGTGTGTAGGTGTGTGTGTGTAGGTGTGTGTGTGTAGGTGTGTGTAGGGGTGTGTGTGTAGGTGTGTGTGTGTAGGTGTGTGTGTGTAGGGGTGTGTGTGTGTAGGGGTGTGTGTGTAGGGGTGTGTGTGTAGGGGTGTGTGTGTAGGGGTGTGTGTGTGTAGGTGTGTGTGTAGGTGTGTGTGTAGGTGTGTGTGTAGGTGTGTGTGTAGGTGTGTGTGTAGGTGTGTGTGTAGGTGTGTGTGTAGGTGTGTGTGTAGGTGTGTAGGTGTGTAGGTGTGTGTGTGTGTAGGTGTGTGTAGGTGTGTGTGTGTGTAGGTGTGTGTAGGTGTGTGTAGGTGTGTGTAGGTGTGTGTAGGTGTGTGTAGGTGTGTGTAGGTGTGTGTAGGTGTGTGTGTAGGTGTGTGTGTAGGTGTGTGTAGGTGTGTGTGTAGGTGTGTGTGTAGGTGTGTGTGTGTAGGTGTGTGTGTGTAGGTGTGTGTGTGTGTAGGTGTGTGTGTGTAGGTGTGTGTGTGTAGGTGTGTGTGTAGGTGTGTGTGTAGGTGTGTGTGTAGGTGTGTGTGTAGGTGTGTGTGTAGGTGTGTGTAGGTGTGTGTGTAGGTGTGTGTGTGTAGGTGTGTGTGTGTAGGTGTGTGTGTGTAGGTGTGTGTGTGTAGGTGTGTGTGTGTAGGTGTGTGTGTGTAGGTGTGTGTGTGTGTGTGTGTGTGTGTGTGTGTAGGTGTGTGTGTAGGTGTGTGTGTAGGTGTGTAGGTGTGTGTGTAGGTGTGTAGGTGTGTGTGTAGGTGTGTGTGTAGGTGTGTGTGTGTGTGTGTAGTGTGTGTAGGTGTGTGTGTAGGTGTGTAGGTGTGTGTGTAGGTGTGTAGGTGTGTAGGTGTGTGTGTGTGTGTAGGTGTGTGTGTAGGTGTGTAGGTGTGTGTGTGTGTAGGTGTGTGTGTGTGTAGGGGTGTGTGTGTAGGGGTGTGTAGGGGTGTGTGTGTAGGGGTGTGTAGGGGTGTGTGTAGGGGTGTGTGTAGGGGTGTGTGTAGGGGTGTGTGTGTGTGTGTAGGGGTGTGTGTGTGTAGGGGTGTGTGTAGGGGTGTTTGTGTAGGGGTGTGTGTGTAGGGGTGTGTGTAGGGGTGTGTGTGTGTAGGGGTGTGTGTAGGGGTGTGTGTGTGTAGGGGTGTGTGTAGGTGTGTGTGTGTAGGTGTGTGTGTGTAGGTGTGTGTGTGTAGGTGTGTGTGTGTAGGTGTGTGTGTAGGGGTGTGTGTGTGTAGGGGTGTGTGTGTAGGGGTGTGTGTGTAGGGGTGTGTGTGTAGGGGTGTGTGTGTAGGGGTGTGTGTGTAGGGGTGTGTGTGTAGGGGTGTGTGTGTAGGGGTGTGTGTAGGTGTGTGTGTAGGTGTGTGTGTGTGTGTGTGTGTGTGTGTGTGTGTGTGTGTGTGTAGGTGTGTGTGTGTAGGTGTGTGTGTGTGTAGGTGTGTGTGTGTAGGTGTGTGTGTGTGTAGGTGTGTGTGTGTAGGTGTGTGTGTGTAGGTGTGTGTGTGTGTAGGTGTGTGTGTGTAGGTGTGTGTGTGTAGGTGTGTGTGTGTAGGTGTGTGTGTGTAGGTGTGTGTGTGTAGGGGTGTGTGTGTAGGGGTGTGTGTGTAGGGGTGTGTGTGTAGGGGTGTGTGTGTAGGGGTGTGTGTGTAGGGGTGTGTGTGTAGGGGTGTGTGTGTGTGTAGGTGTGTGTGTGTAGGTGTGTGTGTAGGTGTGTGTGTAGGTGTGTGTGTGTAGGTGTGTGTGTGTAGGTGTGTGTGTGTAGGTGTGTGTGTGTGTGTGTGTAGGTGTGTGTGTGTGTGTGTAGGTGTGTGTGTGTAGGTGTGTGTGTGTAGGTGTGTGTGTGTAGGTGTGTGTGTGTGTAGGTGTGTGTGTGTGTAGGTGTGTGTGTGTGTAGGTGTGTGTGTAGGTGTGTGTGTAGGTGTGTGTGTAGGTGTGTGTGTAGGTGTGTGTGTAGGTGTGTGTGTAGGTGTGTGTAGGTGTGTGTAGGTGTGTGTGTAGGTGTGTGTGTAGGTGTGTGTGTAGGTGTGTGTGTAGGTGTGTGTGTAGGTGTGTGTGTGTAGGTGTGTGTGTGTGTGTAGGTGTGTGTGTGTGTAGGTGTGTGTGTGTGTGTGTGTAGGTGTGTGTGTAGGTGTGTGTGTAGGTGTGTGTGTAGGTGTGTGTGTAGGTGTGTGTGTAGGTGTGTGTGTGTGTAGGTGTGTGTGTGTGTAGGTGTGTGTGTGTAGGGTGTGTGTGTAGGTGTGTGTGTGTAGGTGTGTGTGTAGGTGTGTGTGTGTGTAGGTGTGTGTGTAGGTGTGTGTGTAGGTGTGTGTGTAGGTGTGTGTGTAGGTGTGTGTGTAGGTGTGTGTGTAGGTGTGTGTGTAGGTGTGTGTGTAGGTGTGTGTGTGGGTGTGTGTGTAGGTGTGTGTGTGTGTGTGTGTGTGTGTGTGTGTGTGTGTGTGTGTGTGTGTGTAGGTGTGTGTGTAGGTGTGTGTGTGTATGTGTGTAGGTGTGTGTGTATGTGTGTAGGTGTGTGTGTGTGTGTGTAGGTGTGTGTGTGTGTGTGTAGGTGTGTGTGTGTGTGTGTGTGTGTGTGTGTGTGTGGGTGTGTGTGTGTGTGTAGGTGTGTGTGTGTGTGAGGTGTGTGTGTGTAGGGGTGTGTGTGTGTAGGGGTGTGTGTGTGTAGGGGTGTGTGTGTAGGGGTGTGTGTGTAGGGGTGTGTGTGTAGGGGTGTGTGTGTAGGGGTGTGTGTGTAGGGGTGTGTGTGTAGGGTGTGTGTGTGTAGGGTGTGTGTGTGTAGGGTGTGTGTGTGTGTGTGTGTAGGGTGTGTGTGTAGGGTGTGTGTGTCTAGGGTGTGTGTGTGTAGGGTGTGTGTGTGTAGGGTGTGTGTGTGTAGGGTGTGTGTGTGTAGGGTGTGTGTGTAGGGTGTGTGTGTAGGGTGTGTGTGTAGGGTGTGTGTGTAGGGTGTGTGTGTAGGGTGTGTGTGTAGGGTGTGTGTGTAGGGTGTGTGTAGGGTGTGTGTGTGTAGGGTGTGTGTGTGTAGGGTGTGTGTGTAGGGTGTGTGTAGGGTGTGTGTGTAGGGTGTGTGTGTAGGGTGTGTGTGTAGGGTGTGTGTGTAGGGTGTGTGTGTAGGGTGTGTGTGTGTGCGCAAGTGTGTAAGTGTGTGCGCAGTGTGTAAGTGTGTGCGCAAGTGTGTGTGTGTGTGTGCGCAAGTGTGTGTGTGTGTGCGCAAGTGTGTGTGTGCGCAAGTGTGTGTGTGTGCGCAAGTGTGTGTGTGTGTGCAAGTGTGTGTGTGTGTGCAAGTGTGTGTGTGTGCGCAAGTGTGTGTGTGTGCGCAAGTGTGTGTGCGCAAGTGTGTGTGTGTGCGCAAGTGTGTGTGTGTGCGCAAGTGTGTGTGCGCGCAAGTGTGTGTGCGCGCAAGTGTGTGTGCGCGCAAGTGTGTGTGCGCGCAAGTGTGTGTGCGCAAGTGTGTGTGCGCGCAAGTGTGTGCGCGCAAGTGTGTGCGCGCAAGTGTGTGTGCGCAAGTGTGTGTGCGCAAGTGTGTGTGCGCAAGTGTGTGTGCGCAAGTGTGTGTGCGCAAGTGTGTGTGCGCAAGTGTGTGTGCGCAAGTGTGTGTGTGCGCAAGTGTGTGTGCGCAAGTGTGTGTGCGCAAGTGTGTGTGTGTGTGCGCAAGTGTGTGTGTGTGCGCAAGTGTGTGTGTGTGCAAGAGTGTGTGTGTGTGTGTGCAAGAGTGTGTGTGTGTGTGCGCAAGAGTGTGTGTGTGTGTGTGCGCAAGAGTGTGTGTGTGTGTGTGCGCAAGAGTGTGTGTGTGTGTGCAAGAGTGTGCAAGAGTGTGCGTGTGCGCAAGTGTGCTTGTGTGTGTGCGTAAGTGTGTGTGTGCGCAAGTGTGTGTGTGCGCAAGTGTGTGTGTGCGCAAGTGTGTGTGTGCGCAAGTGTGTGTGTGCGCAAGTGTGTGTGTGCGCAAGTGTGTGTGTGCGCAAGTGTGTGCAAGTGTGTGTGTGTGTGCAAGTGTGTGCGTGTGTGTGCGTGTGTGTGCGTGTGCGTGTGTGTGCAAGTGTGTGCGTGTGTGTGCAAGTGTGTGCGTGTGTGCAAGTGTGTGCAAGTGTGTGCAAGTGTGTGCGTGTGTGCAAGTGTGTGCGTGTGTGCAAGTGTGTGCGTGTGTGCAAGCGTGTGCGCAAGCGTGCGTGTGCGCAAGCGTGCGTGTGTGTGCAAGTGTGTGCGCAAGTGTGCGTGCGCAAGTGTGCGCGCAAGTGTGCGCGCAAGTGTGCGCTCAAGTGTGCGCGCAAGTGTGTGTGTGTGCAAGTGTGTGTGTGCAAGTGTGTGTGTGCAAGTGTGCGCAAGTGCGCAAGTGTGCGCAAGTGTGCGTGCGCGTGTGTTCGCACGCGTGTTCGCAAGTGTGTGCGCGCGCAAGAGTGCGCGTGTAAGAGTGTGCGTGTGTGTAAGAGTGTGTGTGTAAGAGTGTGTGTGTAAGAGTGTGTGTGTAAGAGTGTGTGTGTAAGAGTGTGTGTGTAAGAGTGTGTGTGTGTAAGAGTGTGTGTGTGTAAGAGTGTGTGTGTAAGAGTGAGTGTGTTAAATGCACTAAAAAAAAGCACAGACTGGAAAATAATTTGAGTGTTCTTACTGCGTGCTAGCAAATGGTGATTACTAGCCCACACCACCTCCCTTGAGTAGGTCTTGGGCTGCTCTGGTCCGCTTCGCTGAGAGACACAAGCCCAGAGATGGGGTGTTTGGTTCCCAGCGGAGGGCAAATGTGGACCCATTACTTGTGCAATCCACACAAATAATAGCCCATTTCCTCACAGCTATGATTCAAGTTAAGCTATATCAGAGGGGGTCATAAAAGCACAAGTTACTACTTGTGTAACGATATATCTGTAAGAGACAGTTAGTGATAGATTCCTTACCTTAGAATATCCCCAGGCGTCAGACTGAATCCGGAAAGTTTTTCCGTCAGCAGTACCCCTGCGCGTCGGTAGGTGGCGTCGTGCAGCTCTGCGTCCGTCGCTGGTGTCGTAAGCGCCGAGATGACGTCACGGAGACTACTTAGGCGCCACCCATGCGCGCGGACGTCAGTTCTGTACACGACTTTCCGCGCCAGGAACGCAGAGCCATGCAAGAAACTGACCACTGGTGCATTGAAACTAGGGCCCTGAAAGGGATGACCTTAACCCTAGAAATCAGTTCGCAGAACAGGGGGGATGGGTGAGGCGGTAAGGAATCTATCACTAACTAATGTCTCTTACAGATATATCGTTACACAAGTAGTAACTTGTGCATCTGAAAGAGACACGTTAGTGATAGATTCCTTACCTTAGAATAGATACTCTAGCAATACCAACCCAGGTGGTGGGTCTGCGTACAAGATTACACCAGAAAGTCACGGAGAACAGAACGGCCAAAGAAGCCGTCTCTCCGGACTTGACTGTCAAGGCAGTAATGCTTGGTAAACGTGTGCAGCGAGGCCCACGTAGCTGCCTGACAAATGTCCTGCAAGGGAACGTCGCGTCCCAAGGCAGTAGTGGCTGCCGTTGCCCTGGTCGAATGGGCACGCAGCCCCACAGGAGGCTCCCTCTTGGCCAACGAGTAACATGCTTTTATGCACAGAACAACCCACCGAGAGATGGCTTGTTTGTGCACGGCCCGACCTTTTTTGGCGCCCACGTAGCCAACAAAGAGTTGGTCATCCACCCGTAACTGTTGTGTGCGCTTCAGATAGAACGAGAGCACACGTTTTGGGTCCAGACGGTGAAGCCTCTCTTCCTCTTTTGAAGGATGCGGAGGCGGAAAGAAGGTGGGCAAAGTGATGGTCTGCCCGATGTGGAAGGGCGTGACAACCTTTGGCAAGAAAGAAGGACGGGTCCTTAAAACCACCTTGTCCGGATGAACAGAAAGGAAAGGAGGTTTGGAAGAAAGAGCCTGGAGCTCACTCACTCTTCTGGCAGAGGTGATAGCTACCAGGAAAGCCGTCTTGAGAGTGAGAAGACGCAAAGGACAGTGATGAAGGGGCTCGAAGGGAGCACACATCAGGTATGTCAAGACAAGGTTTAAGTCCCATTGAGGCAATATGAACGGCACAGGAGGAAACGTGTGCGCAATGCCCTTGAGGAAACGGGTAACAACCGGGGACTTAAAAAGAGAAGGCTGATCTGGAAGCCGTAGAAAGGCGGAGATGGCCGAAAGATAACCTTTGATAGTGCCCAGAGCAGAGCCCTGCTGGGCCAAGGATAGAAGGAACAGAAGAACCTCAGAAAGAGGGGCAGAGAGGGGATCCACAGCCTTTGCTGTGCACCATGCCACAAATTTGTTCCACCTGCAGGCGTATCCCGTCGTAGTGGAGGGACACCTGGCTGCCAGAATGACATCACAGACTTCGGGAGGAAGATCGAAAGCTGTCAACTGTCGCCGCTCAATCTCCACGCATGGAGGTGGAGGCTGGACAGGTTCGGGTGGAGGACCGTCCCCTGCTGCTGCGACAGAAGATCCTCCCGAAGAGGCAGTCGGATCGGGGGATCGATCGCCATGCTGAGTAGCTCGGGATACCAGTATCTTCGTGCCCAATCCGGAGCCACAAGGATGACTTGGGCCCGGTCGCGCCGAATCTTCTTCACCACTCTGGGCAGAAGTGGTATAGGCGGAAAGGTGTACAATAGACCGCAACTCCACTCATGACGAAAAGCGTCGCCGAGCGAGTGCCGCCTTGGAAATTCCAACGCGCAGAACGGATGACATTGCGCTTTCTCTTCTGTGGCGGATAGATCTAACCAAGGCTCTCCCCACTGCTGAAAGAGACCTTGCGCCACGTCCGAGTTCAGACGCCATTCGTGATCCATCAAGCACCGGCGGCTGAGTTCGTCCGCCCTGGCGTTTAGAGAACCCGCCAGGTGTTGAACCACCAAGGTAATGCCTTGATGTTCCAGCCATGTCCAGAGGCGCAGAGCCTCCTGACATAGGGTCCAGGACCCCACCCCGCCCTGTTTGTTGCAATACCACATGGCGGTGGTGTTGTCCGTTAACACCTGCACTACACTTCCCCGGACAGAGGGAAGGAATGCCTTCAGTGCAAGTCGGATCGCCCGAAGCTCCAAAAGGTTGATATGGAGCCGGGACTCCGCCGGAGACCAGAGGCCTCTGATCTCCGCCTCTCCCAAGTGGCCTCCCCATCCCAGGAGGGACGCATCCGTCACCACTGTGTGCTCCGGTTGGGGAAGGGAGAGGGATCTGCCATTGACCCAATCGCGATTCGTGAGCCACCACTGCAATTGTTGTGCAGTGCCCTCCGACATCTGGACATGATCGGACAGGTTGCCCTGATGCTGTGCCCACTGGAACTTCAGGTCCCACTGCAGAGCCCGCATATGCCATCTGGCATGTTGCACCAGCAGGATGCAGGAGGCCATCAGGCCCAGGAGCCGGAGGGTCAACCTGACCGAAACCCGGGATAGAGGCTGAAAGATCGGAATCATAGCCTGAATATCCCAGACTCGCTGCTCGGGAGGATAAACCCGAAACCGCGTCGAATTCAGAACCGCTCCGATGAAGGGGAGCTTCTGAGAGGGACTCAGGTGCGACTTCGGCACGTTGATGGAGAACCCCAGCAAATGCAGGAGGTCGGCCGTAGTCTGAAGGTGGGTGACAACTGCCTGGGGCGAGCCCGCCTTCAACAACCAGTCGTCGAGGTTGGGGGAAGACTGACACCCCTGACCTGCGCAGCTGAGCAGCGACCACCGCCATCACTTTCGTGAACACCCGAGGGGCGCTGGTAAGGCCGAAGGGGAGCACAGCAAACTGAAAATGCTCCTGGCCTACCGTGAACCGCAGGTAACGCCGGTGGGCCGGCAGGACGGGGATATGAAAATATGCATCCTGCAAGTCCAACACCACCATCCAGTCTCCAGGGTCGAGGGCAGCCAAGACCTGAGCCAGAGACAACATCTTGAACTTCTCCTTCCGGAGGAAGCAATTGACATTCCTGAGGTCCAAGATGGGGCGCAAGCCCCCCTTGTCCTTCTTGGGGACCAGAAAGTAGTGGGAATAACAACCACTACCTACTTCTGGCCCAGGAACACACTCGATGGCCCCCTTGGCCAAGAGGGCCGTGACTTCCTGCTGGAAAAGCGCCAAGTGTTCCCCCGACATGCGGTGGTACTGAGGAGGCATGGCTGGAGGGGTGGACTGAAAGGGAAGGGAGTAACCCTTGCGGATGATCTGCAACACCCACTCGTCCGATGTGATAGCGTGCCAGTGGGGGAGATGATGGCGGATCCTGCCACCCACTGGCATGGGGTGCCCCACAAGGCTCGGATTAGGAAGGTTTGGAGGTAGATGCAGCGGGGGCGGAGGTGGACTGACCCCCACGCTGATTCCCAGACCCACCCCTGCGGAAACCGCATCCGCGCTGAGGCTGGTTCTGCACAGGCTTGCTGAAGGAACGTGCCTGGGCGCCCCTTCCGTGGCCACGAAAGGAACGAAAACCAGGAGTGGCTGGGCTTTTCGTGGAAAGAACTAAGGACTTGGCCGTGGCCCGCGAGTCCTTAAAACGGTCCAGCGCACTGTTGGCTTTATCGCCAAACAGGCGAGTGCCATCAAAGGGCATGTCCATGAGTGAGCTTTGGACATCTGGCGAGAACCCGGTAGATCTCAACCAGGCGTGGCGACGAAGCACCACAGTCGTAGAAATTGCTCTACCTAGTGAGTCTGCGGTGTCCAAACCACACCGAATGGCGAACTTAGCCGCATCTTTACCCTCGGCAACAG
>CAWUFW010001084.1:2900000-2902500 GCA_963921515.1 Calotriton arnoldi | reverse complement strand
AAAAGAGCAAACATTTTTTTTTTTTTAAAAGGAAAGGCCGGCTCCGGGGATGGGGTCCCGGGGCCTTAAAATGGCCAGAGGAGGGGGGCCACGCTGCCCCCTCAAAAAAATAAATATAGAGGCCATGCCCCGGGGGATGGGGTCCCCGGGGCCAATACAGGCCAAGGGAAGGGGGCCACGCGGCCCCCTTCCCGTTTTTTTTTTTTAAAGGTAATTTAAAAAGGGGTAAAGCCCTGGGGGATGGGGTCCCCAGGGCCCAAAAAAAGAAAAAAGGAAGGGGGGCCACACAGCCCCCCTTCAGGGGAGAATTTTTTTTTTTTTTTTTTTAAAAGATCGGGCCCGCAGGCCCCGCCCCTTCCTTCACCACTCTGCAAACGCGCCCCTGGCGCGTTTGCAGAGGGGAACGAATTCCCCTTGAATACTGGGGGTCCCTGGGGCCAACTAGCCCACCAGGTACCTCCAGTATGCGTCAGGGGCTGCCTTGCAGAGAGGTGTACAGAGGCCACGCCCTTTTACACCTCTCTGCAACGCAGCTCTGTGGCGCTTTTTGGAGGTATATGGTGGGCTAGTTGGACTCCGGGGACTCCGGGGACCCTCAGGATTCAAGGGGACTTAATCCCCCAACTTAAAACGCGCCACGGGGCGCGTTTGCACAGTGGTGAAGGGAGGGGGCGGGGCTTCAGGTGACATGTGTGCAAACAGGCCCCGTGGCGCGTTTTAAGATGGGGAATTAAATCCCCTTCAATCCTGAGGGTCCCTGGGGGCCAACTAGCCCAACAGGTACATCCAGAAAGCGCCACAGAGCTGCGTTGCAGAGAGGTGTAAAAGGGGTGTGGCCTCTCTACAGTCTCTGCAACGCAGCCCCTGGCGCATATTGGAGGTTCCTGGTGGGCTAGTTGGCCCCTAGGGACCCTCAGGATTCAAGGGGACTTAATCCCCCAACTTAAAACGCGCAACGGGGCGCGTTTGCACAGATGTCACCTGAGGCCCCGCCCCTCCCTTCACCATTGTGCAAATATTCCTCTAAAATCAGCCGAAATATGAATTCCGATTTACTCACCTGTTATCAGGAGAGACCTCAGTGCTGCATCTTTCAGCCCAGTACTGGTCCTGAAAAGTAATTTTAACCGTACTTACCGGTAACTTGAATTTCCTTCATAGGCTAACATTGACTGGTTTCACTTGGAAATTCTTCTAAGTGTGGAGTTTTGGAACTTTAAAATATTCCTCTAAAATCAGCCGAAATACGAATTCCGATTTACTCACCTGTTATCAGGAGAGACCTCAGTGCTGCATCTTTCAGCCCAGTACTGGTCCTGAAAAGTAATTTTAACCGTACTTACCGGTAACTTGAATTTCCTTCATAGGCTAACATTGACTGGTTTCACTTGGAAATTCTTCTAAGTGTGGAGTTTTGGAACTTTAAAATATTCCTCTAAAATCAGCCGAAATACGAATTCCGATTTACTCACCTGTTATCAGGAGAGACCTCAGTGCTGCATCTTTCAGCCCAGTACTAATCCTCAAAAGTAATTTTAGCCGTACTTACCAGTAACTTGAATTTCCTTGCATAGGATATCATTGCCTGCTTTTTGCTGAAAAAGTTTCTAAGTGTTGATTTTGGAACTTTAAAATATTCCTCTAAAATCAGCCGAAATCCGAATTCTGATTTACTCACCTGTTATCAGGAGAGACCTCAGTGCTGCATCTTTCAGCCAAGTACTGATCCTCAAAATTAATTTTAACCGTACTTACCGGTAACTTGAATTTCCTTCATAGGCTAACATTGACTGGTTTCACTTGGAAATTCTTCTAAGTGTGGAGTTTTGGAACTTTATAATATTCCTCTAAAATCAACCAAAGTACGAATTCCAATTTACTCACCTGTTATCAGGAGAGAACCCAGTGCTGCATCTTTTAGCCCAGCACTGACCCTGAAAAGTAATTTTAACCGTACTTACCAGTAACTTATATTTTCTAACATAGGAATCCATTGTCTGGTTTTCAGCAGAAAACTTTCAAAGTGTCGATTTTCACAAACTACAAATATTCCTTAAAAATCGCCTGTATGACTTAAACGCATTCATTCAACTGTTTACAGGAGATGCACCAGTGCTGGATCCAGGATCCAACACTGAGTAAGATAAAGTAACGATAACAGTTTTTACCTGCTAAGTGAATTTCCTTCCATAGGATAACATTGGTGATTCTATGAGAAAAAGTTTCTAAGTGTCAACTTTTAAAATACAATAATATTCCTTAAAAATCACGACTGTAACCAAAACGCTTTTACTCAATTGTTTACAGGAGATGTACCAGGACTGAATCTAGGATCCAGTCCTGTGGTTACAAAAGTAATCCATAAAGTAACTAATTGCATTTAACTAGAAATTCACATTGAGCTGAATGTTGCATTGTGTTTGAAAATGTGTTGCCCATTGCAACAACTGTAACTACTGTACTTAAAAGTCTATTGCCTATCTGCAAAGTATTTAAACTA
>CAWUFW010001084.1:2725000-2895000 GCA_963921515.1 Calotriton arnoldi | reverse complement strand
CTTTTGGATTATAATGTTCAGAGGTATGCACCTTTAAAAATTGACCACTTGGCAACACAACCCATCCCCCAATGATTATGGCTAATCAGCCGAAACGCGTCTGGAAGTGATTGAAATCTGCCGCCCTATGTCTAATAAAGAGCCCTGTTGTCTCAGATGTCGAGTCTTGGCATTTCATTGCGCTGTTGAGTCAGAAGCAGGTTGCTCCGTTCCTGCATCGCAGAGACCGCCTTGTCAGGGTCGGTGGCCCCTCAGTAAGGAGAAATTTTGTGTGAGATATATATATATATATATATTCACTGAAAAAACCATAGGTTTCAGGGGCGTTATAGTTAGTTGGACATTTCACTCATACAAAACCAGTGAAATTCCCCCGTTATAGTTAGTTCAGCTAACTATAACTCGCGCCCCCGCAATGCACTGCTGATGACGTCACATATTACATCACTCATGACAGTCAGTGACATCACTGATGACATCACTGATGACATCTCAAATGACATCACTGATGACATCATCCAGTGACTGTTTCTGTAAAGTTTAAATATGTTTAATTTATATAGGGAAAGGCGTATTGAAGAATGAGTGGGTGTATAAGTGTCTGAATGGATTATTTAGTAGGTGCGTAACTGACTCTAAGTGAGTGATTAAATGTATCTTACTGAATGCATGGGTTAGTGACTAAACTGTGTGAATGTCTGTATCCGTCTGTCTGTTGCTGTGTAAGCGGCTGCATGGGTTTGTGAAAAGCTACATGAGTGTCTATATGGATTATTGATTGGTTGTCCGAGTATCTGTATGGGTGCCTGAGTGTTTGTGTGGGTGGGGTGTGTGTGACTCTGTGCATAGATGTGTGAGTGGGTGATTCACTGGGTGCATGGTTTCAAGAGTGCATCTGTGATGGACTGTATGGGTGGGCGAGTGTGTGTATGGGTGTGTTAGTGAGTGAATGTACATCTCAGTGGTACATGTGTGAGTAACTACATATGTGAAAGGCAGTATATGTGTGTGTTGGAGTATATAAATGGCTATATGTGAGTGTGCGATTGTCAGAGTGGCTGTATGGATGAGTGTGTGCTTGTATCAGTGATTGTATAAGAGCGTAAGAATGTGCTAGTATTTGTAGGAGTAAGTGAGCTGGTGTGTGTATAACTGTATAGGTGAGTAAATGGCAGTGTGATTAATTATTTGCATGACTGACTAGGTGTGTGAGTACCTCTATGGATGAGTGGCGCTGTGTGAGTGTCTATATAGGTGTATGAGTGCATATGATAGTCCTGTACTGAGTGACCATAAGTATGAGTGACTGTACGGATGAGTGAGTGGATGTGTGTGTAAACCTAAGAATCAGTGAGTGGGTATGTAGTTATTGGTGTTGGAGTGTCTATGGTTTTGAGAATGGCAGCCTGTAATTTAGAGTGGGTGTATCAAAGGTTATATTAGGGTGTGAGAAGATGCATCAAATTATCACATGGATGATGTCATAACTCGTCTTGAGTTATTTCATCTAATATTCATTTATTATTGTTCCACTCATCCCTTTAGGTTTGAGCTGTTTCATCACTCTTTTTAGCAACTAAGTCATGGAGAAACTGTTGACGTTTGGGTTTTCAGATGAAGTCTTTGCTTCTTTAGTAGGATCAACCAGCTCAAGTAACAGTTTAACCTCCACCACTGTACAAGATAATGGGGACATCCAAAAACTTACATTACTGAAAAAGAAAACCAAACGCATAGAACTACATGGGCAGTTCATGCTCTAGTACCTGAAAGCCGGAGTGATTCCGCAAGGCCTAAGGGTACGTAATATACCTGGTTTATTCGTTCAAATCCGGAAATTTTTGGAACGGTGGACACTTATAGCTAATAGGTGTTCCCGGGATCTTATGATCCTAATTATTGAAACAGCCAAAGAGTTGGTTCAAACACTCTTACAAGAAATTTTAGAATTAGAAGCCAAAATCAAAAGTTCACAAGCAGTAGAAGAAGCTATAAAAAAGCTAGAAGAGGTTGATAAAGACATTAATTCTTATAATGAATATCTACTTAAAAGAAAAACGGATAAACTTAAAAAAGATATTAGATATTTCAGCCAGGAAAAGGTTTACCCTTATCTAGCAGACAATTTTTACCAATTAGAGCCGCATGGAGATAAACAAGACCAATCTGCATATAATAGACCACCCAGAAAAATAACAACTTTTTCGGATACTTCAGACTCGGAGGGTGAAACTAATGGTCAGTATCAGGATTCAGGCCCAGGAAGAAGTATGACTGGGACTCCTAGACTAACTCGCCCCCCTTTTTTAGCCAGGCGCGGGAACCAACAAACCCGCTGGCGGACCAGATACCAACCCAGGTTCAGGGGCAACTACCAACAGCAACAGAACCACCTATACCCTCCACATCAGGATTACCAGCAAGGTCAAGATCCATATCAAAATCGGGACCAATATCTGGTAACGAGGAATGCACAATACTGGCGTGACTGAAGGAAATTCCAATTTTCAATCTTAGCAACCATATTCTAGATCAAGCCACTGAAAATCTTCTTACCAAAGGTCTTTCCTTTGTGCCGCATAGTAACATCAATAAGTTTGAAATTTTTAAAGATTTAATGATCTTTTTTCGTAAAATCAGACTTCAAAATTTTTTTTCAAGGCAGGACAATCAGCTTGAAAATAATGACAATCGGTCAGGCTTAAAACCTGCCTCCACTTTTCTCCCCACTTTGGACCAAGTGGGACCGGAAATATCTATTTTCGAACATGTGGTTAAAAATATTTTTGATATTATTGAACTGAGGTTGCATGTATATGTCTTTTATATTGTTCAGTTCCATAACTATTTTCATTGTTCCTAAAATTGTGATATTTACATACTGATGTCATCAGTGATGTCATTTGAGATGTCATCAGTGATGTCACTGACCATGTCATGAGTGATGTAATATGTGACGTCATCAGCAGTGCATTGCAGGGGCGTGAGTTATAGTTAGCTGAACTAACTAGAACGGGGGAATTTCACTGGTTTTGTACGAGTGAAATGTCCAACTAACTATAACGCCCCTGAAACCTATGTTTTTTTCTGTGAATTTCAAAGGTTTTTTAAATGCTAATTTCTAACTATAACGTGCCTGAAACCTATGGTTTTTTCAGTGAATTTCAAAGGTTTTTTAAATGCTAATTTCTAACTATAACGTGCCTGAAACCTATGGTTTTTAAAGTGAATTTCAAAGGTTTTTAAATGCTAGTTTCTAACTATGCCTACAGAGGTAGGACATGTGATGAAAGAAGAAACAACGCACAGAAAGAAGCAAAAGAAATGCAGAAAGAAGCAACAGAAGTCCACAAAGACGAAGAAAAGTGCAGGAAGAAGCAAGACATGTGCAGAAAGAACCAACAAAGGAGCAGAAAGAGGCCTTGTTGCAAAATCATCCTGTGCCCACAACTTTTTCAGACGGGTCCTGGTGGTAACTGACTCGGACTAACCAGGCCTAGAGACAGTGCTATGCTAAAAGATACTTAGAATACAGTGAAAACACCTACATACACTAGGGAACACTATGCATTGGGGTACCCCTGTGATTAGCATGACCTCCTCTGTAAGGCCCTAGTACATAATAGGGCAGGGGGATTAAAACTACCTCTTAAAACGCGCCACGGGGCACGTTTGCACAGTGGTGAAGGGAGGGGGGGGCCTGAGGTGACATGTGTGCAAACACCCTGTGGCCGTTTTAAGTTGGGGGATTAAGTCCCCTTGAATCCTTAGGGTCCCTGGGGTCCAACTAGCCCACGAGGTACCTCCAGTAAGCGCCACAGAGCTGCGGTGCACAGAGGTGTTAAATGGGGCGTGGCCTGGACCACCTCTCTGCAACGCAGGCCTGTGGCGCTTACTGGAGGTACCTGGTGGCCTAGTTGGCCCCCAGGGGCCCTCAGGATTGAAGGGGTATTAATTCCCCAACTTAAAACGCGCCACAGGGCGTGTTTCCACACAGGTCACCTCAGGCCCCGCCCCCTCCCTTCACCACTGTGCAAACGCGCCCCGTGGCACATTTGAAGTTGGGGGATAAAGTCCCCTTTAATCCTGAGGGTCCCTGGGGTCCAACTAGCCCACTAGGTACCTCCAGTAAGCGCCACAGAGCTGCGGTGCACAGAGGTGTAAAAAGGGGCCAGGCCTGGACAACCTCTCTGCAACGCAGGCCTGTGGCGCTTACTGGAGTTACCTGGTGGCCTAGTTGGCCCCCAGGGGCCCTCAGGATTGAAGGGGTATTAATTCCCTAACTTAAAACGCGCCACAGGGCGTGTTTGCACACACGTCACCTCAGGCCCCGCCCCCTCCCTTCACCACTGTGCAAACGTGCCCCCTGGCGCGTTGTAAGTTGGGGAATTAATTCCCCTTGAATACTGAGGGTCCCTGGGGTCCAACTAGCCCACCAGGTACCTCCAGTAAGCGCCACAGAGCTGCGTTGCAGAGAGGTGTAAAAAGGGGCGTAGCCTCTGAACACCTCTCTGCAAGGCAGCTCCCTGGCGCATACTGGAGGTACCTGGTGGGCTAGTTGGCCCCCAGGGACCCTCAGTATTCAAGGGGAATTAATTCCCCAACTTACAACGCGCCAGGGGGCACGTTTGCACAGTGGTGAAGGGAGGGGGTGGGGCCTGAGGTGACGTGTGTGCAAACACGCCCTCTGGCGCGTTTTAAGTTGGGGAATCAATTGCTCTTCAATCCCCGAGGGTCCCTGGGGGCCAACTAGTCCACCAGGTACCTCCAGTAAGCGCCACTGTGCTGCGTTGCAGAGAGGTGGCCCAGGCCACGCCCCTTTTTACACCACTCTGCAACGCAGCTCTGTGGCGCTTACTGGAGGTAAGTGGTGGGCTAGTTGGACCCCAGGGACCCTCAGGATTGGAGAGGAATTAATTCCCCAACTTAAAACGCGCCACAGGGCGTGTTTGCACACATGTCCCCTCAGGCCCCGCCCCCTCCCTTCACCACTGTGCAAACGCGCCCCGTGGCGCGTTTTAAGTTGGGGGATTAAGTCCCCATGAATCCTGAGGGTCCCTGGGGTCCAACTAGCCCACCAGGTACCTCCAGAAAGCGCTACAGAGCTGCATTGCAGAGAGGTGTAAAAAGGGGCGTAGCCTCTGAACACCTCTCTGCAACGCAGCTCCCTGGCGCATACTGGAGGTACCTGGTGGGCTAGTTGGCCCCCAGGGCCCCTCAGTATTCAAGGGGAATTAATTCCCCAACTTTAAACGCGCCAGGGGGCACGTTTGCTGAGTTTTGCAGGGAAGGGGCGCGATGCCGGCTTTTTTTTTTTTTTTTTAATAAGGGGGGCTGTGTGGCCCTCCTTCTCTTGCCTTTTTTTGTGCCCTGGAGACCCCATCCCCCTGGGCCTGGCCCCCTTTAAAAAAAAAAAAAAAATGTAAATGGGAGGGGGCCGCGTGGGCCCCCCTCCCGTGGCTACCCGGCCCCGGGGACCCCATCCCCCGGGGCATGGCCACACATTGTTTTTTTATAGGAAGGGGGGCTGCATGGCCCCCTCCTAAGGCCTCTATTGGCCCGGGGACCCCATCCCCGGGGCCCGCCTTTATTTAATAATTTTTGGGTGGGAGAGGGGCCGCGTGGCCCCCCTCCCGGGCCACTTCTAGCCCCGGGGACCCCATCCCCCGGGGCTGGCCCTCTCCTTTGGGGACCGACGGGGGAGCCCCAATGCCCCCACGGTCCCTGCCGGCTCCCGCCTCCTGCGGGAGCCTGCATTGCTTTTCCACATGGGGAGCTGCTGACATGCAGCTCCCCGTGTGGAAAAGCAATGTGGTTTGGATTTTGGAAGAGAGCAGGTTTCCTGCTCTCGCTTCCAAAATCCAAAGCAAGTTTGCTATGGCATGACGGGAGCCGCGAGGCTCCCGCCCTGCCATAGCAAACAGAAGTGTCCCGGGGGTGGGCACCCCGGGACACTGCAGGAGCCGGCCCTGGGGGGGGTGGCGGTCCCCAGGGCCATCACAGGCTCCAGGAGGGGGGCCGCGCGGCCCCCCTCCCAACATTGGCAAAGCCCCAGGGAGGTGGTGGTCCCCGGGGGTCCGTAACAGACCCCCGAATTTACATAGTTAGTGCCCCGGGGAGGTGGTCCCCGGGGCGTGTGGAGGGGCTCGAGCCCCCCCACACAGGTTCTTTATTTTTTTTTAAAACAAGCCCCGGGGGTGGCGGACCCCGGGGGGCCGTGTGCCCCCCGAAAATATTTAAGAAAAGCCCCGGGGGGTGGCGGTCCCCGGGGCTTGCCACCCATTTAAAATACAAGCCCCGGGGGGTGGCGGTCCCCGGGGCTGCGGGGCCCCCTTGGGCCCCCCATTCACAATATAAACATTGCCCCCGGGACTTGGCCCACCCGGGGGCTAAATAATAATGAAGCGCAGGAGTCCGCGCTTTTTTTTTTTCCCTCGGCCGGATTCGCGCACCCAGCGCGAATTCGGCCGATTTGTTGTTTTTATTTTAAAAGCTTTTTTGGGACCCCCTGAGCAGGCCTAGGGAGTCAGGGTGTTTCTACCCTGCCCCCTTTTCTTGTTTTTTGCGTTTGTTTTTCTTTTTTCTTGTGACTCGGTTCTACCGAGTCACAAGATGGCTGCCAACACTTCCTGGTTTGGAGTGTTGACAGCCAATTAGAATAAAGCTTGTGATCGGGAGGGTGCACGGATCCTCCGTGCCTCTAAATATCGAAACTTATTTTTTGATTTTCTCAGCAACTACTGAACGGATTTACACCATTTTAAAAAAGGGCGCTTTCTGAACCAAGCACTACCTTTTTGCCAAATTTGGTGTAATTCCGTTCAGCAGTTCGAGCTGTAGCCGTGTCTAAAGTTTCCTATGCAAAATTCATTTTTCACCCTCTTTTTTAAATTTCTCAGGAACTACTGAACGGATTTACAACATTTAACAAAAAGAGTTTCTGAAACAAGGGCTACCTTTTTGCCAAATTTGGTGCAATTCCGTTCAGCAGTTCGGGCTGTAGCCGTGTCTAAAGTTTCCTATGGGAATTAACATGGAGAAAACATGTTTTGGGACCCCCCTTTTTTCTCGGCCCCCGCTTGCCGAATCACCCCGAAACTTTCAAAACAGGAGCAGACCGGAGCGCCCCACTAGTTTTGAAAATTTCGCAATGCTTCGTCAACCGGCGCCAAAGTTATTGGGAAAAGAAAAAACGCTTTTTGAATAGAAACAAGGTCCTAACTATAACTACCTACTGGCGACCGCCAGTAGGTTATATATATATATATATCCAAGTTTCCCGTTTCCCTCCACCACAATCCTTGGCAAAAACAGATAGTGACCACGAAGTTTGGTGCGGATTAATTTTTGATGGTGCAAGTCGCCATGACGCATTTCAGCCCTTCCTCGGGCCTTGATCACATGACAGTTTCACATTGTCATAGGCTATTTAAAGTGACTAGTGCAAGCGTAATCATTGCCACGTGGTACTTCGAAACAAACATGAACGAAAGATTTTGTAATTTAAGATTGTAAAAAGCATTTTGTAAAGACTTTTTAAAGGAACTTATCTATTTAACAACCTCATCTTGGTGGTAAACTTACTGTAGTAAAAATATTCCCCATAGTCCTAAATAGTGCAAATTACATTCTTCGTTCTTAGAAATGTATACTTTTGCCGATATACGTTTGAATTTCATGATTATGTCAAATGCATTACGCTAAAAAACTTTAATTGTGCAAAATAGTGCTAAAGTGCAAACGTGAATACATGTTAAAAATACCAGTGTTGTTTTTCTAAATAAATCGCATAATACCTATTTATCTTTGCAGTTGAACTGCTACAGCTATTTCTTTATAGTCAATTAAATCAAGGTACTGGGGCCCCAGTTACCTGTTCAGAGCTATTTTTAGTCAAATGGTGGTTTACTTTGTATACATTGTATTAGTTTCTGTTTGTTTTGTATTTCAATTATCATTATTTATTGTGTCTTGTGTTTTTCTTTGCGGTTTAAATACCTTGTGTAACATACTTTTAGATTCAGATTTCAGTGGAGTTATTCAACTTATGATTGTCTATGATTCTCATAGTATCCCTGATACAGTCAATGACATTTTCTATTTTGTATTCAAACATTTAAGTATACATTGCAATCCATATCAAATAAGCAATATAATATAATATGATCCATAATGGATAGAATTTGCTTAAATATAAATGTATGCATACATAAATATATAAAATTATAAAAATATGAAACTAAAATGTCAATATATATTCGATAAATACAATTTGAAATCCATAGTCATAAAACACCAAATAAGAACTTCTTCCTGCGTATGGTCTAAAATGTTGCTAAACTTTTGCTAAAAATATGTTTGCTGACATTTTTGCTAAAATTCTGCTAAAATGTATTGACATGATGTTAAAACAGTTAAAGTCAAGTAAAAAGATCCTCTGTTACGTTTAACCCTGATGGCTGTTTAGTATTAAGTTCCAATATATATCTAGTTTCTAGCTGGCGTAATTTATGATCTCCATTACCGCCCTTCTGCTCGGTGGTATTGAGTCAATGACAAAATACCGGAGATCCTGACTTCTAGACTGATGATTAATCTTAAAATGGCGTGCCACTGGGTAAGTATCGTCTTGGTTATTGATTGCCCTCAAGTGCTGTAAAATCCTCTTATGCACTTGTAACTTAGTGCTCCCTACATATTGTAGGTTGCATGGGCACGATAAGACATATACTGCAAATTCAGTTTTACAGGTAAGTAACTTTATTTTATGACTTCGGTTACCGAATGGGGTAGTATAAGTTGTCTTACTCTCTCCTTGTTGGCACGCCTTACAGGTTTTACATTTAAAGAAACCTGTATGTGTTTGTAACCAATTGGTTGCCTCTATGATCTCAGGGCTGGTTTTTACTAGATCATCTCGCATAGAACGACCTCTGCTGTATGTGATGGACGGTCTTCTGGGTAATTGCGGACCAATCACTGGATCATTAAGAACCAAGGGCCAGTTGCGAGAAATGATGAATTGGAGCTGTTTATGTTGCTGGCTGTATTGAATAATAATTCTGAATTCATTTTTGGTTTCATTAATCATAGTGTTTGTTCTAAGTGAGGTTTCATCACGGCTTGTCAGTTTCAAAGTTAGCAAATCAGGTCTACTCTTACGCATAGATTTTTAAATTGCGTTGTCAATGATTTGTCTAGAGTATCCCCGCTCCAGGAACCGCAGCTTACTTTCGGCTTGCGCTACGCTCGAGTCCCTTTCATTGCTATGGATACGCCTCAAACGAAGCATTTCCCCATAGGGGATACTAGTCACTAAATGTTTGACATGAGCACTGCTCGCATGGAGTGTTGAATTACCGGCCGTTTCCTTGCGGTATAGTTTTGTTTCTATCTTATTCTCTGCTATGTAAACATTAGTATCCAAAAAACTGACTTGTGTTGTGCTAATGTTTGCTGTAAAATGAAAATTTAAGTTGTTCACATTTATAGCTTGCACAAACTCCTGAGCCTCACTGACATCGCCATCCCATACAATGAACAAATCGTCAATAAAACGTAGCCACAATTTGACCTTAGTTCTCATTGTCACATGGTGTTCTGTCATGAGGACCAGCTCCTCCCACCAACCCATGTGCAGACACGCATAGCTGGGAGAGAAGCTGGCCCCCATCGCCACACCTCAGGTTTGTTTGTATAACAGGTTATTAAACATAAAATTATTATTCATCAAACAAAATTCAACCATCTCAGTTATCATCTTATTGTGTTCCACAGTACTGTCCAATTGTTTTTCCAGAAAATGGTCTAAAGCTCGTAGTCCGTCTGTGTGCTGAATACTAGTGTACAACGAACTTACGTCAAGTGCTACAAACAAATAACTCTGTTGCCATTCAAAGTCTTTAAGTTTTCTCAAAAAATCACTAGTATCACTCACATATGATGGCAATGCTTTGACTAAGTTCTGAAGAAAGTGATCCACATATTGAGATGCATGTTCCAGTAGCTCATTCCTGGCAGAAATTATGGGCCTACCTGGTGGGTTTAAAGGGTCTTTGTGGACTTTAGGTATAAAATATATGGTTGGAACAACTGGATGGTCGTTTAAGAATTTAAATTCCTGTACAGTAATCAAATTGTTGTTTTTCCATGTCGACAACCTCCCATAGAAACTTGCATACATTGTTTTTAATTCAGATCCACTGCTCCGGGTGTAGCATGTTCTATCATTTAATTGATTGTAAGCTTCCTTGGAATAGTTTTCCTTAGTCATCAAGACAATGTTCCCTCCTTTGTCTGAATTGCGAATAACAACCTTATTGTTTTCTTTTAGTTTTTTCATAAGTTCACTATAATTGTGATTTTGTTTATTGAATTTGGTGTTATTCGTCTTGATGTTTAGTTCTTTTAACTGCTCAATTACCCGCTTGTGAAATATATCATTAGAATCCCTAATCATAATTGGATTAAATGTTGATTTTGGTTTGAACCCGGTTATTGGGCTTGGAGTTGGGGCACTGTTTCTTTGATGGTCATTGACTTGATGCTGATGGCAATGTGTCAAATATGCTATGTTCAGAGTCACTCTGTGATTCATTACTGTCCCATAGTTCCTGTATTTCATTCGCAAATATTGCATCAGATTGTGTAGATGCACTCAGGTTTTCCGTATTCGTTCCTCCCCTAACAAGGGCTACCTTTTTGCCAAATTTGGTGCAATTCCGTTCAGCAGTTCAGGCTGTAGGCGTGTCTAAAGTTCAACACGTTTTGGGATCCCCTTTTTCTCGGCCCCCGCTTGCCGAATCACCCCGAAACTTTCAAAACAGGAGCAGACCGGAGCGCCCCACTAGTTTTGAAAATTTTGCAATGATTCGTCAACCGGCGCCAAAGTTATTAGGAAAAGAAAAAACGCTTTTTGAATAGAAACAAGGTCCTAACTATAACTACCTACTGGCGACTGCCAGTAGGATGGAGATATATATATATTTTTTTTTTTTTTTTTTTGCTGGTTCTCGCTTAAAGTTTCCTCCAAAGTAAAACGAGCGTAGTCCCAAATCAGTGCATAATATTTTTATTAACACCAAGCTAATCCGCCATGACGCGTTTCGGCCGTCCCACGGCCTTGATCACATGACCAATATATATATATATATCTACGTCTATATCTATATATATATATATCTATATCAACACCATGAACTTCGTAATTTGGTAAGTACTTTTCAAGTTATTACTTTTACAGTATTTAGCAATGTTCGCAAACAGTGCGTTTTTACGCTGTAATACTTTCATATGGAGAGAAGAACATTTACTGCATACGGGTATTTGCAATGGGATTTCGAGGGTCCCCTTTAGGCTGTGAGGTGTTAGGGGGCCAAGGTCCCAAGTTCCACCAGCAGTTTGGTATTACCAGCCCTGGTGTGTCCGGGTGCAGAGGTGCTGGACTGGTTGGTAGCCTTGCACAGTACACAATTGACAAGAGGGGGGAAGGGAGGGGGTGAGGGGGGTGTCTAGAAATAACCTCCAACGGAGGAATTGGGATCAAGTCCGGGAGCTTCCATCAGGGGGCTAAGTTCATGAGAGACCTGGGAGCAAGGGGGAGCAGCCTGTGTTCGTGGACCCGGGCCAGGAAGCTCGGGTGCAGAGGGTTGTGGTCGACCGGCTCTCGTGCATCGTAGGCGGTCACTGTTCCCAATGTGGACCTGCGAAGGAGGACAAAACAGGACAGCTGGGCCACTCTTGGTGCAGGCCTCTGCGGAGCTAATGTCAGTCGGTTGGTTTTCGGAATGCTGGAGTCTGGATTGTAATCTAAACAAGCGCTGGTCGCAGCAAAGGGTCTGGTGCAGGGAGGCTCACTGGGGTCCTAGGGTCTCCAAACTTGGTAAGGAAACGGATCTGACCTCTTGAGTATGCTGACCTCCTCCTGGGCAGCTACAGCATCGGTGGACTCGGTGGTCAGCAGCTTCTTGGAACCGGACGTCACGTCGGGGCCTGCAGGAAGCAGGGGAGTTGCTGGCTGCTTTTTGAAGTACTGGCAGCCCTCCAAGGCCTATGGAGGATGCTCAGCTGCAGGACAAGTCGGGTCTTTGCAACAGCGGCAGCGAGGGTTTGGCACCAAAAGTAGACAGCAGTCTTTAGTTCTCATGTTAACCGGCTCTCCAGGGTCCTCTTCTTTAATCAGGTTAATCTAAAGTTATGGTATATGAGGACCACATAAATACTCCATTTAGGGGCGTTAGGGGAGTGTAGGGTAGTAGCGTATGGGCTACTTATCCTTGGGTCACTACGCTTCCTATATAGGACTACGTCCTGTGGGAAACGTGCATTACCCTGTCCCAGTGTTCCTAACTCTGCCGTCACCAAGATGGTGGAATTTTCCTAGAGTGGGGCACTTCAAGTAGCTCAACGTAGGGGTGTGTCTGACCTGGGTGTGCTCCACGCCTCCTCGCATAACCAATTCTTCACCTTTCCTGGTGCTAAATGGACCTCAGGTAGGGGGTGGCATCTCCCAGGTCTAGAGGAAGCCGGGGTTGGTTATCAAAGGCAGCAGAGGCTTTGAAGCCTCTGGCTTTGGTATGCTGATTTACGAGACATGGTGTTGGAGGAGGTGTAAAAACCTCCTGCCAGAGCAAGCATTATTCCTGACCTCTGAGAGAGAGGCTCTCACCTCCTAGGGGTCAGAAGTGTCTGTGGTGGCAGGTTGGACTGTACCAGTCAGCCAGCACACTAGAGGACTTGTAGGGTTCAGGGGGCACCTCTCAGGTACGCTCTGGGTGCATGCATTAATAAATACATCACTGGAATCAGTGCAGGTTTATCAAAACGAGGTGTTTGATAAGAAACACCTTTGGTTTCGGTGAAGGCATCATGTAGCTGAGGAACTCGTAATCACCAGTGCCCAGTACATATACACAAGACTGCTTCCCTGTTCGCTTTCAAGGTCTAAGAATCGACTTTGACATCACAGGGGAATATCTGCTCATGCAGATATGTCCACACATATAATACAGTGCACCCTGCCTTAGGGCTGTAATGCCTGCTGTCGGTGTGGCTTACATACATTGTATGCAGTGTCTGTAGGCATGGCACAAAGGATGTGCGCCATGTCGTGTTTTCGCTTTTGTCTGCACCATTTCATGCAGTCTGCAATGGCAGTCTGCATGAGTGTGGTGAAGGGTTCCTTGGGGGTCGCACAATACATGCTGCAGCCCGTAGGGACCCTCTTTAGTACCCATACCCTAGGTGACTGGGGTACCATTTACTAAGGACTTACAGGAGTGCTAAAGATCTTGCCAATTCGGGAACAATTGTACAGTTTAAGGGAAAGATCTGGCACTGGTGACCTGGATTGCAGGAACCCAGTGCACTTGTGTCAAAATTGCATCAGATATCAGGCAAAAAGTGGAGGTGGGCACTTTCGAACACGGACTTCATATACAACTCAACCAATGTGGCTTACTCTAGAACTGGATTGGGAGATCAGTCCCACAACGAGGAAATCTCGCCCCTTTTCAAGGCAGATAGGGGTCTTAATTGGTTTTTGGGTCTCTTAAACACCATGAAGTTCTAAATTAAAACATAAATCTGTTTGCAGCGAACTGCAAAGGTAGTTATGTATGGATTTTATCCAATATCAACCACACAAATCTTATCCAAGTCGGTTGAGCCGCCCATCCAGGTAAAAACAGCAGAAGGGCGGAGCATTGGTGGCTGGGCCTGGGTCTCGGCCTAGTGAAAGGACGGCGCAGCGCCCCGGCCGGGGTGCGGCGCGAGTCAGAGGGGAAAAAGCCGATCGGGACATGAGAGGAACCCCACAGCCGGCAATGAGGAAGCCGGAGATCTGGCGGCAGCCAGCCAGGGGAGCACCGGTGAGCAGGGGGAAGGGGCTGCATTTCATAACCCGCATCCCGCGCCTAGGGCTGGACTCCACACTTTGATCTGAGATGTGGGCGCATACTGAAACCCCATGAGCCCGGGGGTGCGACAACGCGGGTGTAGAGCCTCCCAATCCCGGACCACTAGAGCTGTGGCCGCTGGAGGAAGGGCGTTGGCTTCCTTACAATAAATGGTGTGGGGGCACCTGCAGCTGGTCCACAGACAGCGCTGAAGGTGTGCAATTCCTACAGAAGAGGAAGGAGGGGCCCCCCAATTAGATGGTGAGGAGGTGTCGATGGTTGCCCTGAGGAGGCCTCCGCAGAGGAAGAACTGAGCTGCTGCACAGCACGACATGGAGGCAAAGTGGGCCTCCGACGAGCAGTCGTGTGGGCCACTCTAGGTGATTGTACAGATAGCACTACAACTGGGAGCGGTGACGCCACTGCAGAGGGTGCTGATCGAGGTACCATATGTGTGTCGCAGCGGACTGTGGTCAACGCCTGTAATTGATGCAGCTTAGCACTGATCTGGGGGACGCTGTGCGGTGCCAGGAGGGATAATCTGGTAACATAGTGGACTGTGCTCGGACTATACGCACTGATGGGGCGCACCAGAGGAACTGGGTCGAGGACCTCCTCGCAGGCACCAAGTGCTAGCGATGCTGACCTGCAGCAGCCGGGGAGTGAGCGAACGGCTTCCGATGATCGCTTGGATGCCATTTTACAGGCCATCAAACGAACCAGCACGTCAATGGAAGCTAAGCTGGATAAGGTGGCTCTGGATCTTAATTTGCTACACGCAGATCATCGAAATCTGAAGGACCGGGTTGTTACTGTGGAACAAGAGATCGCTGAATTGAAGCCAGCCACAGAGTTTCAGGAGAAGCAGTAGAACGCCCAAAGTCCGGATTAGGTGTCTAGAGGATCGCGTTGAGGCTGCAGAAGGCCGCTCGCTGCGGAACAACGTCCGCCTGATTGGGCTGCCGGAACGTGCGGAGGGCCAGGATGCAGCTGCCTTTCTAGAAACATGGCTTAAGACTATTCTGTCAAGCTCTGTATTCTCCCCATTCTTTACCATTGAGCGGGCCCACAGGTTTCTGGGTAGGAGGCCGGTCCCCGGTGACAGAGCACGTCCGCTCATCTTTAGACTCCTGCATTTCAGGGATCGGGACGTGATCCTTCGAGAGACCAGGAAACTGGATAATATCCAGTACGAGAATGCTAAGGTGTTGTTCTTCCCAGACTATACTATGAAGGTGCAGTGCCTGAGGGGATCATTCTTGCGGGTTAAGAGACAGCTCAGGCAGCTTGAACTACCTTATCCCCTGATGTTCCCTGCTCGGCTCCGAGTGGTCTCGGATGGGAAGTCTCAATTCTTCGATACGCCCCAGGATGTTTGGGACTGGCTAGAGACGTAGGGCCGGTATTCTGGTCCAAGACCTGCAGGCACTGACGCGACATGGACTGGGCAGCTGGTGGTAAAGGACCTAGACGACGGCGGACTGGTAGGCAGTTCCTGGGCTCGGCGGCGATGCCAGACCCGGACCAGATCCGTAAGGAGGGGCAGGAAGTGGTCCGCATCGCGGAACAAATGGTGGAGACAGCGACACCGGAGGATAAAGCAGACACTTCCTTTCATTCGTCAGGGGAGGGGGGATTCCTCGAAAGTAGACTCATCTGATAAGGCGTCTGTGAGAATGCCGGACGTTACACCACAGACGGCGGACGGTATTGTATGAGCATGCTGGATATAGAAGTCGTTTTCTGAATACTGTGCTCCTAATGCTGTATGGGTTGCTGGTTATTCCTAATGTACATGTCCTATTATGCCTCCGGCCGGAGGGAGCATATGTGCCGAAGAGGTCTTCACTTCCTGGGGGGTGGGGGTCACTGGTGTGGGGGGTAATCATCTCCTGGATTTTAGCATTGGTAATGCCATGATAGCAGCTTAAGGGGGACTGGGTCGGTATACCCTGTATGGTTACACAACCCCCTGTTTTCCCCATACTTTTGGGGCTGGTAGGACGTGCGGCTGGGTCGCTGTACGATATGTTTGTACGACACCCCTCTGTTTTGGGGGTTGCCCTTGTATGGTTTTTTCTTTCCCTAGTTAGCTTTGCCCATGTCCCTTTGGCTGCAGGAGTGTGTGTGGGAGTACTTGAAACTGTTGGGATGCATATCCGGCCACTTATTATTGGGACCCGGGTGGAGGGAGTCACTGGTCGCTGGGGTTTGCCTTCTTTTACTTGGTTATGGGCCACATATTACTTACCTGGAATGTTCGTGGTCTCCGTACACCTTCCAGTAGATACGCAGTGTACTCTTATTTAAAGCGTCAAAGTGCAAATAGCGATGCTGCAGGAGACGCACCTTACTGCGTTAGAGGTATCCCGGCTGCAGCGCAGATGGAAGGGTAAAATATATGCTACGGATTATTCCCTGTATGCTAGGGGGGCTCTTATCTGGGTACGGCCCGGGACACCATTTGCTCTGGAGGAAGTTCTTACGGATCGGGAGGGCCGATGTGTGTTGGCAAAAGGTAAATTGGATGGTCGTCATGTATTACTGGGTAATGTGTATGCACCAAATGTGGATCAGGGTCAATTCTTCGGACAGTTGTCTCGTTTTGGGGAGGTGGTGTGGGATCCCGTGGCTGCTGGGGGGTGATTTTAACAGTGTTTTAGATGTGGGGACCGATAGATCCTTTCCCCCGCTTCGGGGTACGTCTGCCTCAGCCAATTCTGTGGTACTGAACGGGTGGGCACACGGCTGGGGACTGGTAGATGTTTCTTTGGGTCTACCTGCCTTCTTCCATACCTCTCGAACTCGGATTACTGGGGACGTACACACTCCGAACATAATCCTCACTGTGTGGTGTTGGCCTGGGAGGGCGGGATCCCGGGAATCCCCACATGGAGAATGCAGCCGGCTTTGCTCGAGGACGAGGTGTTTCGGGAGTCAATCAGTGAGGCTAAAGGGGAATACTTTACACATAATGCGGGCACTGCCTCCTCCGCGATGGTGGAATGGGCGGCCATGAAAGTCACCTTGAGAGGGAAGTGTTTGGGGCTGGGTCGCGGGCTGCGACAATAGGTGGCATCAGAATTTCTGGAAGCAGAGCGACGTCTGATGCCGTTCGAAAATAGGGCGGTGGTGGATGCTGGGGGATTGGCTGACTTGGAGGAAGCGCGCAAGAAACACGTGGCACTCCTGGACCGACAACGCTGTCTCAATTTTGCTGCGCATTCTGCGTCGGTTCATGCTAAAGTGGACCGCTCGGGACCCCTTCTCGCGTGGTTAATCAGACCGGAACAAACAGGGGGTTTAATCACGGCTCTGCGCTCCCCAGACGGGGATCTCCGGTACACACAGCGGGAAATCCATGGTGAACTGTCTGCGCACTATGCACAATTGTATAAAGCGGGCCCACAGGCCTCGAAGGGTGAGATTACTCAGTTTTTAGACGACCTTTCGTTTCCAGTTTTGTCGGGTGACCAGCGAATGGAACTAGAGGCTCCACTCACGTTAGAGGAGGTTCGAGGCACGATCAGGGCGCTGCCGTCGGGGAAGGTACCTGACCCTGACGGCTTCCCACATTAATTTTACAAGTCGTATGCAGACTCTCTCAGTCCACAGCTGCTTAAAGTCTATACAGAGGTGCTCGAAGTCCTTGCCCTCCCGGCCTCAATGACGGAAGCTACATTGATCACGCTCCCTAAGCCAGGCAGGGACCCCACCTCCATAGGGGCTTATCGGCCCTTGGCGCTTCTGAATAGGGATTACACGATCCTAGCGGGCGTTCTGGCTAACAGATTAGCACGATTGATCCCTTTTTTAGTTCATCAAGACCAAAATGGGTTCGTTCCAGCGCGGATCACATCGCTTAATATACAACGGCTGTTTAGGGTGATGCGCTGTGCCACCATGGACTGGCCAAGGGCCGGCTGTGTTGTATTGGATCTGGAGAAAGCCTTCGACACTGTCGAATGGCCTTTCCTGTTTGCTGTGCTCCGCCGTTTCGGGTTTCGCACCTACTTTGAGTCTTATCAAGCTTTTATATGGGGCTCCCACGGTTCGGCTGCAGTCAGGTACTCTCTTCTCTGATCCTATACTGATAGAGTGGGGGACCCGTCAGGGATGCCCCCTCTCCCCTCTTATTTTCGCTCTGGTGATCGAACCACTCGCAATGGCGCTACGTGCCTCGGCGTCGGACTGGGGGATAGGACATGGAGACGGTATCCATGCAATCTCGCTTTATGCAGATGACATTATGTTATATGTCAAAGACATTCTTGCGATCTCCCCCAAGTCATTCCTGCAACTTTACGGTCTTTCGCGACCCTATCTGGGCTGAGGGTGCACTGGGGTAAATCATGTTTGTATCCTTTTCACTCTGCTATGGGAGACCCGAGTTGGGAGGTAGACGGGACGATAGTGCAATGGCAACCTGTGGCGTTTAGATATCTGGGGATCTGTATCTACCATCGAGATCTTTTAGACGGCAACATCACGAGGGCGGTCACAGCGTTAAAATCCCAGACTGAATTCTGGATCCGCGTTAATAAAAATGGTCATGTTGCCACGTCTCCTATATTATTTTGCTAATTTGCCACTCCACCTACCTGTGTCCATTTTCCGCTCTATGGAGAAGATGGTCCGTGATTTTGTTTGGAGTAATTCACGGTGCAGGGTGGCGTTGGCAAAGTTGTACCTCCCTCGCTCAAGGGGGGGGCTGGCTCTACCTAATCTAGAGCATTATTTTCTGGCGTCGCAAATCCTGTGGGTGGCGAAATGGGTAGCGGAATTACATCTATCGGACTCGGCGGAGCGTGACCCCCCCGTATTCTTTGGATAGGATTCTTTCCATATTTCACCCCTGTAATCGATCGAATGAGCCTCTCCTGTTGCTGGTCTCGATGGCACTGAAGTGTTTTCGGAGGGCGCTGGGTCTTACCATAAGCGTTACACCATATGCGCCTGTAGTGCCTTTATTAGGTATGCCGACCATACAGGGGCGTGTACGCAGCTCTGATTTGACTGAAAGGGAGGGAGCGGGCATATCTACTTTAGGGGATCTCTAAGGAGAGGGCGCATTGCAGACCTTCCTAGCTATTGTGGAAGAAGATGGGGTGTCTCCAGGCCAATTCCGAAGTCATGCCTCCTGGATGGCCGCGATGAGGCGCTGGTGGGGCGATGTTGCGCAGGAACTTCCAACGCATCTTATGGTGCAATATGTGCACGTTTTGGGTACAGGGTGCCACCTGGTAAAATGGTTGGCAGAGTCAATTAGGGAACATACCTTGCCGGACTTGATGCCGCTGAGAGCCAAGTGGGAGATTGACCGAGGAAGGCCCTATTCGGAAAAAGAATGGTCCATGGTCTTGGAAAGCCCCAAACAGGTCCCCAGGAATGCTCGTTTTCGATTGATACAGTTTTACATTGTCCATAGGGCTTAACTTTCCCCGGACAAGATTAATCGATATTTTCATAGACAAGATGCATGTTGCCCGCGATATAAGATGACGGACGCGGACCTCCTGCACATGCTCTGGGCCTGCCCCGCTTTGCGTGTTTACTGGGAGGGGGTGTTTGAAGCATTGGCCACGTGTACGGATAGAGAAAGTGCCGAATACATGGGAGACCTGCATTATTGGCGTCTTCCCCAGAAACAAAAAACACAAAGCATCCACCTGGTTTTTGGATCTGGGTTTTACGGTGGCCAAGCGATTGATCACCCGCCGTTGGAAGGCGGCAGAACCCCCGCCAACTAAAGCTTGGTTTCTGTCAATGTTGAACTGGGTGAAAGCGGAAGCAGTTTCACTGGTTCGGGAGGACACGATGGGACTGCGTAAATTCCCTATTTCCGTTGCATGGAATACCATGTTGTGTGCGTTATAAGGGCTGTTGCTGCCGGATGACCAAACACATGTTCCCGCATCGGATACATAGAGCATTATCCATGGGTGGGTCTGTGGCATGTATTTTGTATTGCTGCGCGACCGGGGTCCCTCCCACTCTACACTGGATGGTCATCTCTCCTAACAATCTAGATGTGCATCTATAGGATAACTGATGGGCTCTCCCCTTTGGACTCACGGGGGTCTGTATCTCCTCCCACACCTCTTTGCGGCCCCTATTTCCTTTCCCGCCCCTTTTCTAGCAGTTATTTTTCATGTTAGGGGTTTGTGTTTTTCATTTTCTAAAAATTGTTTGGCTATTTGCACAGATTAATGTGATATGGCGTAGTGAAGCCATAAGTGTTGTATATTTGTGATGTACAAGAATTGTTCAACTACAATTTTCTTTATTGTACAATCATGGGATGACGCAACATTCTGATTGGTGGGTAGAGGTTATTTGACTAATGGGAAATGCTATATGCTGCTTTCAGTCATGTAAAATTGACAAATGTAATGATGTTAGTGTACAACTACCTTGTGATTTAGGCCTGATTTTTTCTCTCTACTAGCTCTGTGTGGTGCTCTATACGATGATGTACTTTCTTCTTTACATGTTCGCAACTAAAAATCTTTAATAAACAGATCAAACAAAAAAATCCAGGTAAAAACAAAAGTTACAAACTTAAGTACTTGGCTGCACCACGACCTATGCATGGAACAAGGCTCCACCCCCACAGGACTGCCTGGTATCTACATACGGAATACAACCTAATTGCAAGAGCAGACTAAAGCAGCACATATTTCTGTAAGCCAAAAGCCTGAAACCCAAGGCTACACGATGTACTATTTTTGCAAACCTTCCATTCAACTGCATAAAAGACACACCTAACCAAAGCACTTGGAAGCAGTCTCATAGTAGTATAAGGGTAATACACAAAACTACTAACAAATGTATAACTTACCTGTTTGTACAGCTCTCTGATACCCTAAAGGGTCAGGTTCGCGCTATATAATACTCCCAATAAATGACCATGAAGATCGTATCCAGGCCCCATAACGAAAAGTTTTCCACTTGCTTGCAGAATAGCTACCAATGATTTTGAAAACGGAATGAATTGGTGGTAGTTATAAATGCCACCACTGCCCAGCTCTATTGTAATAAGCGGCTCCGTACCATCAGGATAACCAAAATGAAGCAGTCAAACTCAAGGTAGCTTTTTTCTTAAAGAAGATACGTTGGCTGATAAAGCCAGTTTTAAATTGCCATGTATATCGTCTAACAATCAAATGGAACAAGACCTGCATCTTTTTGTGAAAAGAATGCAAACGTACCACACAATCTTATTTCTTTGTTCATGAGCTTTAGATTTTGTAGGTTTCCATCTATGAATTTGGCTCACCACCATGACAAAAGAAGCTTCCAGGTTCACAGTCCTCTATTTCGGAGCTAGTTTTCCACCATATAACTTAACGAGCAAAATTAAGATGAGTTTATAATTTAAGGAAACCAAACCGCCAACGGAGGCTACTCAGACTCGCATCTAAGCAAGACTTTGGATGTTATCTTTGCCAAAACCCAACTTGATCTTCAAATGCCTTTCACTGAGTTGGTCTGGAATTTTTGGCATGTTTTTTAAAATTGTTCTGCGTTCATGTAAAGTAAACTGAAGTCCCCACATTTTCAGTCACAAATGAAAACATGACAGCCATTAACATTTATACATCAACTTATGAGTATTTCTTAAGACAAATTTTGATAAATTCAACAATGCTTTCAATTATTCTGAATAAAAGAGCAATATACAAAGGCACTAAGACAGTGTATAAAGAAATCTGAAACCAATGGAAGGAAGAAGCTAAACAGTCTGACCTTGACAGCTACAAGGAACCCCATGCATTTTATCAAGCAACAGTAAAAGCCTGCAAATGACAATAGTTAAAAAAAGAAAAAACTATTCTTTGCCAAAATCAGATTGAAAGAATTTTTAATTAATGTGTAAAATTGCTTTTCTCTTTGGTAGTAAAACTCATCGACATCTCTCAAAAGGTCAAAACCCTTGGTGATTTCTTTTACCTCTAATTAAACCTAGAGAAACACAGCAACTATCTTACTAAGAAAGGTGACTTTTAAAGGGTGTGACCTTACAGCCAACATCGCCAAAGGATATTGGAAATCTCCCTGGCGCTGTAACAGTCTTACATAATCAAAAGCAATGCTAAGACGGTCACCCGAATACAACCTGGTGGCAGGCGCACTACTGAATATATGTGCTGTGTTGTAGTGGTCAAATCTTGGTGTTTAAATAAGCAGACACCCTGCAGTCTACCTTACCTGAGGAGCAGATCCCGGCCTTGCCTTGGGCTGCTGTGCGTGCTGCGGACAATCCACAGAGTGGACAGGTGGAGAGGAGCAGAGCATAAATGAGCTAGAGCATGGACCGCATATCTCGGCCTGGCAGTGGAGACGGATTGGGTCAGCAGGTCTCAAGTGACGAGACCGGCAATATAGACTGTTTATCTCTGCCTTTATGTTATCGGACATATTCAGGGACTCTATGGTGTAAAGCATGAGATTTGCATTTCAGAACCTAAGGGACAGAGGAACATGCAGAGTAGTCCTTGAGACACCATTCCTGTATTTTGAATTATTGTATTTTAGGTTAAAGTGTTTGGGATGGGGCATACAGGGGTATGGAGATTTGGAACAAACCGACCAAGTAGGAAGGCCTCAAGCCTCATTTACCAGATGCTTCAAGTTCTGGAAGTGTAAGGTGGACGGTATGTAAGAAATCTGTCATTTCTGCATTGTCACCCCAGATTTTTTGCCTTTTGCTGGACCCTATATTTTTGCTGCTTTTAGAACTTTGTGCACTTTACCCTTCTAACCAATAAAAGTGCCTGTGCTCCCCTTTAAAACATGGCTGACATGGCATACTCCTAAATGGAGTATTTAGCTTGGCTGTAAGTCTGTGGCATATGGTACAAAGTGTACCCAAGGCCTGGAAAGTAAATGCTACAGGTGGATTGCAGCACCTACTGTGCCATCCACTACGGTGGTAGTGGAAACAAAGCTTTGGGCCTAACCAGAAAGCCAGACTATTACAAAAAAACTATAATTCACCCTGTCAAAATAAACCTTCTAGACAGGTAAAAACATCCCTTTTAAATACTAATCACCCCATTGTAGACCTTGTAGCCCACTAGGCAGAGTGCATGGTATTAAAGGTAGAACATTTTAATGTTAACATGTCCATATACTAATAAGCACCCAAAAGCTGTTTTTCACTGTGGCAGGCCTAACTGTCCTACGTAGAAAACCAAAAGTACTTTTTAAAATACCAATATTGTATCTCGGGAATGGAACTAGCTAGAAAGATAAACTATATTAAATAGCTATTAAAACTTCAATTTAAGGGTGAAGTCTGATTTTTAATAAATATAAAGGAAAAGTAACTTTTAGAATGTAACCTCCCCGCCTGAAGTTCCTGGAGGCTAATTAACATTTGCGCTTCACCTTCTCCCAGCCAGTGATTACCATTTATATAGGTGTGAGTGGTGTGTTTGTAGGGAAGTGCTCCTTTTTGGCATGGTTACCCCCCACTTTTTGCCTGACTCTGAATTCAACTTTGACTGAATGTGCACTGAGTTCCTGCTAATCAGGTTCTCAGTGCCCGTGTTCTTTCCCAAACTGTACCTTTGTTTCCACAATTAGCACACCTCTGGCTCACATAAAGGCCCCTTGTAAAAGGTACAAGTGACCAAGGGCATTGTGACCAGAGAGGGTCTCTAAGGGCTGCAGCATGCATTATGAGACTCCTCACCAAACACATGCACACTGTCACTGCAGGCTGTGTGTTTTGGTGCAACTAAAAGTGAAAAGTCGACCTGGCACGCATCCCTGTATCAAAGCAAACACAAGGAGATGGATGGAACGCTGAAACTTTTCAGACACTCACCCCAAGACACAGATCTGGGTTGAATCCATCATCGTTCTTTACCTCACTTCGCCACCCCAGTTCAGACCCAGCCATATGCAAATCAGTCTTGTCCCTGTGCCTCATGGGAACAGTCCAGCCTGAACTGCCAAGCCAGGTCTTCCCTTGACCGGAAACAAGCATCCCGGGACTGGTTTCGGGGTAACACCCCTCATCAGCCAGGCTAGCTTGAATTCAGTGGCAAAGTGAGCGACTGGTTTGCATATGGCTGGGTCTGAACTGGGGGTGGCAAAGTGAGCTAAAGAACAATGATGGATTCAACCCAGATCTGTGACTGGGGGTGAGTGTCTGAAAAGTTTAAGCGCTCCGTCCATCATCTCATTGTGTTTACACATCCCTGTGTGCCAGCACTGCCAGAGGCATAGTTAAGTCACCCCTACAGCAGGCCTTACATCCCTCATGCAGGGTGCACTATACCTCTGGTGAGGGCATGAGCAGATATGCCCCAGAAGTGTCTAACTCTATTCTTAGGCATTATAAGTGAAGCTGTACAGAGTACATGGTTTGGGAGCTTGTCAATACGAGTTCCACAGCTTCATGATGGCTTCACCGAATCCCAAGATGCTTGGTACCAAACATCTCAGATTAATGATCCCACACTGATGCTAGTGTTAGATTCATTAATAAATGCACTCAGAGGGCACCTCATAGGGGCCCCCTGAAAACCTAACCAGCCACATGTTTCTGACCGCCTGCGGTGGGAGCCTTGTGATCTCGTGGGTCAGAAACAAAGGCTGCTCTGGATGGAGGTGCTGCACACCTACCCCCAAGCAGGGACAGCATTAAAGGGCGGTGAACCTCAAAGGCTTCCTTCCCTGTGTTATGCTAGCCAGGGCCTTTCCAGCTAGTGGAGATGCCCGCCCTTTTGACCAAGCCCCACTTTTGGCAGCAAGGCCAAACATTAGTCAGCAGGAGAGGTGTTTCCCCTCTCAGCCAGGACCACCCCCTAAGGTGTCCTGAGCGGAAGTGACCCCTTCCTTTGAAAATCCTCCATATTGGTTGTGAGGATTTCAGCAAATAGGATTAGGGGCATGCACCCTCCCCAAAGGGAGAGGACATACAAAGGGTGTAGTCACCCTAAAGGTAAGTAGTCCATTGGCTACTACCTGCCAGTATCTGTAACGCCCCTAAATTGAGTATTTAGGGGCACCCCTGAACCACGATCCGCAGATTCCTGGTGACCTAAAGAAGGACTAAAGAGCCATGCAGCAGTGAAGCCGCCAGACGACAACTGACTTAGCCCAAGCCCTACCAGCCTGTATGCAACCCTTGAAGAAACCTGCTTCGAAAAGTGATTCGTCCTGCAGGCTCAGCTACCTCCACAACCCTGGGAGTACTGCCTGCCTTCCCTGAAGACTAAGAACTCCAGAGGACAGCAGCCCTGTCCACAAGGAAGCAAACAAGAAGAGCTCCAGTGCCCTGCTAAACCACCCAACAAGACCTCCAGACCTACCTTTGTGCCAGACGCCTCCGGCCAGAGTCCAAGTAGCCCACTGGTTCTAAGAAGGTTCCCCAGCGGTCCGGAGCTCGAGTCCTCCTCAGAGCGACCTCTCCACGATGACACCTGCAGCCTCAACACAAAAAAAGATCCCCCCCTAACCGCGACTGGCTCCAGTAAGGATCATCCGACCTCAAAGGACAACCCTGCACCCGCAGCCCCAGGTCTTGGTGAGTCCGACCGACTGTGCCCAAGTGCCCTTCAACATCCCAACTTACCTCCAGAGACACCAGTTCCCTTCGTCCAGTCTCTTGGTCCGAGCCTGCATTGCTTTACATTGGGTGCCCGACGTTGTGTTCCCACTCTGCACCCGGCCACCTATGTGCCGCTGAGGGTGTGTGTTTTGTGTTGCCTCGTGCCCACCCCACCCCACCCCCAGTGGTGGTCCTAACCCCCGGGGATTTATCCCTCTCCCCCCCCCCCCCCACAACTCCAATTTACCTACCTGCAGCAGGCACCTCTTTGCATGCCCCCAGTCTCCATTGACTAACATTGGGCCCATTGACCGTATTTGACCTCTGCAACCGGCCGCCCCAGTGCAGTCTCTACATTTGCCTGACCCTTGCCCACTGCGGTTCCTAAAACCCGAAGACTGGATTTATAAGTTGTGTACTTACCTGTGAAATTGCAGGATTTTTTTCGTTCCATAGGTTAACATTGAACTGTTTGAAAAATGCAGTGTCCACTTTTTATACTTAAAAACTGATTTTACAAAACGTGTTTTACTGCAACAAAGCATCTTTGGTTCTAAGTAATAAACATACAAAAAGCAATATTTTTACAAACAATTGATCCCAGATAAGTCATTGAGTGTGTGTAATCATTTTTTGCCTGTGTGTTTATAACAAATGCTTAACACATTCCTCTGATAACTAATGCTCTTTTGTGTTAGTGTGGTCGAGCAGTTAGCTTATCTACTTTTAGCCTTGGTAAAGCCTCTGGGGAGCCACTGGACTCTTTGGTATGGAATATACAGAATCAGCTTCCTACAGGCTTAAGGTATTTCTGCTTCATTTTTAGCATGGTCATAATCCTGATACAGATACTCTGTCAAGGGTGTGCATTAAACCTATGTCCCTAATATACATAGATGTCATTACCGACAGCGTGGAGAGACCAAAGCCCAAATCCCTGGACAGTGTTACAGGGAATGTCAATGGTCTTTTAAACAAGATCAATAATGAGGCAGTGCTTAAGGAGACTAAAAGATATTTGTCTGACATCCTGTTTCTGCAGGAAACTCGTTTGATGGGAATGAAGTGTCTCATTCTAGCACAACTGGACATTTCCACAGTGTCACATGGGATTTGTGTGGGGTTCACGCAGGTTGCAATATTACTGAAAAGGTATCTCACACAAACTGTTATTTTCTATACTCACGGCTGGCTTCCATGAACATATAGGTAAGCTTTTACGCACAATTCCCACCTGGTAAATTGATAATAGTGGGTGACTTTAATGGATTTCTGAAATTGGGCCTGGGCATGGACTGACCTGGACAAACGCATATTTACAACTGCAGGCCAGCTTTGCCTACGCCATGGGTCAGAACAAACCTTGGCGCTGCTTACACCAAACCAATATAGAATACATTTTGTTCTCCCAGTACCATAGAACGTTTTCAAATTGGATCTCTTCCTCAGACCCAAAGCTGATTCAATTGACACTGCAGATTAACATCCTGCCTTGCACCTGCTTGGATTACTAGCCAGTAGAACTTGCGTTAGGCGGTCGATGTAATAGAGACAAAGGGATGCGTATAGTCTCAACGTATGGTGGATGACCGTCTCTAAATTAAAGAATAGCATCCAACAAGAAACCCACACATACTTTACCCTTAACAAAGACTCCGGAACACTGGGAGGCATTCAAAGCCTTTATCCAAGGTAGAATACTAAGTTATACAGCAGGTGCATACAGTTAACAAACAGAAGACTGGGCGGTGCTGGAGGTAGCCCTTTTAACTTTGGAGGATGAGTTAATTGCCAGTAAAAATCAAAACACACATAGAAATATTATACAACACAAGACCCAACTGACAGATTCTATTAAATAAAGCAAGAGCTGTTTGGATTGCACCCTATAATAAGGTGGATCAATAGGGAAACAGGGGGTGTACGCTTTTACATTGCAGGCATCGAAAAATCAGTAAAATCTTACCAGACTTGCAGATCTAGTGATGAATAGTATACTCGACCTAACTGCAATATCCTTGACCCATAAACTCTTCTCAAATTGTGTGATCTTAGGCAAATATTTTATCAAGTAAACTTTTTTTTTCATTATCATATACGAGAGAACTTTTAAATATTTAAGTTCAGCACGTCTACTACACAAAATACTCTTTAGTTTGATCTATTAGACTAAACCTTTGCACCATGTAGAAGAAAAAGCTAGCCCACATACAGGGTATACATGACCACTGACTTGCCTCTTAGTTCACTAATAGCATGGCCAACAGGGCAGGGGAAGAAAGGTTTCTCAGTTCAAATGTACAAGTTATCACTCTTAATAAATATATCACTAAAGCATGATATGGTAGCACACGGTCATTTACAGACAGACAATTTCCATTGAAATGGTCACAAACATTCCCACTCACATGCAGTTTTATGGATAAACCTATACAGCGTACAAACTATAATGTGTGGGAATCGGGTTTCAGCAAATATTTATTATTTGCAAATCACCTACTAAAGTATTCTTATTTGTTTTGATTCTATTTAAGGATAATGTTACTTACCCAGTAAGCATCTGTTCTTGGCATGTAGAGCTGTAGATTCACATGTTGTGCATACTCCTGCCATCTAGTGTTGGGTCCGGATGTTTGCACTTTATTTTTGTTCGAAGAAGTCTTTTCCAGTCACGAGGTAGGGGACTATTCCTTTCGGTGATAGTGCACATGGGCATCGACTCCATTGTTTTCCCGCAGAAGGTGAGAGTGGAGTGATAGTAAAGAATAGAGATGTCCTAGCGTATGTATGTAAACTAAAGAGAACTGCAGCAGCTACAGGTACCCAGGGAGGTGGGTGGGCGCATGTGAATCTACAGCTCTAGATGCCAAGAACAGATGCTTACTGGGTAAGTAACATTATCCGTTCGAGGCATGTGCGCTGTAGATCACACGCTGTGCATAGACTATATAGCAGTATCCTCCCAAAGCGGAGGCTATCCTGTTGCTGTTGAAGTTGTATGAAGCAGTGTTTTAAGTACTGCTTGACCCACATTGCCTTGTTGTCTCGCTAACGCATCTACACAATAGTGTTTGGTGAACGTGTGGGGTGTCGATCATGTAGCAACTTTGCAAATGTCAACTATGGGAATGTTTCCCAAGAAAGCCATAGTGGCCCCTAACTTGAGAGTGGAATGTGCCCTAGGGGGTACAGTTAGAGTCCTCTTTGCTTTCGCATAGCAAGTTTGAATGCACTTAACAATCCACCTTGCAATACAAGATTTGGAGATAGGATTGCGCTTGTGTGGTGGTGCAAAAGCAACAGTTGTTTTGTTTTGCAAAATGATTTTGATCTTTCAATGTAGTAGAAGAGTGCTTTCCTGACATCTAAGGCGTGTAGAGCTCATTCTGCAACAGAATCAGGTTGAGGGAAGAATACAGGTAATTCTACCGAATAATTTATGTGAAATGCAGATACTACCTTAGGTAAACATTTGGGGTTGGTACGAAGAACCACTTTGTCTGTGTAGTTGGAAAAAAGGTTCTTGTATGGTTAGTGCCTGTAGTTCACTCACTCTCCTTAATGAAGTGATTGCAATGAGGAAAGCGGTTTTCCATGAGAGGAACTGTGGTTCGCATTTGTGCATGGGCTCAAAAGGTGGGCCCAATAATCTTGTAAGGACTATGTTAAGATTCCACACTGGGGCAGGTGTGAGTCTTGGTGGTATGACTCTTTTTAGTCCTTCTATGAAAGCTTTCATTACGGCTACTCAAAACAACGACAAATGCTGCCTATTTTGTAGATACGCAGCTATGGCCGCAAGGCGTAGTCTGATGAAGGTGTAAGCCAATGCTGACTGTTGCAAGTGTAGCAGATAGCAGATGATGTTTTGTATGGAAGCATCAAGAGAGTTAATATGATTGTTATTACAATAAATAACAAATCGCTTCCACTTAGCCGCGTAACAGGCTCTTGTGTTAGGCCTTCTAGCCTCCCTAATGATAGTCATACATTCTGGTGGAAGGTTTAAATAACCAAACTCTATGACTTCAGGAGCCAGATCGCGAGGTTCAGTTGTTTGGGATCAGTGTGCCTGATTTCTCCATGGCTCGGTGTGAGGAGACTGGAGGTTAAATGCAGCTTTTGATGCGGGACCAGAGACAGCTCCAACAGGGTTTCGAACAAAGGTTGACGTGCCCATGTGGGAGCTACTTGGATCAGTGTGAGAGATGTTTGCCTGAGCTTCCGAACCACTCATGGAATAAGTGGGAGAGGCGGAAAAGCATAGGCAAATATCCCTGACCAGTTCATCCATAGTGCATTGCCTTTGGATTGAGGGTGTGGGTACCTGGAGGCGAAGCTTTGGCATTTTGCGTTTTGGTGTGTGGCAAACAGATCTATCTGAGGGACTCCCCAAGCTTGGAAGTATGGGAGGAGAACTTGAGGGTGAAGTTCCCATTCGTTTATTTGCTGCCTCTGCCTGCTGAGGAGGTCTGCAATCTAGTTGTTCACTCCTGGGAGGTGTTCCGCTAGGAGTTAAAGTTTGTGGTGAATGGCCCACCTCCACATGTCTTGGGCTAAGTGGGACAGTTGGAGAGAGTGTGTTCCCCCCCTGTTTTTGTATGTAATACATATCTGTCATGTTGTCTGTACGACCCAAGACAGCTTTGCCCTCCAGTTGAGTCTGAAACGCCTTGAGAGCTAGAAAGATTGCAAGCAACTCTAAATGATTGATATGGAGCAACTTTTGCTGCTGGCTCCACAGGCCTTGCACTGTGTGTTGTTGAAGATGAGCTCCCCAACCAGTGAGGGACGCATCCGCTGTTAATACTATCTGTGGAACCGGGTCATTGAAGGGCCGTCCTTTTGATACATTTTGTGTGTTCAACCACTGCAGAGAGCGAAGAGTACGGCCGCTTACCAACACTAAATCGGTTAACAGACACTGTGACTGGTTCCACAGACTGGCTAAGCATTCTTGAAGTGGACGCATGTGCAGCCTGGCATGGGGGACGATCATGATGCAAGATGCCATCATTCCTAGCAGTTGCATATAAACCGAGCTGGAGGCAAATGATTGGGTTGAAACTGGAGAACTAAAGCCTGAATGTTGCGAATTCTGGCTGCGTTGGGAAACGCCAGAGACTTTTGAGTATCTAGAGTGGTTCCTAGGTAGTTCTGAGTATTGGCTGGTTGGAGATGTGATTTTAGCACATTGACTATGAACCCTAGTTGATGTAGTAACTGAATTGTTCTGAAAGTGTGCTGACGACATTGCTGGTACATGCTGGCTTTGATGAGCCAGTCGTCCAAGTATGGGAAGACATGGATGCTTTGTCTGCTCAGGTGAGCAGCTACTACCGCCAGACACTTTGTGAAGACTCTGGGGGCAGTGGTGACTCTGAACGAGAGTACCTTGAACTGGAAGTGTTGACCAGCTAACACAAACCTGAGGAATTTGCGATGAGCGGGGTGGATTGGAATATGGAAAAAGCCGTCTTTTAAGTTTAGAGTAGACAAAGTCGCCTTTTTGCAAAAGAGGTAGTACTTGTTGAAGTGTTACCATGTGGAAATGATCTGACTGTATGTAATTGATTTCTCTGAGATCTAATATTGGTCTGAGAGAACCATCTTTTTTGGGTATTAGGAAGTAAAAAGAGTACACGCCCGACCCGTGATGTTGTGGCGGTACGGGCTCTATAGCCCTTTTTAGAAGGAGAGACTGTACCTCTTGTTTGAAGAGGTGCAGGTGATCTGGTGAAAGTTTGTGTGACTTTGGGGGAATGTTTGGAGGAGTGTTGGTGAACTCTAGGCAGTAACCAGAACGGATAATTTGTAATACCCACTTGTCTGTTGTTATTGACTGCCAGATTGGTAGGAAATCTGAAAGTCTGCCCCCGACAGGTGTTGAGTGGTCGGAGGGAAGTGTAGGCAAGTCACTGTTTTGTATTGGAGGGGGAGGTGCGTGTGTTTGAACCTCTACCCCTGCCTTTGCCGTTGTTGCCTCTGTAACCCCCTCTGAAGTAACCCTTGGAGGCAGAGGGTTGGTTATTGCCCGTGTAGGTGCAGTTGGTCTACGAGGAGGTATTTTTGGAGCCTCCGCGGTAGAAAGAGCGCCGAAAGGAACCACAGGCTTGTGTTGACTGAAGAACTCCCATGGATTTGGCCACTTCAGTGTCTTTCTTCATCATTTCCAGTGAAGAATCTACCACTGTGCCAAAGAGGTGTTCCTTATCAAAGGGTGTGTTTAATATGGAGGTTTGAACCTCGGGTTTGAACCCGGATATGCAGAGCCAGGCGTGTCTCCTTAAAAGGATGCTAGTGTTTACAGCTCTAGCAGCAGGGAGCACCTGATTGCATGGTTTGAAATAAGGTGTCCCTCACGCACTAGGTCTTGAGCTTTAGATCTATGTTCTTGGGGCAGAAATTGGATCAATTGCTCCATCTCGTCCCAGTGAGCATGGTCGTATCGTGCTAGCAACGCCTGAGTGTTAGAGATACGCCAGAAGTTTGGTGCCTACACCTTTCCGTGTCCCTCATCTTTACCCCATCACTTTGAACCCTTCACTCCCACCCTTGCCCCTTCCTTGAGCACCTCGATTTCGAATGCATCCTTGATGCCAGTAAGTTAAGCAACTGTGTTGCTTAAAAGTGATTAATGCTTTGAAAATTTAATTGCATTAAATGCAGAATATGCTTAATTCAAGTTGTGAATGCCATTGTTTCTATGAATCATTGGTTTAATTTATTGCTACTGTGACTATCTGTCTAGTATACTGCAGAGTATCAACTAGCCTGGATTTTCATTGAGTTCCTCGCTGGCTTCTACATCAGTTACAAAGCCAATTTGGATACAGCCATAATCTCAACAATTAATGTATTCATCTTAGTCCTCATAGAAGGATATGTCCCACAGCACCTGATATTTGCTAAGCTTACGGGTATTAAAAAACAAAACGGTTATTTACCAGTAGGAGTAGGTTTGCAGCTTGAAGAGTTTTCTGGATTCACATGCTGTTCATTACTCCGCCATCTAGTGGGTAGGTCCGGTTCTTTTTTAATGTTGTTTTAAACTTAAATATTTTGTTGTTGTTGTGGGCGTAGTCAACCACCATTTGGAGGAAGGTCCATCCCGTGTAACATCAGACAGCGCCCCAGAAGTTCCTTGCGTAGTCGCCATCTTTGGATTCTTTTTTCTTTCTTTGTTGTCCTTCACCTTTTCTCCTCGCTTTTTTTTTCTTTCCTTTAATCTGGTTGCTTAATCAACCATTTTGTTTTGCACCAGGAATCCTTTTCTGGATTCACACACTGTGCAATAGATTGTATTGCGCCATCCCATGGGTTGGTTGGGTTGAAATGAGTGAGTGTTAGCAAACGTGTTGTAGAGTCTGAAAGTGACCCTTTTTAGGTCGAGCCTAGCAGCGCATGTGCTGCGCTGCTAGGCATGGGATCATCTCTGTATTGGCATTGATCACACCCCTCGCTCCCAATTGGTAACTATGTGTGCCTGTCTAAATTCCCTTCTTTTCTGTGGCCAGTTTTCACATTTTTCCCTCCTTTCAGGTGGTGGTTCCGATCCCTGGCGACTGGCCCAGTTACTTAGAGCCATTCCCTTCTGGCCATGTGAGTAGGTTTGCTGCACTACTACTTCTTTTGCCTCCGCTTGCGTTTCCTGGTCTCACCCTCCTCCACCACCTCCCGTGCATCGCTATCCAGCTGGAGCAGAGGTGTCAGGCCCCTCACACCGAGGGATGCCTCATAAGGAGCCGCACTTACAGAAAAACAATTCTGTTTAAAATGAATCCATGGACGAGTGGAGCCCCGTCCCTCAGCCACCTCTCTCCTCGTCAGTCTGTGCTCACGACGGCTGCCATTTCTGATGTTAATCTACCCAGGCTGAGCAGTCAGCCACCCAGACTTGCCATTGCCCAGTGTATCCCTCTATGATGACCATTTCACGCTCGATTTGCTGTATGTGGAGTCTGGCCTCAGGAGCAATCCTCCTCCGCGTGTGCGGTCACCGTGCCTCACTTTTAGTTTCCTTTGTTGCCAAAGTTTTTCCTCAACATTAACATTGAGCAGGAACAGCAGGATGACAAATGAAGATTCGCTCTTTCTGTGTCTTTGTGGAGCTGAAAACCTTTAATTCACGGGTGTAGGAAAGTGGCTCTGTATATACTGTACCCAAGTAAGGTTCAGGGTGTACAGAGTCCACAGTCCCCAGAGGGTTGACAGAGGCTAAAGTTAGATATAACCTTACTCTCCAAAGTGGTAGCTTGGTCGAGCAGTAAGGCAGTATCAGAGGACAGTGTAAAGCATTTGTTGTACACACTCAGTCAGCAAATGAAGCCACACACTCAAGAACTGAACTCTAGGCCAATGGTTTGTATATAAAAAATATATGCTTGTTTTATTTTAGAACCAACAATAGGATCAAAATATACTTTCTCAGTATGAGATGCTTTAGTTATTCACCTTACAGATAGGCAGTAGACTTTTTTGATAGTGGTTATCACAGTTGGTGCAAGAGGCAACACAGGGTCAAATACAATGCAACATTGAGCTCAATGGAAAATTATGCTTAATTACAATTGATTACTTTGCAGAGCACTTTTCTAACCACAGGACTGGATCCTGGATTCAGTCCTGGGACACTTCCTGTAAACAGGTAAGAAAAAGCGTTTTGGTTATTGTAGTGATTTTTGAAGAATATTACTATATTTCAAAAGCTGACACTTAGAAACTTTTCTGGGTAAAATTACCAATGTTATCCTATGAAAGGAAATACAGTGTGCAAGCAAAGTATGTTTACGTTACTTTTGTAATCCAGTGCTGGACTCCTAGGTTCAGCACTGGGACATTTACTTAAAACAGGTAAGTAATTACGTTTTTGTAGTTTGTTCGATTTTTTAAAGAATATTTGTAAAATACAGAAATCGACACTTAGAAGAAATTTCACAGAAAACCAGTCAATGGATCCCTATGAAAGAAAAAGTGAGTTAGCGGTAAGTAACGTTGCGATTACTTTTAGGGCCAGTGTTGGGCACTCGGGTCCAGCACTGAGGCCCCTCCTAATACTAGGTGAGTATTTTCGTTTTCGTGTCTCGGTTGATTTTTGGTGAATATTCTAAAGTTTCAGAACTCCACACTTAGAAGAAATTTCGCAGAAAACCAGTCAATGGAACCCTATGGAAGAAAAGTGAGTTATCGGATTTCGGGTAAGTACTTGACTGGCAGGGGTAAGACTCAGGGGTCCCCCAGGATCAGGTAAGTACAGTTTTTACACCCTCAGCGGCACAGGGGCGGCCGGGTGCAGAGTGAGAAGGCCCAATGTTATCCTATGGCAGGCGGGGGCCCCGGGTTGGTGGCTGCTGGCAAGCAGGCCACGCGGCTGTGGGAGCTGGGCTCCTGGTCACTTGCTCAGGGCAAGTAGGGAAGTAGGTTAGGATAGAGGTTGCACTTCCAGGGGCACTCGGGCGGCTGGGTGCAGGGTGCTTTGAGCCGTCGGGCGCTCAATGTTAAACAATAGAGGTCGTGAAAGGTGAAGGAAGGCTGCAGGCTCGGGGACGGTGATTCTTCAGGGACGACCAACACTTCAGGAGGTAAGTTGGGGTCTTGGAGGATAGGTAGACACCCAGGAGTTGGGCACAAGGGGCCGTGGGCGCCGGGTGCAGGGGTGTCTTTGAGGTCGGGAAATCTTACCCCCTGCTGGTCGCGGTTGGAGGGGTCCCTTGTCCTGAGGCTGCAGGCGTCGTCTGGGTCGTCGAGGAGGGTCCTTGGCCACTGGATTCCAGGTCAGAATCGCCGGGGGACGCTCCTCGAGGTCTCTGGTCACTCAGGCACAGGCTGGACTCGGCGGGTGCAGAGTGTGCAGGTTTCGCGGCTCCGTGCCAGGGCCGGGTCTTTGGTAGGTTTTCTTTTGAGCAGTACCACTGCTCGTGGGAGTACCTGGGTCGAAGGCTGTAGCACAGAAGTCAGGTCCTCCGGGGTTTGTGAGGTTGCTGAGGCCGGGATTCCGCAGGAGCAGGTTCAGAGGTCGACAGGCCGGTAGGGCTGGGGCCAAGTCAGTTGTTGTCGCCTCCTTTTAGCAGCTGCACGGCTGGTCTTCTTGCTTCGTCTTCTCTTCTTGTTTTCGGATTTGGGAACTCCGGAAGGAAGGTTCAGGGAGCCCCTAAATACTAAATTTAGGGGTGGTTACAGGTAGGTAGGGGCAGGGACCAATGGGTCCCTTCCCTGGGGTGGGTACACCCCCTATTCTGTTCCTCTCCAGTGGGAGGGGGCAGGAGCCTGTCCCTGGTTGGCCAGGTCCCCCCATCCTCAAGATGGCGGGGACTCGAGTTTGTGCTTCACCTCGCCTCCCCCACCTTAGGGGTGGAGTTGGCAGAGGTGGGCACAACCCATTTCCTGCTTCTGGTTTTCCCGCCGGTTCTCCCGCCAGGAGTGGGGTAGAACCAGTGGGGACCAGTTTGCTGGAAGCAGCAAATGGTCTGGGGAAACTCCAAAGGCGGCAGGCCTTTGAAGCTCCCCCTGCCCATCCTGGGGGAGGAGGCTTTGGCACCTCGTCCCGGGATGTGCATTGTTTCAGGCCCCTGAGAGCAGAGGCTCTCGACCCAGGGGTCCAGAAACATGTCTGGTGGTGGCAGCCTGGGCAGCCACTCAGTCCGGACACTGGAGGTCGGGTTAGTTTCAGGGGGCATCTCTAAGATGCCCTCTGAGTGCGTTTACATTAAATCCCACACTGGCATCAGTGGGGGTTTAATGTGCTGAGAAGTTTGATACCAAACTTCTTAGTCTTCAGTGGGGCCATTATGGTGCTGTGGAGTTCGTAATGACAGACTCCCAGCACCATATACTCTTAATGGCAGCACTGCACTTACAATGCCCAAGAATGGACTTGGGCACTGTAGGGGCACAGGGCTCATGCCTCTATGCCCTCACCACTGGCATAGTGCACCCAGCTAGAGGGGTGGCTGACCTAGGCCAGGGCAGTGGCTTGTAGGCATGGCACACAGGGATGTGAGCCATGTCGACTCTTCACTTTTGTTCTGCACCAAGACACGCAGCCTGCAAAGGCAGTGTGTGTGTGTAGGTGCAGGGTCCCTAAGGGTGGCACAACAAGTGCTGCAGCCCTTAGGGGCCTTCCCTGGTCACAGTGCCCTGGGTACCCATGGTACCATTTACCAGGGGCTGACCTGTGGCTAGGGATGTCAATTGGGTGTAGGTATCAATGCAATTTTAGGGAAGGAACACAGGCCCTGGGTACCTGGTTGGCAGGAGCCCAGGGCACACTCAGTCAAAGTACATCAGCCATTCAGCAAAAAGTGGGGGCATACCATGTAAGAAAGATGGCACTTTCTCACAACGGGTACTAGTGAGGGATGAGGGGGCACGAGAGAGGAACACATGAGTCTGTGTATGCAATAAAGCGGCGCGAGCAGAATGTACTTAAATTGTCCAAGACAACAATTGAAGAGTAATTGTTCCCAGATATAAAACAAAGTCTGCTTTAAAATGTGATTTTAATTATCACTAGAAAAAGCTCCTCTTTTCTTCTGCGCGCGCAGATAAAATTTCAAAAACGTTAGTTGATAGTTGGGTTTCTGCAACTTAGATTACTCACTTTAAAAATTAAACAGAACCATCATTTCAAAATTGCACTCAAACAAGTTAACTTGAAACTGCAACTAAAATACTTTGCATGCTAGCAGTTGCAGTTCTGCTTATAAGTTTAGAACTGCACAAACCAAAATGTAAAGAACCGCAATGACTAGGGTACTTGTGACTTAGAAATGTGGTCAGATGACTTGGGCACTCTGCAACTGGGAATGTTGTGCCATGAAGTATAACTAGGTTGGAATTATGCAGATAGGCTCCAAGTCCTATTCCTTGGGCATATTGTTTTAAATAAAGTTGTCATATCCGCACCTGCAAAATTCTTACTGGCAGATCATCATTCTTTAGTTACTGGGATGCAGGGGTTGCAGCTGGGCTCAGGGGGGGGTTGCGTATGCTGAAGACAGCAGGTTTAGAAAAGAGTTCGACTAATATTGACATGTCTTGAGCATCTCATTCAGTTTCTGTGTGTGAAACATTGAGAGCTTGCATAGTGCCAAGTGTCCAATGTTAAAGTGAAAAATCAAGTCCCAGAATGCAACCTTCTATAAAGCAAAATGTCTGGAATAGCTGAAGGTGTTCTATCTTCAGAAAAGTAACAATCAGCAAATAAATACCATATTTGCTATTTTTCAGATACTACTGAAAGCGATAGGATGACTGTAAGAAATGCTGTATAATTGTACCTCAAAATACAAATCTGTCTTTAAATACTACTAAAAAGGATTGCAGCGCTCTTGTTTTTTTAACGTTCAGCTCTTGCTTTTTATAGCTTGACTCCACCCCTTCATTTATTTTTACTCTTCTGCATGTTTTAATTATAAACTCTTTCAGACACCCTCTCTGGAATCACCGTTAGAAGCTTCAGAGTGTTTGGTTTTCTGATATAACCCACTGAGCTTTCACTCCAACTGGATTTTAAGGTCTCTTTTCACAGACCACCTCCGCAACACAGCACCACCTTTGCATCAATGCACCAGCACAGCATCAAGTCAGCACCAGCACAGCCCCACCACAGCATCAGTACAGCACAACCTCAGCACCAGCGCAGCACGACCTCAGCATCAGAGCAGCATCACCTCAGCATCACTCAGCACCACCTGAGCACCAGCACAACACCATGACCTCAGCATTACTCAGCATTAGCTCAGTATAACTCAGCGCCGCCTGAGCATCACCTCCGCACCATCACACCTCCACCTTAGAACCACTTCAGCATCACCTCAGACTGCCCTCGGAATCTGGCATCAGTTAATTCTTCCCTAGTATCCATCATCTGCTTGTGTTGTAATTCAGATACTAGTTCCCAACCTTCACCCTCCCATGGGTTTATGTCCTCCCCTTCACCCCGTCCCCTGCATAGCCAAAAAAAAAAAAGCTATAACAAACAAGCATTAGAACAGGCAGGAAGAAGTTGCCAGCATTGAAAGGACAAAAAATATATATATATATTTTATGTTCATTCTTATTTTTAATAAGATCGTTCAGTTGTACATAATGTCTTCTTGGTTATATATAAGGTAACAAAAATGCTTATAACACTTTTTTATTGTAGCTTTTCAACATGCTGCACAGCAGCCACGCTGCTCTACAACATAGCTTAAAGACATTGGCAAAGCCAATAGCTCTGGCTAAACACTTATAAGGTCCCAAAGGTGTCTGTCTATTGGCTATGCCAGTGCTTGTTGTCATGGTCACCCCCACGTTTTGCTCACCAATGCGGATTTCGACTGGAAGTGCACTGGAAGCTTGCTAACCAGGCCCCAGAGCCAATGCTCTTTTCCTAAAATAACGTAACAGATACAATTATGATATAATTGGCACTCTCGGACAAAGTTATGCCCACTCCTCACAGGAAGTGGTCATGTAGGGGGTGTAGTGACCCCAAGGGTAAGTAGCCTATTGGCTACTACAGTTCACTGCCCCATAACACCCCTAAATCAAATATTTAGAAGAGCACCCGGCAAGAGGAAAGTAGAATCGACTGACTCAAGAAGGTCCCCGAAGAGCCGCAAGAAGCAAGAAGGGAGGAGCAGCAACTGACTTGGCGTCAATTCTGCCAGCCTGCCTGCTGTCCCCAAAAAGTGCACCAAACATGGCTAGTCCTGCAGATGTTCAGCCTCCAAAAGTCTGAGTTGGCTGTTAGCACTTCGCAAAACAGCTACCATCTCTCATGGAGTAGCGTTACTTCCTTGCCTCACGGATGCACCGAAACGCAAGCTACGGTTTACCGGACTAGTAACCCCTAGCCTCACTGATGAAGCAGCCACCCACGAGGAGGTATTGAGTGCCCCCAGAGGTCAGCCCAGTCTACCCAGCAAGTAACGAGATGCTAGGCCCTCCAGCACCATACCTGGGGTACCGGCCCTACTGCAGCAGTCAAGACTTGATGGCTCATTCCAGACACCGACCCCAGAGACCGAACAGCCAACGAAGGATACCAGCAGGGCAGAAGCCATCGTCCAGAGTGGCTCAGCTGTCCTGTTGTGTACCCATCTCCAGGTCATCACCTGAAGCAAGTGTCTCTGATCACCGCGACTGACACCTCAAAGCACCTCTGCACCAGAGTCCCACAGCGCGGGTCCAAGAGAACCGGCGGTCTCTCTAGCACTCAGAGACCCCCAAGACCTAAACTCACATTTGTGTTCCCCCGGACTGGCCCCCCAGTCCCAGCCTGCAGCCTCTTTCTTCGGGCTCACCGAAACAGTGCATCTGACCACCGCGACCCGACAGAGAAAATAACACTGCACACGAGCCCCACAGCCTGAGTCTAGAGCAACTAACAGTGCATCTCAACTTCAAAGACCCTAAAGACCAGAGCCTCCCTTTGGGTTCGAACCGACTGGCCCCCCAGTTTACACTTACAGCTTCTTTTGCAGGTACTGTTTCTCATGGACTTCAACTGACTGCCCGACACCAAAGAGCACCTCTGCACCGAGATACCGAAGAGCCGACCAAGGGAACGTGTTGGTGATGTTTTGGACATTGGCCCCTACTTACCTTAAGTCTGTAAGTCGTTGACATGTTGTCCTATGCAATGTATGTTTACCCCATAGGTTAACATAACAGCGAATACAATACTTCCTATTTAAATGCTAAAAACGTATCTTGAAAAGAATTAACCTAATCACAAACATCTTATTGCCCAAGATAATATAAAAATGTGTTATTTTTATTAACTGGTGTCGCAGGGCTCGAAAAATCATAAAAATGTTACTAGACCTGCAGGTCTGGTAACTTGAATACACTACTTGACCTAACTGTAATGTACATGACCCATGAACTGGTCTCATCCGAATTGTCACACAGTTCACTTTACAAAAAGTAAATGTAAGAAAACAAACTGACTTTTGATCTCTCTCTCTCTGAAAGTTGGGATAATGTGACAAGATAAGATTTAAAGGCATCTTTACTGCTCATTCACTTTGTGAGCAAGCAGAACACCTGTTGTCAGCTCCCCAGAACGGGCGAGTAGGCCGTACAAATAGCTCGTCCTGATTAAATCTGCCTCGCCATTGCGAGTGAATTTTTTTAGCCCTGTGTTGGATTTGTTTATTGAGTGTGTGTCCCATTTATTGACTGGATGTGTACAACAAATGCTCAACACTTACCTTTGATTAGTCTAAGCTGCTCGACCACACTACCACAAAATAGAGCACTTGGGATTTTTGGAGAAAGTACTACAAACCAAGAAGGGTTGACTGGAAGCTCTATACAGTATACTTCGTTTTAGTGTGTGTGTGTATATATATATACATATACATATATATATATATATATATATATATACATATACATATACATATATATATACATATATATATATATATATACACACACATATATATATACACATATATATACAGCTTCCTACATGTAGTATCTTCTGTCCCATCTGTGCTTCCTTGCTCATTTGAATGTCCACAAAATAATGTTTTGTACAGGTGTGTGGTGATGCCCAAGCAGCTGCTGAGCATATTTCGTGAATAAGGACGTTTACTAAGAACGCCAGGGTTGGACCTGTTCTCCTAGCGGAGTGTGCTCTGGGACGCATGGGTAGGGTCTTCCCCACCCTGGAATAGCAAGTGAGTAGTGTGTATTGTGTCTGAGGTATTCTTTCCCCACTCGTGGAGGAAATCTCTTATCCTGCCTCCCATAGGTGTATTGTGGTGGGGTTGGATGTTGTGAAGACATTTACCTTTTGGTCCTCCCCCTTTGGGAGGCTGACCTCTTCCCCTTCCTCGAAAGGACGGTCTCCCAGGGTGCTGCCACTGTGGGTATGATGCTTGCTGTGATGTTTACTGCCTTGTGGCTGCTGTTGCTGCTGCCCAGATGTGAAGGGTGACTTGCCTGCGAGTCTCCTAGTTGCAGTTCCTCCTCTCCTGAAGGAACCCCTGAATTGCAGTGCCCCCATTGCTTTCACCGTCTTGTTATGCTTCTTTAATTGCTGAATGGTATCATCCGCTGCCTGTCCTTATGGGGCATCCCCTGTGAATGGCATATAAATGATTGAAGCTTGCACCTCAGGTTTTAAACCGGATACTCTGAGCCAGGTGTGTCTTCTTCAATGTTGTCCCTGTGCACATCTGCCTACTGGCATTATCTGCTGTATCTAGTGCAGACTTGAGGCAGGCATTAGCAATGTTTTTTCCTTCCTGCATTACTACCTTGGCCCTCTTGCGGTACTCTTCTGGGAGGTGCAGCATGAGGGACTCCATCTCGTCCCATTGCTGTTGTCCGTAGCGGTTCAAGAGGGTGTTACAGTTAGCAATCCTTCATTGAGTGACAGCTTATCTCGCCATCTTACTAGCCACCAAGTCAAGTCTATTACTTTATTTTTCTGGTGGCGGTCCCTTGGTAGTGGGCGTCTTTCTCTTTGTAGGAAGCTGGTTCTGTATATGGTATATCACTATGTGGTTATATCGTGCACAGAGTCCATAGATTCCCCCAGAAGGTTGCAGGGCTCAATGTAAACCCAAAGTGCTCTATTTGTGGTAGTGTGGGCAAACAGCCTTTGGCCTAACAGAGGAGTGTAAGACATTTATTATACACACATTGACCAATGAATGACAGTTATCAAAAAGGAGATCCCCATCAATTTTCGAAAAATAAGTTTCTTTCAAGATTAATTAAGACCAAGATGTTCGCAAACAGGCAAATACGTTTTTTCAGGAAAAATACTTCATACTTTAAAAAAGTGGACACTTAGTGCAATTTCAAGCTTTGCAATGTTAACCTATGGAGGAAAATGTGTTTTTCAGGTAAGTACATGATTTACAGTTACAGTCTTCGGGGTTTCAGGTCAACACCAGGCAAGGTTCAGATTGGCCCCAAAACTGCACCACTAATGGCACAGGGGAAGCCGGGTGCAGAGGTCAGATTCGTGGTCGGTGCCCAATGTTAACCAATGAAGACTGGGGGTTCTCAAAGATGCCCTGCTCACAGGTGAGTAAAGCAGTGTAAGGGGTCGATCTCCAAGGGTTGAGGTAAGTGCAAGGGGGCCACAAGGCAGCACCAAACTGACACCCTCAGCGGCACAGGGACGGCCGGATGCAGAGTGCCCAACACAGCGTCTGGCGCCCAATGTAATTCAAAGGGGGAGATCGAGGGTTGAGTAAAGGCTACCGGCTCAGGCCAAGAGGCCGGACGAAGAAAACCCAGAGCTGCCCAGGTATATAGAGTTGCTAAGGGATGTACGGACACAGTCAGTCAGGATGCCCAGGGACTTCGGGTGCAGAGGTGCCCTTAGGCGTTGAAAAGCAGCTTAACAGGCAAGGCACAGTCAGGGGTAGTCTTCGTGCTGAGGCATCGAGGTGGAGTCCGGCAGGGGTCAGCCCCCGGTGGACTCGTGCTCAGAAGCGCTGGGGAACTTTCATAGGACTGGTGGGCCACTTGGACTAGGGCTGTGAGCGCCTGGTGCAGAGGTGGATCCAGAGGCGACTTAGGAGTTCCTCAGGGCAGAGGTCTTTTTCTTTGTAACTGGTTTCTTCTGGACAGGTCCTCTGTCCAAGGGAGATTTGGAGTCTTTATCGAGGGCAGGCAGTACTCCCAAGGCTTTGGAGGTCGCTGGGCCTGCAGGACGAGTTGTATTTTTGTAACAGAGGCGAAAAGGCAGCAGACAGGCCAGCAGGGACAGCGCAGAGTCAGTCATTGGTTCCTCTTCTCTTATGCTGGTACAGCTCTTCGGTGTCTGGGCTTAGTAGGTCATCATAGAAATGATTTCAGGGTCTGTGGAGCCACCTAAATACACGATTTAGGGGCGTTACAGGGAAGTAACAGGTGTCTACACCCACTATTATGCCACCCTCCTGTGGGAGGGAGGCAAAGCCCTGATTGGATAAGTCCCTCCATCTCCAAGATGGTGGGCACTGAAAAATGTGCTTGACTTCGCCTCAGCACCTGAGAGGTGGAGTTGGCAAAAGGGGGGCACACCTCCTAATCTATCTTGGTTTTCCCGCTGGTACGCCTGCCAAAATTGGGGGTTTGAACCGGGGGCTTTCATCTACTGTTAGCAGCAGAGGCTGGGGGTCACATTACAAAGGCGGCCAGGCGTTGCTCCCCTCTCGAGCACTGTGCTCATCCTGGTGGAGGAGGGGGTGACACCTCTGCCCAGGATGTGTTTTGTTTCCGTCCTCAGAGAGCAGGGGCTCTGGACCCAGGGGTCCACAAACATGTCTGGTGTTGGCAGGCTGCTTAAAGCCAGTCAGGGACCACACCAGGGTTAATAGGTTTTCAGGGGGAACCTCTGAGGTGCCCTCTGTGTACATGTTTCAATAAATCCCACACTGGCATCAGTGTGGGTTTATTGAGAGGAGTGGTTTGGTACCAAACACTCCTGGGTTCAGTGAAGCCATCATGGTGCTGGGTAACTCGAGTTGTCAAGTTTCCAGCCCATGTACTCTCTTTGGCTTTACTGGCACGTACAATATTTAAGAATAGACTTAGATATTGTAGGGGCATTATCTGCTCCCGCAGATATACCCACACCTGAGATACAGTACACCCTGCCTTGGGGCTTGAAAGGCCTGCTAGAGGGGTGACTTCCCTATACCTTGGGCAGTGCTGCTTGAACATGACAAACCGGCAGTGTGGCATGTCGACTTTTGTCGTTTTTGTCTGCACCAAGGCATGCAGGCAGCAATGGCAGTCAGCTTGGCCCTGGAGAGGGGGTCCTATGGGACCCTCTTCAGTCCCCATGTACTAGGTCCCAGGGTACCATTTATTAGGGACTTACAGGAGGGGGGGGGGAGGGGGGTCAGCAGCTGCCACTCCTGGTACAGTTTTAGGGAAATAAAACTGGTACTGGGAACCTGGACAGCAGGGACCCAGTAGTCTACAGTTAAAGTTGCATCAAAAGCCAGGCAAAAAGTGTGTGTGTGGGTACTGCAACAGATACCCACTTTCCCACACTCTTCCTTGTGGTTGTCGCTATAATTGAATCTGATGAAGCATTTCCCTTAAGATATTTATGGTCCTGAATGAAACGCTTGTACTTTTCTCCACTCTTGGTGTTACCGCCAGTGCAATGGCAGACTCACGGAAGACCCCTTCCCTTGGTCAAGGATGCTAAGGAGCATGGGTAGATATAGGTTTCCCTTTTGTGAGGGCATTAATGTTTCAAGAAGGAAACATGAACCCTCCTTTTTCTTCTCTAGTTGCACCCCATATGTCTCTGCAGCCCTCTCGATGAGGCAGTTGTAGAGGGATAAGTTGTCTGGTGGAGATGGCCTGGAAGGGTAGCAGACCACCCGCCATCTCCGGGGAATCTGCGTCGAGATCCTGCCAGGTCTCCTTGAACTGGTTCTGGTCATGGAACCTTGTTATGTCATCATCTTCCTTGAGTTCGTATAACTCTTCTTGCTCCTCTTCATGAGGTTCTGGGGTTGCCGGGGCCTTCACTGACGCCGAAGACGACTTGTCTGGCATGGTCGTCAAAGGTTTTGCAGGAATAGGGAATTCCTTAAAGGAGTCGTCCAACTCCTTCCTCTGTAGAGCCTTCTTTTCTTGCGCTCGACCTAGAGGGCTTTTTGTTAGATGACGAGCGGCTGTCTCTTTTGTGGCGTTAACTGGTCTGTCTACGAGGCCTTGCCTTTTTCTCTCGCTCCCTCTCGAGTGGGTGACTGCACCGAGGGTTGCAACCGGTCTTGCCCCATCGGTATCCTTCAGTCGGAATCCGTGTGTATTTTTTTGTTTTGGCTGACCTTCGGCCGACGAGTGCTTAGAAGCAGAGGATGCATTTTGGGACTTACTGTACGAGGACTTCGCATCGGTACCTTTCGGTGGCTTATTTACCTTCGGCTTCTTTTCGGGGTCTTTCGCTGCCCTTTTCAACGATGATACTTTTTGGCATCGGCAGCATAGATCTAGACATCCGACTAGTCTCCACAAGTTGTTTCGACCTTCTAGACTTTCTCCCCCTCGTCACTGAATAAGCTGAGGTCCTAGAGCAAAACCTAATCTTGCGAATGCTGGCCATGGTGTAGTGCTCTAGCCTCTGTCAACGTCTTACCTTGAGAGTCTTGGGTACCAACTCTATGCAAGCTACGCTGTCTTCGTCCTTGTGGTCTTTCAGTAGACAGTGATTGCAGACTTCGTGGGGGTCTCTGCAAATTTGTGGTGGCAGTTGGGGTAGAACCTAAAAGGGGTGTTTTCCATGACCCTTATCTGCCTCTCCCTTCTTTATTCTTCAACCACATGGTTGTTACCGGTGGAGTTCCCCATAGGAATTGAGAAGGATCCCCTTCTCTGTTGATCGCTCTTCTCACGGTCTAAGCCGACTTTTCCGATTTTCTTACTTTTCTCTTTTTAAAAATAAATTATTCAGAGCGCCTCTGTTGTGCTTCCAACGGCAGAAAAAGGAACTTGAATATGTCAACTATGCACAGGAACGTATAGTTTCTTACCGGTCGGTGTAGTTTTGCAGCTTGAAGACTTTTCTGGATTTACTATGCTGTGCATTATTCCGCCATCTAGTGGTTGGGTCCGGAATTGTAGTCTTTCTTCTTTTTTTTTTTGTGGCCTGGTGGGCATCGACATACCACCATTTGGTGTCCTTCTGTGACGTCGACGTGCTTCCTCCGGAAGCTCCTACCTTTGGTCGCCATCTTCAGATTCTTTTCTTTCAGTTCTTGTTCCCCTTTATTTATTCCTCCTGTGTCATCTTCCTGGCGGAGGCGGGTGGGTTCGCTAGCGAATCCAGAAAAGTCTTGAAGCTGCAAAACTACACCGACAGGTAAGAAACTATACGTTTTGCAGCGTGAATCTTTTCTGGATTCACTATGCTGTGCATAGACTTTGTAGCAGTTTGCTAGTCTTGTGGTGGCTGGGTGGAAGATAAACGCTGGTTTGTGAATATATCTTGTAAGACCTTCTGTCCTACTTGTGCTTCTTTGTTCATCTGAATATCCACGCAGTAGTGCTTTGTGAACGTGTGCACTGAAGACCATGTTGCTGCTTGGCAAATGTCCTGAATAGGTGTGTTTGCTAGGAAAGCCACTGTTGCTCCTTTCTTCCTTGTTGAGTGAGTCTGCGGTGCTCCTTGCAGGGTTTGACCTGACTGATTGTGGCACAACTGTATGACTTGTGCGATCCATCTTGCAATGGTATTCTTTGTGACTGGTCGTCCCAGAAAACTTTTTGCAAATGAAACAAAGAACTGCTTTGTCTTCCTGCATTCCTTTGGTCTCTCAATGTAGTACAGGACTGCCCTTCTGGCATCCAGGGTGTGCAGTGCTCTTTCTGCTTGCGTTTTTGGGTTTTGGAAAAAACTTGGTATTTGAATGGTTTGATTAATGTGGAACTTAGATACCACCTTAGGCATAAAAAGTGGATCGGTTCTCATGACGATTCTGTCATTATGTATTTGGAAGTAGGGCTCTTGTAGTGTTAGCGCCTGCAATTCACTTACTCTACGTAGTGATGTGATTGCCACTAAGAACGCTGTCTTTAGCGTGAGCATCTGTAAGGTTCCTTTGTGGATTGGCTCGAATGGCGCCTACATCATTTGTGCGAGTACCACGTTGAGGTTCCATGTGGGTGGTGGCACCCTCTTTGCTCCTTCCAGGAATCTCTTGACCACTGGTGATGTGAAGAAACTCTTCCCCGTTTCTCCCCTTGTGTAAGCTACGATTGCTGCCAAGTGTACCCTTACAGATGCATAGCTTAGTTTCTCCTGTAGCAAATACGTTAAATATTTTAGCACTGTTGATTCCCTTGTGATCTTCCTTGAAAGTTTTTCCCTACGGCACCAAAGCGAGAAACATTTCCATTTGCTGTGTAACACTTTCTTGTTGTAGGTCTTCTCGCCTCCCTGAGTACTGCCATAGTGCTCTCTGGTAGTTTGAGGTGAGAGAATTCTAAGTCCTCAGGAGCCACGCTGCAAGGCTTAGGCTCTCTGGTTCTGGGTGCAGGACCTTTCCGTTTTGCAGAGGTAGGAGGTCCTTCCTGTTGGGGAACTCGTGCCTTGTTCCTTGCGACATTTCCATCATCAGTGAGAACCAGGTTTGCCTGGCCCACTGTGGTGCTATGAGGATTAGTGTCATGCGGCTGATCTTGCACTTGTTGAGTACCTTGTGTAGCAGTGGTATCGGGGGAAAAGCGTAAGCAAATGTCCCTGACCAGTCTATCCATAGCGCATTACCTAGGGACTGTGCGAACGGTTGTCTGGATGCAAAGCGTTGGCATTTTGGGGTGTTGCAAATCGGTCGGTTTGCGGAGTCCCCCATTTCTTGAAGATTTTTAGAATCTCCGATTGATTCATCTCCCATTCGTGGGATGCTGATGTTTGTCTGCTCAGCCGGTCTGCTTCTATATTGTCCTTCCCTGGAAGATGAATTGCCAGTAAGTCTATGTTCCTTGGGATAGCCCATCTCCATAGCTCCTGGGCTAGGGTTGACAGTGTTCATGATTGTGTTCCTCCTTGTTTGTTGATGTAAAACATTGTGGTTGTATTGTCTGTTTGAATCAACACCCTCTTCCCGTAGAGCTCCTTCTGAAAGGCTTTTAAGGCTAGGAACACTGTTTTTAACTCTAGGAAGTTGATGTGCTTTATCGCAGCCTGCTGTGTCCATAAACCCCTCACCATGAGGTTGTTCATGTGGGCCCCCCAACCCAGTTGGGAAGCGTCTGTTGTAATGGTCACTGTAGGAGTTGGTTGTGTGAAAGGTCTCCCCTGTGTTATGTTCTTCCTGCTCCACCATGTTATCTCCTGAAGAACTGTTTGTGTAACAACCACTAGATCCTCCCAACTCCCGGTCGCCTGTGACCATTGTTGTTGAATCCATTCTTGGATTGGTCCCATGTGCAGTCGAATGTTTGTGACGTGATGAATGCATGAAGCCATCATCCCTAGCAGTTTCCCCACTGTCCTCACTGTCAGAGCTTGCCCCTTGAGGTATAGATGTGTCTCCTTCAGTATTGCTACTGTCCTCTGTGCTCGGGAACACCTTCCCTACTGTTGTGTCGATTTCTGCCCCTAAGAATATCTTTACCTGCTCTGGTGTTATTGATGATTTCTCCCAATGTATTGAGAAACCGAGCTGGACCAAAGTCTCTATGACCCTTTGTATGTGTTGTTTGCAAAGGTTGTATGTGTTTGCTCTTACTAACCAGTCGTCTAGGTATGGATAGACGTGGATTCCCTGCCTTCTTAGGTGGGCTGCTACTGCTGCTGGGCATTTTGTGAAGACTCTTGGTGCCGACTTGGGTCCGAACGCTAGCACCGTGAATTGGTAGTGCCTTTTGTTGATTACGAATCTGAGTATGTTTTTGCGTCTGTTGTTCATGGGGATATGCAAGTAAGCGTCCTTTAGATCTATAGTTGCCATGTAGTCCCCTACCTGTATTTGAGGTATTACTTCTTGTAAGGATGTCATTTAGAATTTTTGAGTCTTTATGAACTTGTTTAGGAACCTTAAGTCTAGTATAGGTCTTAATGTTCTGTCCACCTTTTGTATGAGGAAGTACGTTGAATACACCCCCTTGTTCCTTTCCTTGTAAGGCACCCTCTCTATGGCCCTTTTGTATAGAAGTTCTTGTGCTTCTTTGAGCAAATGAGACAGTTCTCCCTTTGAATGAACCTTGTTCTTTGGTCTTCTGCATGGCGGTTGTTTTGCCAGTTCTATGCAGTATCCGTATTGTATTATGTTTAGTATCCATTTGTCGGATGTAATCTTCTTCCACTCCTGGAAGAAGTTTGCTAATCTGCCTCCCACTGGTGTTGCATGTTGGAGGTAATTTTTGTTGTTTGTGACCTGATGTTTTTGTACGTGTATTTGTGGTTGCGCCCTCTGAGATCTTCCTCGAGTGCGCCCTCGAAAGGATTGCCTCCCCTGTTGGTATTGCCAACCTTGTTGTTTTGGGCCCCGTTGTTGGCCCTGGTTCCCTCCTTGGTAACCCTGCTGAAAGGTCTGGTGCGAGGCTACTGGCTGGTGGTTTCCAGGAGCCAGACCAGAGGTCAACAACCGAGCACGAGCCAGACAAGGGATTAGTGGTGAACCTGTCAGATGTTACACTCAGTCCAGACAAAGAGAAAATTCTAAATAAAGTATTGGGTTTTGTGCCGACCGCCTTTTTGGACAAATTCCGACTGAGGTGTGAGCTCAGTGAATTCTTTCGAAAAGTGAGAATCAAAGCTTTTTTTGCGAACACACAGGAACCTGAGAGGGACATTGGTTATACTGACCTCCGACTAAAATCTACGTTCTGTCCCCCTACATCGCTGCTGCCCCCGGAAGTAGTCACGTTTGAGGAAGCAGTGATGAAGGAAGTGGAGGAATTACAACCTAAGAGGCAGGTCTTTAATAACCTTAGTAAAAGGGAACGGGATGCCTTGAAGAATCTGAGTACAAGGGAAGATATTGTTGTTAAACCGGCCGACAAAGGCGGAGCCACCGTAATTCAGAATACTCATGCATACCGCCAAGCTTGCCTTACCCTCCTGTCAGATGGACGGCATTACAAGAAGATCCAGAGAGATCCCACTAATCGTCTCAGGAAAACTATTGTGTCCTTAACAAAGGATGCATTGGATAAAAATTGGATCACGAAGAAAGAACATGATTTCCTAAACTCTGAAGACCCAAGGACACCGATATTTTATACAATACCAAAAATTCATAAAGGAATATCTCCACCTCCGGGAAGGCCCACAGTATCTGGTATCGGGTCCGTGTTGGAACCTTTATCCAAGTACACAGATTGGTTTTTGAGACCGTTCGTGACAAAAATTAAATCCTATGTCCAGGACACTAAACATCTGCTTAATATTCTGACTGACATTGAATAGGACCCTGCAAGTGACATGTTGTGCCTGGATGTAGAGGCGCTCTACACTAGTATCCCACAAGAGGAGAGCCTTAGAGTTATTGAACAACAACTACACAAGGAAGACTGGCAGTGGGAGGCCCCCGTGGATTGGATTATGAGATTGATGCATCTGGCACTTACTGAAAAAAATTTCAGATTTGAAGACCAGATGTACCTCCATGGGACTTCCATGGGCAGTACTTTCGCGCCAAGTATAGCTTGTCTGTACATGGCCCATTTTGAGGAGGAATACATCTGGGCTACCAACTCGTTCTCTGATCATATCCAAAAATGGGTTGGGTATATAGATGATATCCTAGTCATTTGGAGGGGTGACCCTGACAGCATAATGGAATTTACCCTTTGGATCAACAATCTTAACCCATACCTTCGATTCACACAGATATCCAACAATCGACAAGTTTCATTTCTGGATATAAACATCATTGCGAGGGAAGGCAGACTAATGAGTTCGCTATATACTAAACCTACGGACAGGAACAGCCTGTTGCATTTTAACAGTGCGCATCCACGGGCCCTGAGGGAGAATCTACCTGTTGGACAATTCCTCAGGGTCCGGAGGAACTGCACGGATCTAAGTGACTTCCGGATGGAAGCAGATAAACGGAGCCAAAAATTGCAGCAAAAAGCCTATCCCAGTAAGATTATCGATAAGGCACGTAAGAGATCAAGGAATACACCAAGGGCATCTTTACTGGAGACAAATCTAAAATCGGATTCTAACAAATTGATTTGTGTCATGACATATGACACTTGTTCTAACGCCATAAAAAAGATTGTCAACAAAAAGTGGCCGATTTTAACATCAAATACACTAACGTTGGAAAAACTAATGTTCTCTTTTAAGAGAAACAGAAGCCTTAGAGACTCCTTAGTCCACACGGACAGTGTTAAATCGGGAAGTACCACACAACCAACAATGTGGAATTTACCTCCTGTTATGGGCCACTATCCTTGTGGCACATGTGTGATGTGCCCGTTTACAGAACATACAAAACAGATTGGCCTAGGGTACCCATGGGAACAACGGGCCCACACGAATTGTAATTCGGAACACGTAGTGTACCTTATCACATGTCCATGCCAGCTAATGTATGTGGGCATGACGACCCGTAAGGTGAAGGTCCGTATGTGTGAACACCGTAGTACAATCAGGCGGGGCTGTAACTGCAACCAAACTCACCTCACACTATCTTGAAAAAAACCACACTGATAACGATCTGAAGTGGACGATAATTGAGAAGCTGAAAGGCACTGGGAACCTGGCGAAACGCTTGATTGAGCGGGAACAACACTGGGTGTACCGGTTACGCACACATGAAAGGGGTTTGAATGATTCAATACCATGGAATCAGTTAAATCAAAAATGAGGCACCAATAGATTGTAAGAACTCACTGATGTAGATATCTGGGGTGGTAACAAGTACGTATACCAGAAGATTAACTGCTACAATATGCATTATCATTACACTTGGAAGTATGCATATGTATAGCAGCATAGTATAAATACAATCATGGACATAACACAGGAGGTTGTAAAAATAATTTTTGGGTCATCACATAATAATTCTGTGATATAATCCAAACACATACGGCACTTGTAGACCAGGGTTTGTTTACATCAATAAAGCTTTATCAATAATTAGTATTGAACAATGGAGCCCAACTGAGCAGCAATGAAAACTCTTCGTTGCAGGCCAACTGGTAAAATGATCGTAGCCGGGCTCTTTGACTATCGCATACACCCTGCACGTATTTACAGAAGAAATAATATCGTTTTTTTTTAAACAAACTTGTATTTATATGCAATAATGTCAGCACTAATAAAGTTTCATTGAAACAGAACACTGATCACCCAAGTATAGCGGCCCGATTATTGCAATACTCCATTGTAGTATAATGGATAAATCAGCTTCGCGTGTCTCTCTGGCCATCATAAAGGGGTAAAGAGATAGAATGACCGCATGTGGGGTGTGGCTCTTTTCGAGTCAGGCATTTATATTAGTAAACCATACAGTTGCGAAAATAGAGGTGCGGGTGCCGATTGACTCATGATACAAAGGCACAGACAATCCACCATTGCTAATGTCTATATGACCGGAATATCACGGCTTAAATATTATGCCATATAGGTTGTACACATTCAGAGTCAAGACGTAATATCTGAGAAACGCCCACTAATATTCATTTATGTGGGTAAATATAGAGAATCGGACTACAAGTCCCATCGCTCCTGTTACACATCACGTGAGCCGGTTTACTTCCGGTTTCGCGGTAATTGACCTCTGGGCGGGCATTTCCCTCCTTTCGAAGCTCACTAGAAACCCCCTTTAAATACCGGCGGAAAGCATCGCTTGTTGCGAAAGCCCGGGGACGCAGGACACAGTAGGTTTGGACGCGGGGCAGGACCCTTGATGATGTGAGTAGATTAAGCTGCACCGAGAGGGATACATTTCACAAATATTCAGGGGTATTTTTCCAGACGTTTGTGAGATATTTTGAAGGGCTCATGTGCGCCTTTTCTATTTTTTGTCTCCCTCCACTTTATGCGGTTTTACTACAACGTGCCATGGATATTCAACTCGATCCCCAGAGTGTGACTAGAGGGCTACCCCTCCCACTGCAACTCCCTGTGAAGTGTTACCTCCTCCAAAACGGGGTAAAGTGTGTATGTTAATGTTGCAAGTGCAGTGTGAGCAACTGGTTTGATTTCTTTGTAGTTTGAGATGAGCGTGACGTGGAGGTTCCCTAATTCAAGCACAGATTCACAGTTATAGAATAAATCCAGAATGCGATATATATCGCCACAGCAATATATATATATATATATATATATATATATATATATATATATATATATATCCATCAAAAGAGTTGCCCCAGTGAGGATGACCACCTTGGAGAGAACGCCTCTCTTGTGAGGACTGCAGCTACTGAATTCTGCTTTCAATCTTGCTGGCTCTACGCGTTTCGGAAAATCATTCCTTGTTCACGAGCCGGACGCCAAAGAGCGAGCAACAACATGAGTGAGGTTCACCTGCATTGATTTATTCATTTCAACCTCAGTGGGCGTGTCCTCCCGCATCGCGGGCATTCTGGTATTTGCAGTACATTCACTCAAGTATTACCCATGTGGGTGTTGTTGTGCGCCCCAAATAACGGCAATGTTCCTCTGTGGGCACAAGTCAAGAATAAGGTGCTGCCAGTGTATCACTCAAAATGGGCTAACTCCGTCCCTGTTTCGCTGTGCCAGGCCAGCAAGATTGAAAGCAGAATTCAGTAGCTGCAGTCCTCACAAGAGAGGCGTTCTCTCCAAGGTGGTCATCCTCACTGGGGCAACTCTTTTGATGGATTCGTAGCGGTGAAGCCTAAGCCGCGAGGGTGACCCGCTGCGAGATGCGGACCTGCAGCGCCAGGAGGGCCTGGCACAGCGAAACAGGGACGGAGTTAGCCCATTTTGAGTGACACACTGGCAGCACCTTATTCTTGACTTGTGCCCACAGAGGAACATTGCCGTTATTTGGGGCGCACAACACCCACATGGGTAATACTTGAGTGAATGTACTGCAAATACCAGAATGCCCGCGATGCGGGAGGACACGCCCACTGAGGTTGAAATGAATAAATCAATGCAGGTGAACCTCACTCATGTTGTTGCTCGTTCTTTGGCGCCTGGCTTGTGAACAAGGAATGATTTTCCGAAACGCATAGAGCCAGCAAGATTGAAAGCAGAATTCAGTAGCTGCAGTCCTCACAAGAGAGGCGTTCTCTCCAAGGTGGTCATCCTCACTGGGGCAACTCTTTTGATGGATAGATAGATAGATAGATAGATAGATAGATAGATAGATAGATAGATAGATAGATAGATAGATAGATAGATAGATAGATAGATAGATAGATAGATAGATAGATAGATAGATAGATAGATAGATAGATAGATAGATAGATAGATAGATAGATAGATAGATAGATATATAAAAACACATGTTTTGGATACGCAAAAAATGGCGAGAAGTGACAACGAAGTGTACACTGAACACTTGTTATAGAGTGATGGCTCACTATCACCCGCCAGATGCATGGGTGAGTTTTTAAAGGCACATCACCTGTGGGAAAAAGTCATTACAATAATTTTGTTTTGTTATGTTTTTCCCTTCTTCTCTCTTTTTCCTCCCTCCCCATTTTTCATTACAAATGGAGAAGAAGGATTAACATCCTCATAAACTAAGATAAGTTTGTCTGATGTTGTACAAAGGAGCAGCTATCTGCCCTTTTTTCCATAAAGTAGTAGTAGCTTGTTGGTTATTCACTGCTTCATTCAGGGAGGGAACTTCTATACACATTGCCCTGAAGAAAGCCCGGGACCCATAGTGGGCCAATTAAGTGGGCTGAAACATGTTGGCACTAGGGTCGTAGGACCACAAATATCCCATCTGACCCTATATATGCTTGTTAATTTTAATATCCCAATCGGTTCCAAGAATAAAGGGAAACCGGGAACTGCCTGAGGATTTTTAATATTTAAAGACTCCCTGACCATATCTTCAAAGAGCTCCCTGAAATACGGTCGAGCCCACCCTGACCTTTAGGAGTCAGGGTGACCCGATGATGAAGCATGACACCACTAGGGTGCGTGAGGGTAATTAAAATAAAAGGAATTTTTTCCTTTCCAACAACCCGGTGGGTAACAACTAGGATGCTTCAATGACAATCTTCCCACTCCTAAAAAGGGTTATAGTCGTTATCTTAATAATTGTGGGGAACTTAGCGTGATTTAGTGGTGGTTTCCCCTGCCTGCTGGTCTCCGTAATGCTGTCCCCCTACGTATACCTCTGAATTGTAGCGCCCCCATGGACCTTGCCGTTTTGTTTTCCTTCTTCAGCTGCGTTAGCTTGTCGTCCACAGCTGTTCCGAACAGTTGTTCCCTATTGAACGGGGTGTTCAAGATATTACTCTGCACCTCTGGTTTGAACCCTGAGATCCTTAGCCAGGCGTGTCTTCTCTCCGTAACCCCGATCATCATTTGCCTTCTTGATGTCTCTGCAGCATCTAGGGCTGATTTCAAACATATATTGGCCATGTTCTTCCCCTCTTCCACCAAGTGAGCTCCTCTTCTCTGGAACTGGTCTGGCAGATGTTTCAGCAGTTCGCTTACTTCCTCCCAGTGTTGGTATTGATGCCTATTGATTAGTGCATTAGAATTTGCTATGCGCCACTGAATGGCGGCACTTCGTTCCATCTTCCTTCCTGTGAGATACATTCTTTTGCTCTCCTTGTCTGGTGGTGGGCCCACGTTACAGGGTACATTCGCCCTTTTTCTGGCTGTGGAAGTTATCAGAGTCCACAGGCACTGAACCTCTGATATACATTGGGTCCTTGGAGGAGTGTTTGTATTTTTTCTCTCCCCTTGGTGTTACTGCCTTGCATGTGGCAGGCTCCTTAAAGGCTTCCTTTCCCTGGTCCAGCACACTTGGGAGCATGGGTAGGAATTGGCTTCTTGTCTGTGTGGGCAGCAAGGTCTCTAGGAGGAAGCAGGACTGAGGCTTTTCCTCCTCTAGCTGCACTCCATAGGTGTCTGCAGCCTTTTTTATCACCTGATTGTACATCCCGATGTCGTCGGGGGGGGTGAGGGCCTCGAAGGGTATGAGTCTATCCCTTCCTCTGGCGAGTCGGCGTCGAGATCTTGCCACTGCATGTCTTGTGTCTCCGAGGTTGCCGAACATTGATAGGTTTGGTCCTCTTCTTCTCCCTCGGCTTCGAAGTAGTATTCTTCTTCCTCCTCTTCGTCTGCCGGCTCTGGGGTCGTAGGAACCTGTAGTTCCTCAAGGTCTTTTTCGGGTAGTGTCGAGATCTTCGGCGGGATCTTAAATTGCCTCATTGTCTCGTCGAAATCCTTCTTGCGTTGCAAGATGCTTGCCATTTCGGCCTCGAGCCTCTTCCTTTTCTTCTCGAGCTCCGACGCTTGTTCTTCGGCGTCGAGATTTTCGGGCTCGCTCTTGGCGCTTGTCGACAATGACGTCGAAACTTGCTTTACCCTCTCTTTCTTCGACGTCGAGGAGTCCTTTTCTTGACTGCACTGCGACGACTTTGTCTTATCGAGGGTTTTCGCCGTCTGGGAGTCCTTGTCAAAGGAACCGACGGACTGTTTGTCCTTAGACGACCTCGCGGTCGCCGAATGTTTCAACAACGGGGCTGTTTTTGAGGACTTGGAGTCACTCTTTCGGGGCTCGGTCGACTGTTTAGGGGTCGCTGTCTCTCTTACCTCCTTTGAAGTTCTCTTTTCGGCATCGACGACTTGGACGTGCGCATCCTCCTCGGCCTCTGGCCCTTAGACGACGACGTCCTCTTCCTCGCTGGAGAGGCCCAGGTCTCGAAGCGAAGTGGTGGCCCTTGACCTTGCATATTGTAATTTGCTCTTCTTTGCCTCTCCCTCACCCTCAAGGTCTTTGGGGTGAACGCCGAGCACACGTTGCAATCTTCGGAGCGGTGGTCGAGCGGCAGGCAAAGGTTACAGACCGGGTGCTGGTCCTTCTGTGCGTACTTGTGGTGGCAATTGTCGCAGAACTTGAATGGTGTCTTGTCCATTACAGTGCCCAGGGAGCCCCCTGTGTGCACATTCTCCGTCGGACGTCGAAGTTTCGATGGTTTTTCCCCTTTTCTGCGTCCCGGTTCACCACCTCGAAGGCCGGTGTGTCGATAAGTTGTTTTCCTGTCTTTGTAGCCGATTCTCGTGGATTCTTCTCTCCAAAGTTCTGGAGCTCCTTCCGTCTCGATCCAGACCCAACGGCGGAAAAAAAGAATCTAAAGATGGCGACCAAAGGTGGGAGCTTCCGGAGGAAGCACGTCGACGTCACAGAAGGACACCAAATGGTGGTATGTCCACGCCCACCAGGCCACAAAAAAAAGAGAAGAAAGACTACAATTCCGGACCCAACCACTAGATGGCGGAATAATGCACAGCATAGTGAATCCAGAAAAGATTCACACTGCAAAACTTCCGGGGCGCCGTCTGACATCACAAAGTGGATGGATATACTACCAAACGGTGGTCGATGAAGACCACAAAAAAAAAAAAACAAGAATGGTTACGGACCCAACCACTAGATGGCGGAATAACGCAAAGCATGTGAATCCAGAAAGGGATTCATGCTGCAAAACCTAACATAAGAATGGCAGCCGCATGGCTGAGCCACTGGTAGCGAATTAAAAACTGGAAAAGGTAGATACTAACCAGTTTCAGAATAATTTGCTACAACTCCAATTAAAGCTTACATACAAATACAACATTATATCATTAACTTCTTACGAATTGTATGCTTGCGTATGTATTTTCTTTTGCCCACAGCTCCTTTCTATCACTTTTAATTTGAGGTATGATTGAGTTTTAAGCAGATAATGTGCATCTGTCTTGAATCCCAAAATAAGGTGAATGATAATAGTCTCACACAGAGTGTGTAGATGCGTGGTGTGTGTGTTAAAAAGAATCATATGGATAATTTAGGCATCTTGGACACTTTCAATCCAGTTTTCGTCCCAGCTATGGTATTCAGCCTGCGCTAGTGGATAGTATGTTTATATTAGATAATTCTATGGATTAAACAAACCTTGCCATGCTAGTGGTGTTCGACCCCTCTGTGTCAACCATGCAGTACTGCTCATTCATCTCAGAGCAACAGCAGAGGCTGATGGACGATCTCTTGTCATTTACATAATTACTTCAGGAATGCGTTTAGTCTACTGTGTACTTTTCTATCAAACTTTAATCCCGCAATCCATGTATCAGTCCTAGTATATGCTTCTTGTGTATGTACTGTGTATTACGTGCACACCAGTTACAGGTTTCCTTAAATCAAAAAAATTTAAATGGTTAAAACGAAAACGTCAATCATTTAAACAAGCTGTTCCACAGGAATCCTCTCTATTGCTTTGCATATTCAACATTTACCTAAAACCTTTTTTAAAGAGCAATGCACAAACATGATCTGGAATCACGTGGATAGTCAATCCACTTACAATAAACACAAATGCTTAGGAGACGCACACTGTTCAACAAGTGGGCCAAACATTTTTTAACACATTTAATGTGAAACTGAGTCTTAACCTCAGTGACGCATAGACCAACATTTCATGGTCAACAAACTATACCCTGCACATGCAAAGAGCTTTTCTTGTGAAATATAGATCTGGTTAAGTGTAGGGCACTAGGGGTATTCTATACTTTATTTTCTTCTGGATTAGTGAATAACTTACACTTTGTTCGCTGCAAGACATTACAGGCAAAAAGAAGGTAAATCCCACAGAGACGCTTCAAATATTTCTTCTGACGGGGGGTGCGTGGCTTGCCACCACGGAAGATGGCCGCGGGCTAGTGGAGCTGCTCTAACAGCCAGGAATCCGGCCCAAACTCCGGCATCATCCGAGACGTAGCGGGACTCTCGGAAATAATTTTGGGCACCGGAACGATAGTGCCTCCAATAGCGGGACTCAGCGGGCGCGAAACCGGCGGTAAAGCGTACCAACAGACGGCCGGAGCCTATAAGACGCTGACGGCCTAAAATGGCGGCCGGAGCCGCATAGCGTGAAGACCCTCGGAACCCTCTCTGACTCAGTGATCCTGAGAGGAGGCTTGACCCAGCGTGCCGGTGAGGAGGACCAGGGGTGACGCATACACCAGCGGCGGCGCTGTCCCGGTGTGGGCGCGGGACCGCGTTGACGGGCAGAGGAGCCGGCCGGCGGTGCAGCGCCGTACCGGGGACAGTGTAGGGCCGAGTCCTCCCTCCGCGGCGCCCTACAGAAAGAAGATCAGGCCGTGAGTGGCGCAGAGAAAAGCCGGACGGGGCAGGAGCTGAGGGCGGAGCGCCAGGCAGCCTGCAGGCCTCGGGGACCCGAGTGTCAGCCTAGCGTCGTCTTGAGACCTCAGGGAGGTAGCCACCCGGGACAAGGCAAGAGGTGCTGGAAAGAGGAGCTGCGAAGGGGTGACAGGAGGGTTCACTAGACAGTGCCTGAGCGGGTGAAGACGTGGCCGCCTAGAGTCCCCAGGTGAAAGCAGGCAGAGCGGATAGTCACCCGGGGGAAACGAGACCCCCCCCCATCCCATACAGGCTGTGAAAGGTCCAGCGCCAGCGAAGCCAGGTGAGAACCATCCCCCAGAGAGAGACCCCGGCTGAAGGGACAGAGTTGAGCGAGTGGAGACCTCGCATCCGGCTACAACCACGGAGGGGGTCTGGTAAGCGGAGGGGCGCAGGAAGACCTTAACCGTCAGAGGCAGTGACAGCACAAGGTCGTGTGGTGTGTGCCGACTGGGTGAGCGCTGTGGATCAGCAAAGGCCGGGCAGCCGGCCAAGATCCGCGCAGACTTGAGCCTGAAGGAGAGGCTGCGGCAGAAGACGGGAAGGGGGCCCCTGGACCTGTCCGGACGAGAGAGGCGGAGGTCCGGACACCAAGATATGGGCCGTACCAGACAGCCAGGCCCGGGGCAATCGAATCAAATAGACAAGTATACGGTGGCCATGGGGAGAGATGAGGGGGCGGCAAGCGGCAGCTCGCATGCGGTGGAGGATGGAGACCCTGACCCCTCCCTTAAAGACATCATGAGGGCAATCAGAGACCTCAGGGGTACCCTTGAGCCGAAATTGGACTCAGTTACCGAGGAAGTGAATCTCCTGAGGGCTGACTTCAGGAAAATGTCAGAGAAGGTATCGGAGGCTGAAACCGGGATTGGGAGTCTGCAGGCGAAAACCAAGAGGCTGGAGGAGCAAGTGGTAGCACTCACTAAAAATCAAGACGACATATACGCGCGCCTGGAGGATCAGGAAGGGAGAGCCAGGCGAAATAACATTCGCATAGTGGGAGTTCCGGAGGGCATGGAAGGCCCATCAATGGACTGGTTCGTCGAGGACCTGGTCCTCAAACAGTTGAAACCCAAGCGCCTATCTAACTTCTTCTCGGTGGAACGGGCACACAGGGCGCTGGGGGGCAAACCGCGGCCGGGGGCGCCGCCCAGGACGATCATTGCCCGGATCCTCAACTTTAGAGACAGACTCTATCCTCCAAGCCGCGCGCACGACCGGAGACCTGCATATCGAAAATGCTACCATCCGGTTCTTCCCGGATTTCACCCTTCGGGTGCAACGTTTGAGGCGGTCATTCGACGGCGTGAAACGATCCCTCAGAGAACAAGGGGTGAAATATATGATGCTGTTCCCGGCCAGACTCAAAATCATCGATGAAGGAAAACGCACTTCTTCGAACGGCCAGAGTAGGCCAGCGACTGGCTTGAGGGTTGGCGCACGGTGCGACGGGGGGCAGGCACGAGCGCCCGACTCCCACCAGCAACTGGCAGAAACAGAGACGGACGACTGGAGGAGACCAAACGGCCAGAGACCAGACCAACGACCAGATAAGTGATCCCGGGGGGGTGGCGCGAACATTGGGGCTGGGACAGAACTACAGGCCGAGAAAGCCGAGTCTATGGGGGACTACTACGAGAGGAACTGCCTCAAATGCCTAGAGACACTAGGGAATGTCTTCTGCAGACAGGGGGATAGGGGGCCAAATGCATTCGCACCTGGAGGGGCGCTGAGGGATAGCAAGGGGAGGGGCTGGTGAACCGCAGTCTGAGGGGATCCCGCTGAGTAGGGGGAGAAATGGGCGGATAATGTAGTCATTCACACATACATCTTTCTTGTGGCTGTAGGCACGCAACCCCATATATTTGTTTGTTCTTACGATATGGGGCGACAGGCACTCTGCCAGTTTCATGGGTGGGTGGTTGGGGACTCAACTAGCAGGGTTGCAGGGAGGGGGGTGTGGGGTAGACAGGGGTTGTTGTTTTTTCTTATGTTGGGGGGGACGCGGGAGTTAGCTCATGACCACTATTGTGGGTATCGATGGCAGCTCGTGCAAGGAGTAGCGACAGGGGGGCGGGAGCGGAGGGACAAACTGTTACTAATTCCAACAGATGGGAGACCTGGCTAAACTGCAGGTGTGGACGTGGAACGTCCACGGCCTGGGAGATAAAATAAAGCGTACCTTGGTCCTCCAACACAAAGAGGCATAGCCCTGATGTAGTCCTGCTTCAGGAGACACACCTGAAGGGAAATAAGTGCAAAGCACTAGATCGCTTTGGATACAAAATGATCGCACACGCGGGATATTCCTCTGGGGCCAGAGGGGTGGGAATCCTAGTGCGCGCCTCCCTGCCTTTAGTGCTTATTAACACATGGACAGACGCCTCTGGGTGCCTAACGGCAGCTGCGGGCACATGGGAGGGCAGGACGTTGGTCTTCTGCTCCTGTTATCTCCCCCCGGGCTTGCATTCCACTTTTCTTCCAAAGTTAGGTGCCTTTTTAACAGACCTACCTGTGGGGGTTCTCCTTCTAGGGGGAGACACCAATGCCGTGATGGATTCATCCACGGACCGGTCCAATCCGAGACTGGGGGCGTGGGAGGAGCGGGGTATGGCGGGGTTTATTTCGGCCATGGGCCTGAGTGACATTTGGCGAGCGCACCACCCTCTGACTAGGGAATATACTTTCTATTCGGCCAGACATGGATCATTCTCTAGAATTGACAATTTTTTCACCCAGCTCACGCATATGGGAGACTTTACGGAGGTCAGGCACATGGCGCGGGGGATCTCAGACCATTCCCCAGTGAGGGTGTTTCTCCAGGGACCAGTAGTCAATAAGGCCACCTTCCCGAGGATAGATCCCTGGCGACTCCGGGACCCGACCCTCTGCGATAAGCTCAGAGAGGGCTCCAAACTCTACTTTGAGGAGAATCAGGGGTCTGTCGCCTCCCAGATCACGATATGGGAAGCATTTAAGACGGTCTTGCGGCCAAGCGCAGGCTTTAATTGGGGAGCAAAAAAAGGAGGAATCGCTACAGATCAGGGGACTTGAGAGGGAGGTGGAGACGTTAGAGGCGGACCCGGCCTTGACGGAGTCAGCTGACTTACAGCACAAATTGTCTCTGAAACAGAAGGACTTGAGGGCCTTGGCGCGAGAGGAGGCGCGGGCCTATGCGCTGGAGACTCAGCACCGGCTATATGATGTAGGGGACAAGGGGCTTAAGTTGCTGGCGTGGCTGGAGCGCCGCAATAGGGACCGCTCCTGGGTACCAGGGATACGAGACAAATCGGGAGCGTTATGCTCCACCAGTGGAGACATAGCAGAGGCCTTTGCTGTGCATTATGAACAGGTATATTCGCCGGTTTGTGTGAGGTCAGAGGCAGACTGCGGGGAGTTCCTGCGAGACTTTGCCCTCCCCTCGCTCTCGCCAGAGGCACGGGACAGACTTGAGGCTGACCTGACAGTGGAGGAACTGGGGCTTGCCCTGGGCTTCTTACAATCGGGGAAAGCGGCCGGGCCTAATGGGTTACCGGTCGAGATCTATAAGAAACAAGCAGCGGTGGTACTGGGCCCTCTCCTACGGATGTTGGTTGAGGCCAGGGAAGTGGGGTGGCTCCCTCCGGACCAGAGAGAAGCCACTATAGTAACGATCCATAAAGCAGGCAAACCACCAGACAGGTGCGATTCCTATCGCCCGATCTCTCTAATCAATGTGGAGGCAAAGATCCTGGCAAAGGCCCTGGCTGGGAGACTCGTGTCCGTCATCACGGACCTGGTACATGTGGACCAATCTGGGTTCATGCCCCGAAGGAGTACGCGCCACAATCTGAGGAGACTCTACGGGGTGCTCCACATGACGGAAGGGGTGGGCTTGCCCCAGGCAGCGGCGGTAGCATTAGATGCCTCCATGGCTTTCGACAGCATTGAATGGCCCTATCTCTTCATGACCCTTCAGCGACTGGGCTGTGGGCCGATCTTCTGTAGCTGGGTGAAACTGCTGTATACGCTGCCAACGGCGAGGGTGAGAGTCAATGGGGCGGTGTCCAGGTCCTTCCCCTTGAGGCGGGGTACGCGACAGGGGTGCCCGCTTTCGCCCCTCCTGTTTGCCCTAGCATTGGAGCCTTTGGCACATTGGATACGGAGGGATCCCATGATATGGGGTATCGTGTCGCCCGGGGGGTGGGAGGAGCGGATATCGCTCTATGCGGACGACATTGTCCTCTACCTCGCCAGACCGTACAACTCGCTTGCCAGGGCGATGCACATTTTTGAGCTCTTTGGCAGCTATTCCGGGTACCGGATTAACTGGCTGAAGTCGGCAGTCTTTTCACTGTCGGGCCCTCCACCGCGTATCCCAGCTTGCTGCGCGGCACCGCTGGTCACGGGTGGGTTTAAATACCTGGGAATATACATTACAAGGAATAGGGATGTCTTCCTAACTGCAAACCTGGAGCCGCTGCTCGCTCGTATGGGGACGGATGTCGCCCACTGGCGCGCTCCTCCGCTCTCCCCTCATGGGCCGGGCGGCCTTATACAAAATGCTTACGCTACCAAGAATCCTCTACATCATACAGAACACGCCGTTCCCGATACCTCCGCATTCCTTCAAAAGGGTGGCTCAAGCGGTGCGCGCGTTGCTATGTGACGGACCCCCCCCCCCCGAGGATTGCGTTGAATAAACTCCATAGAGGGGTATACGATGGTGGTCTAGCAATCCCTGACGCCAAGCTGTACTATTGGGCGTCACATTTACAGGTCGTAAACGACTGGGTGTATGCGGATGTCTCGGAACCAGCGTATCGGGTAGATAGGGAGGCAATGGAGGGGGGTGCATGTGAGTCTCTTCTTTACGCCCAAAGGGTGGGGAGAAACTGGCCAGAGCATACCAGGGTGGTGGTGCAATGTTGGAGGGAGGCTAATCGGCTCCTGGGCTGGGACCGGAAACTAACAGGCAAGACCCCATTGTGGCTGGGAGACCAGCTCAGGGAGGTGACTGCCCTGGCGGGATTCAGGGGTGGCGTCTTATAGGTGTAGAATACCTGGGTGACATATGGCGGGGTGACTCCCCCGGACGTTTGAGTATCTACAGGCCGAATATGACATGAACCCGGCACAGAGGTACCACTACATCAGACTCATGCACGCCCTCAAAGTACACGTTCAACCCGGGGTGGAGATACCCGATTACTCGCCGCTCGAGGACCGCCTGTTGCTAGACCCGATTATTGCTAAACCCATCTCTACGATATACCGTAAGCTGGTGAATAACTGCCCTGATCCACTGATCCCCCTGCGAGCGGCGTGGGTGGCAGACCTAGGGGACATAGATGACGACAGTTGGCAGGAAGCGCTACAGAGTCCCAGGAGGTCGCCATCCGGGCCAGATTCCGATTAGTACAGTTAAAAATACTCCACCGCACGTACTATCCCTGCACACTTTTACACCGCTGGGGCAGGCTCCAGTCGGGACATTGCAGACGGGGGTGTCACCAAGAAGGCTCTTTCTTTCATATATTGTGGGAATGGCCTGAGATTGCGTCATTCTGGGCAGAGATCACGGGTAGCATGTCCAGAGTCTTGGGGAGGGAGGTGCCGTTAGACCCAAGATGGCTAATCCTCCAAATTAAGGGAGATGAGGGATGGCCCAGGTACACAGAGTTGTGGCTGACCCTAGCAGCAGGGGTGGCCAAACGTAATATTGCACGGAGCTGGGGTGCGCTGGCGCCACCGCAGCTGGCTGACTGGAAGATGGACCTAGACTGGTGCCAGAGGGCAGAGGAAGTGGTGTATAGGAGCAGGGGATGTACCAAAAAGTGGCAGAAGATCTGGTCACCTTGGAGGAAGTACCGTACCCCGAGTATAGTAGAACAGGACTGAGGCTGCAAAATATAGCGGGGACTCAGGAGGATAGGCATGAGCCCACACCCTTGTTGCTAAATGTACTGTGTATGTATAAATTGCTGTTGAGCTGCGAATGTCATGATACAATGTATGGTCTTATGAGCTGTATTAATAAAAAAAGTTTAAAAAATAAAATAAAAATTCTTCTGACCACCCAGTGAAAATAAAGAATCTACTATCTAAACATGTATGACAGACGTTATATACAGAGTCGCAAACAAGGAGTACCTATTTGTGGACAACCGTCATGAGACAATTAAAAATTATTGAAACTTGCGGGGAAGGAATTAACTGAAGAGAACTCACTCGCTTCACTTTGACTCCCAAGTTCTCTTCAATCAGGTCAAAGTCGTCATCTTCAAGACGATCATCAAAGCCTGATGGAAGATAAATTGCATCTTAGAATCCAGAATATTTAGAGTCAGATTGACCGGTCTAAATGAGCTGTAATCTTCAAGTTTAGTAAATATCAGGTATAAGCAGAGCTGCCGGATACACAGACAAACAAACAAGCACTCTAAGGGGACTGATACAGGTTACACAGATATAGAAAAACGACTACTCTTGGGAATACTGCAACATAACACATGGGTTCTTAGTACACTAGAGAGAACAATAAGCACAGTTTGCAACGTGACAGGGCACACAATCTTATTTATGTAGTGCTCAGTGAGACAGATGCAGGTTAACTTTAGATAAACAGAGAAAATTTGACTAAACAGGAAAATTACATTCGTGAAACAAGCAGGCACTCATTTTAGTAGAGTAATAAGTAAGGCAAACAGCAACTGAGTCATAGCACTGTAACAGAAGAGGAGACCGGCTGAAGCAAGACATATAGCAAGTTACAGGTGGATGAAAGAGGGCTAGGAGTTCAGCATTAACATACTGCGCTTTCTTTTCTTATGACCGACTACATTGTCTGAGCCGCCAGAGCGTGCAGAGGCAGCTGATGCTTTAGATGCCCCTGAAACACTGCCATCATCATCGTCTTCCTCATCATCATCATCATTGATTAAACCCTTCAAGTTCCCCTGCTCATCTTGATCCTCTGGGTTTTCCTCCTCTTCGTCCTCCTCATCTACAATTAAAAAAAAAAATTAAAAACGTGTAATGATTTAAAGGAGTAATCCAATTTCAAGAATTTATCTTCAGTCAAAGCACAAGGACTCTTCACACCAAACATGTCAATATAAGAAATACTCTTAAATCATGTGCATCTCCTGTCCACAACACATCTGCACAACTAACATACGGTAAAATTTGCTTTATTTTGAATCCTTTTGGTACGGAAAACAAACTAGTTAAATGAAATGAAGCAAAACAACAACAAAAAACCCAACAAATAACAGGATATAAAAGAGCCACTTTAGGAATTATTGTTCTATTGGCAGCTAAGACAGTGAGCCCAATGTTGTGAAAGGCTTGTATAATACAAATTATGCAATGTTTTCTAAACTGAAGACAGAGCACATCACAAAGCTAAGATTTAGCATAAGCCAAGTTGATAAACACAGCTATTTTTGAGCCTTTGCTTTCATCTGTGAAATGAGCAAATGGAAATAAATTGCCTTGGTGCTTGTATCAAGAACATGACTTATTGGACACAGAACGAGGATGAAGACATTTCTGAAATTAAGGTGGCACGGATTCTTTAATCAGGAAGACACTATTGGACACTTGGTAGAAAGATTTGTCATCTTTACTCGCCTTGTGCATTGTGGAAGATTTTGAAGAGTCTGGCATTGGTGATATTCATGGAACAATAGGGGAGATTTGGAGGTAAGAAATAAATGCCCTGGACTCGGATGTATATTGGGTATAAGTTTAAAGGCAATGTATTGAAATGCTCTGTTTATGACTACTCTGTTCATGGTGTGAAAAACTAAATAAATAAAGTATTTAAAAAAAAAAAAAGAAATAAACGCCCTGTACGGTGGCAGCTTTACGGGAAATCCACAGAGACTTCAATCAAAAGCTTTCAGTTATGGGAAGCTAGATGATGCAGTAATGTACTCTGGCAGAACTGCTGGTATTTGGGAGTTTTACTAAATAAACATGCTGCAAAGATTTAAAGACGAGCAATTATGGATTCAGGAAGACACATTCAAGTTAATTTACACAAATAAGGGCACATGTATTTCATTCCTAGAATGCCTGATGTAGCCAAGGAAAGAAAGAAACAAGAAGGAATTATGCAGCACAAAGCCTTTATGTAGAAGTGGGAGGATCAAGTGACAAGTAGGCTGGCAATGGCATGTGCAACCATAAATTGGAGATAAACCGGTGGGATTGCTGTTTGCAAAATATGTTTCTAAAAGATTCGCCAACTCCCTAAGAAAATTCAAATTAATCAGTAAAGATATGAGCACAACAGAACATCTACACTAGTACATTTTCACAAGAATAATTTCTGACAATTGTACTAGAAATAGAATACTTGCAATAGGAATTCAAACTTAACAAGCATTGGCAAAGCCAATAGGTCTCGCCTATGCAAGAGCTATTGGCTTTGCCAATATGTTTTAACATTGTTGTACACAAGGCTGGCTGCTGTTCAGCATGGCTTAATGTTAGTGGAGTGTCGTCGAGTGGAGTGTTTTGGAGTGGCGTAGAGATTGGTATGAGTGACATACAGTAGAGTTGAGTGGCGTGGATTGTCAGAGTAGCATAAAGTGTTGTGGAGTGTTGTGGAGGGAGTAGAGCGTCAGAGTGAAAGAGCGCCGTAAAGTGAAAAGGTATGGATTTGAGTAGAGTAGATTGAACTACAGTATCAGAGTTGAGTAGACAGTCGCAGAGTGAAGTGGCGGAGTCGTGTAGTGGCACAGAGGGTGTTGCGTAGAGTGGAATAGAGAGGTGTAGAGTAGAGTGATACAGACTGTAGTAGAGTATTGTAGAATGGAATGGCGTCAAGTGGAGTGGCATAGTGTACCATAGAGCGGAGTGGCATAGTTTGTCAGAGTGGAGTGGCATTGAGTGAAGTGGAGTTGTGTGTCATAGAATAGAGTGGAGTAAATTGGCATGGAGTGGCATAGAGGGAGTTGCGTGAAGTGGGGTAGCATAGGGTGGAATACAGCGTCAGTGGAGCAGAGCATTATAAAGAGGAGTGTCAGAGTGGAGTATAGTAGAGTGGAGTACAGTGGCCTAGAGTGAAGTGGCGTAAATTACAGTGGTGCAGAGAGGATTATCGTAGAGTTCAGTGGCGTCGAGGGCATTGGTTTTGAGTAAAGTGACGTAGAGTGCAGTGGCATCGAGTGCATTGGTTTTGAGTAAAGTGACAGAGTTCAGTAGAGTAGAGTAGAGTGGCGCAGAGTAGAGTTTCATAGAGTGGAGTAGGGCAGAGTGGAGTAGTGCAGGGCAGAGTGGAGTAGTGCAGGGTAGAGTGCATAGGTGTAGAGTAGAGCGGCGTAGACTAGAGTGGTGTAGAGCGCAGGAGCGTGGAGTGATGTAGAGTTCAGTAGAGTGGCGTAGAGTGCAGGGACGTAGAGTTCAATGGTGTAGAGTGACGCAGCATGCAGTGGTATAGAGTAGAACGTTGTAGAGAATAGGGGTGTGCAGTGATGCAAAGTAGTTGGAGTATGTGGGGAGGCATTGGGTGCATTGGTTTTGAGTAAAGTGGTGTAGAATGCACTGGCGTAGAGTGCAGTGGTTTAGAGTAAAGTGGCATATCGTAGACTGCAGAGGCATAGAGTGGCGCAGCATAGAGTGCAGTGGCATAGAGTATTGTTTCAGAGTAGAGTGGAGTGCTTCAAAGTAGAGTGGAGTGGTCCAGGGTAGAGTACAGTGGTGCAGGATAGAATGCAGTGGCATAGAGTAGTATTACAAACCACAGGAGAAACCCGTAGACCCAGTTGAGACCTGAGTAAACAGAATATCATGCAACAATGTCTCAATGGGTGTCAATTGAAGGGAACAATTTAAGAGTAAATCAATTATACAAGAAGCAACAACACGTGGTCCCAACTTCTAGATAAGTAAGATTATATTATCAACAGATGCACAGAAATCTATTTCACGGATTATAATGTAGCATCAGACATGCTTTTAGAAATGTGTACTAAGTGCAAGGTGAACACATTGTGCTTGTGAAAAAATATTTAAACTGCGCTAGTGAAATACTTGAGAGTAAACTTAAAAGGGCTTATTGGAAATACTTTGGAAGTTATTATGCATGAATTATTGGACTCAAATATTGCTTATCGAAGATCATGTCATAAGTGGAGTTTTATTTAGAAATTTGGGAGAGCGACCTCTTAGGTAAGGGTCGCTCCCCGGTGGCATATTAAATCTGTTTCGGCCCCCCTTGGGGGCTGATTCTGCCATTTGTTCAGCCAATCTGCCCCACAGGGAGTTGGGGGAGCGAAGCCCACTAGGCAGCAGGGATTTATTTAAAATATATTTATATGGGAGCGAACTCTTGGGCAAGGGTCGCTGCCCTGGGTGCAGCATGTTTCCCTGTGTTTCCATCCCCCGTGGGCCAATCTAGCCCCCAGGGGGTTGAAACCTACTAGAAGCCAGGTATTTTGTGCATTATGTTTAGGGGGAGCGACCCCTTGGGCAAGGGTCTATCCCCTTTTTGGGCATGATAATTTTGCGGTTTATGCCCCCCTCATGGGCAGATCGACCTTCTAATTTTAGGCTGATCTGCCCCCATGGGGGGCAAAGCCACTAGACCACCAGGGATTTTATTATATATGGCGCGTAATGTATTGGGAGCGGCCCCTTGGCCAAGGGTCGCTCCCCATTTTGGGATGAATATTTTGGCCATTTCTGCCCCCAGGGCAGATCAGCCATGTATTTTTAGGCCCATCTGCCCCAGGAGCCACTAGACCACCAGGGAAAGTTAGTGTGAAGTTTAGTTTGGCTGATGAAGGTTTTGGCGTTTGGCCAAACCCTGGACTGGCACTTGGCTGGCGGTGAGTGTGGCTGGCTTTTGGATGGTGATGGGCAGACTTCATAGTGTTTGATAATGTTCTCGGTTATGTTTTTCATCATTGGCGATTGTAATTTTTTTCTCCTTTTTATTTTTAGTACAAAGCTTTTGTTTTCCTCGTGATTGCAGTTTCTGCACTGGTAGATCAGCAGTTTGTGTAGTTGAAAGTTTGGTGAAAAAGGTTTTTTATACTGTTTACTCCAAATTAGTATTAATGACCTGCATCAATGTGTTTTTGGAAATGCTGTGATAATTAACAGCCTATTTAGCTTCTGTTTCAATGTGTGTGAAATTTTCCTTCTATTTGTGCACAATGTGTATTGTGTTTCTTTGGGTGGAATTTTCTCTGGTTTTTCTTTTCTAGTGGGTTTTTGTTGGTGTTTAACGTGTTTGTTGCTGGTGAGTCTAGCTGTCTTAGGAAGTGAGTGGTATTGTTTTATAGTATATAGGTCTTTGCGTGCTTTGTATTGATTGACTTAACCTTGCCATTGCTATATGCCAGTAGTTTTACTTTTTGTTTTATGAATCCACACTTTATTACTTATTTTACACAGTGTTGGGTATTGTTGACTTGTCAAGTTACTTGTCTTGGTAAGGATTATGGCTAGCTGCAGGATGACCGCTCAGCAGGTGGTTGTTAAGTTTTGAGTCTTTTTCTGACCATGATTATGAGACTGGCTCTGCATCTGAGGCAGAGGAGGAAGGCGAGGATTCTGGCAGTGAATTTTCTGTTCAAGAGGAATCATCTGATGATGAAGCCACTCTCAGTGCAGATGAAGTACCTGTTTTAGAGGAGCACACTGATGTGCCGATAGTGCAGCAAGAAGCTTCTAGAATGCAGCCCAGGGCTGAAAGGCTTCCCATTGGAAGTGCTGGACTCTAGGTTGACTCAAATATGGTGCAGCCGGTTTTGCCTGTCTTTAGCAGTGTTGCAGGGTGTAGTGTGAATTTTGAAGAAAACAAAATCCTATAAATTTCCTTCAGTTGTTTATGGACGATGTATTTTTGGCTGAGATTGTTGAGCAGACTAATTTGTATGCTGAACAGTATTAGAGGGGCAACAGTGCCAGACTTAAGCCCCACTCTAGAGCTACCCAGTGCACTCCCACAGATCTGTATGAGCTGAAGAAGTTCTTGGGTCTATCTTTTTTGATGGGTCCGATAAGGAAGCTGTCACTGTTTTCATATTGGTCTACTAATCCCTTGATAGCAACAGCAATATTTCCTGCCCCAAGATCACCCTGATTGTGGCTGTCTTTTTAAGGTTTGGCGTGTCCTTGATCACTTTGTAGATCGATTTTCAGAGATCTATGTGCCAGGGAAAGAAATAGCTGAGGATGAGTCTTTGGTCCTGTTCAAGGGCCGATTGTTTTTTAGGCAGTACATTCCCGGCTAGAGGGCGCATTATGGAACTAAGAAGTATATGCTGTCAGAGTAGTACTGGATTTGTCTATAATTTCAGAGTCTACAATGGTAGAGATTCCAGTATTGACACCCCCTGGTTGTTCGTCCACTTTCAGTGTTACAGAGAAAATTGTGTGGGAACTTGGTAGAGGACTTTTCAACAAAGGTCACCATTTATATGTAGATACCTTTTACACTGGTGTGCCCTTGTTCAGGGAATTGTTCAAAGTGGACACTGTTGCTTGTGTCACAATTCGCTCTAACCGTAAAGGCTACCCAAAAGAGCTGGTTGGTAAAAAACTTGAGAAGGGACAGTGCAGTGCCATGCGTAGTGATGAGCTTCTAGCTCTGAAATTTTCTGACAAGAGAGATGTCTATATGCTGACTAACATCCATGATGAAAGTACTTCACCTTTGACTGTTTGGGGTCAGGTTGCTGAAATGCACAAACCTGTGTGCATTTTAAACTACAATAAGCACATGGGTGGTGTAGATTGAGTAGATCAGAGGTTGGAACCTTACACTGCTGTTCGTAAGGCGTACGTTTGGTATAAGAAGTTGGCTGTCCATTTATTCCATTTAGTAAGCTACAATGCCTTTGTTGTATTTGAGGATGGCTCTCCAGAGTCAAATATGGCATTTGTTCGGTTTCAGCAGCCATGGATAGGCAGCCTTATTTTAGTGGAATAGGCAGGAGTTCCTAGAGAAGCAGTGGTGGAGGATGTGGCTAGATTGAAAGATCGTCACTTTCCTGATCACCTTCCTGCCACGGGCAAAAAAGACTTTCCCGCTAAGAAACGTAGAGTCTGTGCCCAAAGAGGTGTGCGGAAGGAGAGTAGTATGTACTGCCCCTATTGTCCTTCTAATCCTGGGCTGTGTGTGCCGACATGTTTTAAATTGTACCACACGCAAAGGGATTTTTGGTTGCAACCGTGAGCGTAAAAGTAAACTGACTGGTCTGTATAGTTTTATATTCTCTGTTCAGATTTCATGGTTGGCTTAAGTGTGATGTATTTAGTTAGAGCTGTTTTTGTAGTTATAGTTTTGTATCTATTGGCAATTGATTTAGGTTTTCTTTTTTGCATAAAAAAATGTGATGGCGGTGTGCGTGGACTGGCGCTTGGCTGGCGGTGTACGAACTGGCGCTTGGCTGGCGGTGTACACGGACTGGCGCTTGGCTGGCGGTGTACGAACTGGCGCTTGGCTGGCGGTGTACGCAGACTGGCGCTTAGATGGCGGTGTGCGTGGACAGGCGCTTGGCTGGCGGTGTGCGTGTAAACTGCCGCTTGGCTGGCGGTGTGCGTGTAAACTGCCGCTTGGCTGGCGGTGTGCGTGTAAACTGGCGCTTGGCTGGCGGTGTGCGTGTAAACTGGTGCTTGGCTGTCAGTGTGCGTGTAAACCTCGCTTGGCTGGCGGTGTGCGTGTAAACTGGCGCTTGGCTGGCGGTGTGCGTGTAAACTGGCGCTTGGCTGGCGGTGTGCGTGTAAACTGGCGCTTGGCTGGCGGTGTGCGTGTAAACTGGCGCTTGGCTGGCGGTGTGCGTGTAAACTGGCGCTTGGCTGGCGGTGTGCGTGTAAACTGGCGCTTGGCTGGCGACGTGCGTGTAAACTGGCGCTTGGCTGGTGGTGTGCGTGTAAACTGGCGCTTGGCTGGCGGTGTGTGGGGACTGGTGCTTGGCTGCTGGTACGTGTGAACTGGTGCTTGGCTGCTGGTACGTGTGAACTGGTGCTTGGCTGCTGGTACGTGTGAACTGGTGCTTGGCTGCTGGTACGTGTGGACTGGTGCTTGGCTGCTGGTACGTGTGGACTGGTGCTTGGCTGGCGGTGTGGGAGTAGTGACTTGCTGCTGGTCACTAAACACACTGCTAGCCAAACGCCAGTACACACACTTCAGCCGGTGTGGTTGGTGCGTCAGGCATGTGGATGTATGAAAGTGACGGGCCCTTGAATGGCGCTGCCTGTTGATTTGAGTGTTGTAATGTGCTGCGCCCGCAGCTTGAAGTGTGAATGGTCTTGTATGTGTCACGAATGAAAGGTGGGTGAATAGCCTATAAAATGGTTGGTGCCTTGTCGTGGCTTTACAGCTCACAAGCTGCGAGTCAGTGGTTCAGGTTTTTAACCTTTTAACTATTAACAGTGCATTTCCTTTTTGTGAAATCTCTTATTAATAAAATGTTACCCTCTGAACCTTCACTCACCATCGTGCCAAATCCAGACAGTATGTGTGTGTACTTGAGGAATAGTTGGTTGTGAAGTAATATTTGCATTTTCTACCTTTCTCTGCCAGGGTGTACATTGTCTCTTCTATCTTTCACTGCCAGAGTGTACATGGTCTCTAGGGAAAATCTACCAATTCTAGAAATTTTCATAAAGTAGAAACCCAGGAGAGTGCAGGGTGGTGTCCCTCTGGTGAATCCCAACACGTTTTCTTACCCAAAATGCCCTGCAAACCTCCAAATGTGACTACAGTCACATTTTCCTTTCCATTACTGTGTCATATTCTCCCAGAATCAGAAAGAATGGACAAATGTCCTAACGCCCAGCTTTCCCCCAGATCTCCCGATAAAAATGGTACCTCACTTGTGTGGGTGGGCCAAGTGTCAGCCCCCAGGAAGGTCCCAAAATATATTGTGGAGGGATCAAAAATGATCAATCACAAAACAACCTGGGTTTGCAAGGGGGGTCACCTGCGTTTTTGGTCTCGGGCTCAGCGGTCATGTAGGGAAACCTACCAAACCCAGACATTTCTGAAAACTAGACACCAAGGGGAGTCCAAGTATGTGAGGCTTGCGTGGATCCACCAGCGTTTTCTAACCCAGAATTCACTGCAAATCATAAATTTTGCTTTAAAAAAAAAATACATTTTTCTTACATTTCTGTGGGGAATTTGTTGTGCCAGCACAAATTTCCTACCACCCAGCGTTCCCCTTGGTCTCTCGAGTAAAATGATACCTCACTTGTGTGGGTGGGCCAAGGCCCTGAAACTGGGAAAGGTCAAAAACGTAGAGATTGCTGGGATAGCACAGCACATTCTAAGCACTATATTTTTGTTAATGTACGTTTTTAGGTTGACTCTGCATTGGACACGCACACAAGTGAGGTATCATTTTTATCAGGAGACCAAGGGGAATGCTGCGTGGTATGAAATTTGTGCCAGCACGGTGAACCCAGTCAGAAATATAAGGAAAATGTTTTTACCTAAATTTGAGGTTTGCATTGGAAAAAGTTGGGAGATCCACAGAAGCCACACATCCTTGGACTCCCTTAGGTGTCTAGTTTTCAGAAATGTCTGGGTTTGGTAGGTTTCCCTGCATGGCAGTCAAGCCCAGGACCAAAAGCGCAGAGGACTCCTTCGCACAACCAGATCTTTTTGTGATTGATAATTTTCAAGTTTCCACAGTATGTTTTAGGCCATTTCCTGTTGCGGGCACTAGGCCTACCCACACGTGAGGTACCATTGTTATCGGGAGACTTGGCGGAACGCTGGGTGGTAGGACATTTGTGCTGGCCCTGTGATTCCACAACTTTCCCACACACAAATGAGAGGAAAATGTGATTGTTGTTTAGCTAAATTTGAGGTTTGCAGGGGATTGTGGGTAAAAAAACATTGGGGAATCCACGCACGCCACACATCCTTGAACTGCCCCGGGTGTCTAGTTCTCAGAAATGTCTGGGTTTTGTAAGTTTCCCTGCAGTCATACCTTCAGACGCATTCACAGAGCACCTATAAAGGAGACCCATTCCTTCAGGGAACACTTCTGGAGGCCTGGTTTCACAAGCGTTTTACATAACGCGCCTTATACTAAAATGAACAGGTCTGCCTTTATAGCTCAGCAGGCCAGCCTACATAGAAACCATCTGTACGGCACCAGGCATGGTCCCACAAAAACCTGTGGCATAGGAAAGATCATGCAAGCAAGCATAGCGCCACCTGCCACCAACGCCTGGTTAGATACTGAAATACTAATTAATTATGTTTTTGCACTTTGAGAACTATCATAATAAATTTGATATATTTGTTCTAATATTTTTGTCTCAGGTCATTAGCGTCCTTAGCAATCTTTGCCTTTTGGCTTTGAGCACAATGTACGTCCTCCCTGGGGGGATGTGACATCGCAGTTTTTGTGTCCTATCCGTGACGCATAGCTTTTCTTTATAAATAACTTTCAAGCAGTGGGTTTTTCCTTTTGGATTGCAGATACTGAAATACACCCTTAAAGGGGATTCAGAGGCCTCCTTAACTCCTGGGCCCCTGCACCACTGTTAGCCATGTACAAGTTCAAACCATCAAGCAGCAGACCTCTCTGCACAGAACAGAAACACCCATCTTCCCACAACAGTAAACATGCTGGGAACATATTTATAATTTGAAATGTGCAGCTGCAAGTTGCCGCAGCACCAGTGCTACTGCTTTAAAAACCAGTATGCATACCAAATAGGACTCTCTCTCTTACGTCTCTCGGCTTCAGTTAATGTCTAAACACAGCCAAGAGTTTGCCTTGCCACCGCCTCGCTCTCACTATCGTCATGCAGCCTGTTTAAAATGCTTGACGCTTAGACCACTAAAAAACAAAACACTCTATAAAGCCACGCACAACAAACAGCATAGCTTAGCCTCCGATCCCTACCGTGGGAGGGGGAAGAGGCAACAACAAATGGAGAACAGAGCAAGTGAAAACACAAGCGGTCATGTGAAGTGGTCAAAAACAGAACAAAGCAGCCCCTAAAACGGTAGCAGTGGACGAATACAAGTCAGACAAAAGTACTTGGTCCATGCTCTAGGGGAGAGCATGGGAATGAAGGAATTCGAAAGCAACGAAGGAGCAAACAAATGAAAATCTTATGGGCGGGCTGACTCACTAGCAGAGACCTAAAAATTGCTGTGGAATAGTAAACTTCTTCTAAATTGTGCCTTAAAGATCCTCAGTGGACTTCAGGAACATTAAAGGAGCTCTCCTTATGGCATTGCAGCACAGCTGTGTTTTTTCTTTCCAAATTGTGTTTTTTTTTTAGTTTGTGGTTAAACAAAAATCTCATTAACACTGTGAAAAATGATATCAAATAAATCATTACAAAAACTTGCCTTTTACACTCAAGGGCCTTCAGAATTAAAAATGTATTTTATGTTACTAATATCTCCTGCTGCAAATATCTCCTGCTGCACTGTTGCAGATAATACAGCTATTAAGTTGAAATAAGACATGGGAGGCTCAACTCAAGGTCCATAAGCAGGAAGGTTTGTCATTAGCATATTAATGAAAGCAAACTGGCCTTGCATTATTGTCGCAATTTAGCAGAGCAAGGGATTAACAAAATTCCAGCTGGTCAACTATCTTCTAAATGTAAAACATGAAGTGACGCTTTTCCTTTCCATTCCTAGTTCAGCACACAACACAAATGAGGCAGGTCATATTAGCTTCTTTGTTCACTGAAAAAAGTTAATAAAAGCAAGCCATGGAATTCAACAATCATGTTTGGTCCGCTGAATACCATTTGCACAAACTGTCAAAAAATTCCCTTAGACTGTCTTGTGGCGTCAATTAATGAGATCAGAATTAACAGCTGTCATGCTTTTGCCTTGCTCCCTAACTACCTCCTAAACCTATGTTATGTGTTGACATGGTTGCAGAGTACAGACAATTCAGTTCAACGGGGTTTCTGTACTGCAAAGATCTTGACTTTGCTACCTCCAAAGTATCAGAAAGTAATATGGACAAACCAAATTGACATTTTCTGGGGCAATAATTTAATTCTGTAGCTCTGTCTGCGTTGTGTTATACCACTGTGGCAGGGCTGGCGTGGCTGACCCAGGCGGGGGAACCTGAAGGAACTGCATAACAAGCATTTGCAATGCAATAGGTCTCGCATTTGTAAAAGTTAGAGCTATTGTTGTAGTAAATGACAATTTTTTAATTATGTTTTTTGTTTGCAGTGGAGTGATTATTTAAAGAAAAAGTGTGTACTAAAGCCGTGCGTGCGCCTTGGAGTTGTCGGACAAATTGTTTTTCTGCATTTAAAATGGGGTACTGGAGGGTAAACTACATGTACCAGAATGCAACAGGGAACTAGAATCTACACCCGTAACACAAAAGACGTGGTTTCTGTTTCCTTTTGTGTAAGTGTACAACAGGTAACTGTGCACGAACATACACGCAGTGCACATAGAGAAATTATAGTGTACAGACATAGCACACATGGAGGGTGCAAACAGCATACAGAGATCACCCTGTTCACCTACTCTGGGCATAGATGCATCATGCCCACGGATAACGCAAGGTACAAGACAATGCTTGTGGCATGCACCCAAAGCAGACGGCACAAACACTCACTCAGGAGACTACATGTACAGCATTCACAAAAGGGGCGCACGCACACAGTACATATGAGGTATGGGTAACAGATGACTGAGTGAACGCACACAAAAACACACGCAGAATGCATTCTATTAGAGTAAACCCCACCAGTAATCACAACAGCTGCATGAGAGCTCTCGATGACCAGCGGAGGCACTTTCTTGTTTGAGCCATGCAAATTACTGTCTCCGTGGTGGCATGGAGTTGGGCGAGCCGCGCAGAAGAAATTAAATGCACGGTCGCCGTTGTTGAAGTTGAAGTGTGGCATGCAGCAGAGCCGCCAGCTATACCAGCCTGGCCATGGCAAGTGAGCGTGGAGAGGGCTGGCAAGCCTGTGCCAGCAAGCGACCTCCTCAAGGTGTCATGATTAGTGCATGGGTGGGGGTGAGTGTGGGGGAGCGGGATGGGGTCAGACGGGGACAGATGGGGGGCTGTGACATGGAACAGGACTCGGGATGAGTGAGTGAAGGACTAAGATAGAGTTTGGTGAGCTGCGCAGAAGAAAAGAAAGGCGCAGCCGCCATTGTTCAAGCTGAAGTGCAGCGTGCCGCGCTGTTTCCAAAAAAACAATATTAAGTTGTGTGCAGAATCAGAACAGCTGCATGAGTGCTATTGATGATTAGTGGAGGCAATTACTTTGTTAAGCCATGCTAATGATTGTCTCCGTGGTGGCATGGAGTTGGGCGAGTTGCGCAGAATAAAGTCGCATCTGCCAATGTTGAAGCTGAAGCACGCCGCAATGTTTAAAATAAACTCAATATAAAGCGCGGCGTCCCGCGCTGTTTAAAAAAAACATAAGATGAAGCGTGCCTAGTGGTGGAAGGATCTGCCCAGCACTAAAAGCTAGAATGTAACCCCAAAAAGCCTCACTGCAAATAAAAAATTGCAGGACAGAGGGGAGTGCTATCAGCCCTTCACACAAGGAAGGGCCTGGATGGTGGTAGTTTTAGAACAGAACACAATAAATGAGGCAGTTAACGCTGCAGGGACCGCGCGTGCAACAGGGTAGAGGTGCAATGGTTGATACACAAGTGTAGCAGTGCTGATTCACAATTCAGAGCAGGAAGGTAGCACGAATGAAGACATCGGATTGGAGTTGGGAAGTATGCTGTAGTGACCTTGTGTGACCTTTCTGTGCCCGCTTTGCTCTCTGCATGCCACGAAAGCAGTCTTCCAAAGCACTTAAAGGAAACAAATGTTTTATATTCTGAGGGGGAGATCGCATCCCACAGAGAAAGAAACGCTCAAGTTGTTGCCTGTTAGAAGATGCTATGCTGAGCAGAGGAGACATTATACTCTTAGAATCTCATATCGATTGCAAGAGGAATCGTGACTGTTCTCCCATCTTGAGATCATATCACACAAAGGACACAATCATTCCAAACCATACATGGAAGAGCAGACCACTTCACTCATAGGAGGCGATTCTCACCCTCATCTGCAAGTAGATACTGTGTGGTTGAGAAACAACAAAATACTCAAAGCCTTCCACAAGGGTCTCAATAACGCTTGTGATCATCACTCTAATATACAATTTCGGAAACACACTACATCACTTTGTGGAGACAAATCACTCCAGTGCTGGTCTATAGGAGTACACAACTCCCGTAGCAGCAGACAAGTGGAACACTACAATTAAAGTATCATATCAGTCGGTTACTGCTGTCCTCTAAGAGGCCCTACAAGTCGCATGAAACTATACTCTGCAGATGTGACAACCACTTAACCTCTCTTCCGACAGCAGCTACCTCATCTCTTGGAGAATGCAATAACGTTAGCCCTTAACTAGAGGCAAATGGCACTTCTCTCCGAGGAGGCTACCATATGCCCATGAGGGGGCACGGAGTGTGGCCATACAAGCACTAAGAGACAAAGCCCCGACAGATCTCCAGCCTTCAGCAGCCCAGCGCCAGTCTCCTGTTTCACAAACTGGACAGGCAGTGCCAGCTCTGAAGAGCGCGCACGAGGAAGAGCCGCGTGAAAAATACTCGTGAAAGTTCAGCCGAGACGTCAGGCAGAGAAACATGTAGGAAAAGCCCAGGGCGGGAGGGTGTGGCTGCAGTCACATCGCCAGCCTTGACCGAAGCACGCCAGAAATGCCCCAACCCATCGAAGACACGGCGTGGCCGAGCAAAAGACGCCGTGCAAGAGCCAAATCTCCAGTCCGGGTGGGCGAGCCGGAAAGGAGACAGGGAGGGGACCAAAAAGCCTCTCTCCAAATGAAATGCGAGCGTTTTACCTAAAGTATGACGCGCGCAAATGAAAAGCGGAGGCGGAGCTTCCAGCCCACTTCCGAAACAAAACCGACGGCAATAGATCTCGCAGAGCGAGCAGCGCATGCGCTGCGACGCTAGGCGAGACCTAAAAAATGACTAGCGTTCTAGTTGCGTCGGAGGCTCTGCCCCCTCACCAACAACAGCAGACTCATAGGCTACAAGAACGAGGCGCGTGTGAAGAAACCCGGAAGGGTGTTGGGGGGGCAGGGGCAGGGGCCAGTGTGGTGTGAAGGCAGAGTGAGCCCGGTTGGAAGAGGACAGCGACTCTAAGGGGACAACACTAGTGCGGCAACCGTAACCAACGTAGCGGGTACACAAGAAAGGGCTGCAGGAGAGATATCAAGGAACCGGCACTACTCCCAAGGACCCGGAGAAAGGCAAGAAGGACGAGCAAAAGAGTTGCAGCTTCAGGCAAGTGGCCAGGGAAGGGGCACGCACAGTCACTTGACGGTTTGTTACACGGGCATATTTGGTGGTTACAGAATATTCCCTTGGCATGCTCCGTGGGCATAAGAGTTGTATCAGCACCTTTTGGTTAAGTTTCCTTTGATATATTCGGTCATTCGCTTTCGTGCACATTATTCATTTAAATCTCTCACCAGTGAAAGGGAGTCGTAGGAGCATGTCACGTTTGAATGGGGCTGGTGTGGAAAAACCACATTATCATCCCCGAGGGGTGTTAGGAATGGTTTCTCAAAGCCCGCCCCTAACAGGGGGATCCTGTCAGACAGATAAACACACTGTGGTGCTTTTGGTGAAAGGTTGTTATTATGACTATGGTCTGATATTATGAACGCAGAGAGGGAACTTCAGACGGAGCACTAACCGTGTGCAGCTTGGCGGCTTCTGTTGGCGACGTTATTTTATGAAAATCTAACAAATATCAACCGGCGGGTGTGGGTCGTGCCTTACCTTCCTCTAACAGTGGTGTCAGAAGTGGGATTTCCATATCCATTAACAGGAGCCAGTAACAATGGAAGACATGTTAAAGCAGCTGGCAGAGGACCAGCGACAACTGCAACTCATGGTGGAAGGACAGTCCAAGGCTGCTCAGTCATCAAATCCCAAGTACGTTCATTACAGACAATAAGTTGATCCAGGACACCTCCATAGAGACTGACCAACACTATTGCCAGCACCAAGGTTCATCCAAATGTCCCTAGTTCGGTGTTGCAGACATACCAGCGGGTTATAGATCCAGATTTTTTCTTCACCAATTTTGAAAGGGTTGCCACTACGGCAGCGTGGTCTCCAGAACAGCAGGGACAGTATGTCATACCCCTCTTATTGGGTGAGCTGCAAACAGCCTATCAAGCCATGAATACCACAGGCATAACACACTATCAAGACATCAAAAGAATCATCCTGGAGCGTCTCGGATAGGACAGTGAGTATTACAGTACAAAGTCCCGAAAAGAGAAATTTAATCCCCAGGTTAATCCCAGGGGAATATACTAACAAGTCCAGGATCTGGGGAACCGCTAGTTGAAACCTACCTCTTCCACTATAGAGGAGGTCCTGGATAAAGTCTTCCTGGAGCAATTTCTTGAGGCCCTTCCCAGTCCCACTCGAGCATGGATACAACAGCACCCCAACATCACCGTATCGGTTGCCATAGACCTAGCTTGTACCTTTCATACGACTCCTGATTTCAGGGTCAGTCAACCCCGAACACAAACTCCTGTTTCCCATAGCTGCAGATTCTCCATCCCTAAGGCTGTTTTAAAACCCCCACTGGAAAACAGGAATCTGCCCTGTCCACCAAACAGAGAAGTCCACAATGTTACCAGTGCGCAAAATGGGGGCACATTGCCCGTAACTGTCCACAGAAAGTATCCCAGTCGGAGCCCATGTTATAGGGTATTCCAGGGGTCGGGTTCTGTGGCAGCCCAGACAGGTCAAATGACAATAAGAGTAAGCCAGGAACCCACAAATGTGTTAATAGACTCCAGCTGCCGTCATTCTGTCATCAGCTGAGAACGAGTTAAATCCCATCAGTGGGGAACAGGAAAGACAATGGTTATTACATATGTTCACAGGTACAGCAAACCATATCCCGTAGCTTAAAGAGACAGGCTAAAAGGGGTGCGCGGAGACAGTATGAGTAGGAGAGATCCCTCAGTTGGTTGAGAAGAGGATACTGGGGACCGATTATGTGGAGTTTCCCCTTCTTCCAGCCTTGGCGGAGAAACAGAGAAGTAACCTAGAGTGGGTTGAGGAGACCCTTTTTTTGAATGATGACTTGGCTGAGGGTAGGTGCAAAGTAAAACAGCCACAGCAAGAAAAACAGAATAGGCTGTTTGTCTTGGCGGGAAAGACTATTACACCTCCTGTTTCTTCCTCTACAGCCAGGCCTTGAGGCGGCCACCATAGTTTGAGATCAGCTCAGAAAGACGACACCAATTTAGAGCACAAATAGTGACCGAAGGAAATGGACAGGTAGGACACTATTTCTGTGTGTCTAATGGACTGTTGTACCAAAGGGTAAGAAAACGTGATGAAATGGTTTCCCAATTGATTGTTTCCCTACCATTTAGGAAACCAGTGTTACACTTGGCCCATGGACTGGCTTGAGGGGAATATTACGGGAGAGAGAAAACCAAGGAGTATCTCATGAGACGGTTTTATTGGCCCAGGATCTTCTCAGATATACAACGATTTTGTGTTGCCTTTAAGAGATGCCAGAGAGTTCATCTTCCTCACATTCCTAAGCCACCGCTTCAACCCTTACCAATGTTCCCTTCTCTAGGGTCGGGATGGACTTGGCTGGACCACTGGTGGCGTCCGTTCATGGTTATTAGTACATACTTGTACTGGTCGAATATGCTGCACGATATCCGGGGTCATTCCCTAGTGCAGCATGACGATCAGTGCTGTTGCCCAGGCAATGATTGTTTTTTTTTTTCTTTTTCCAGTCATGTTGGTTTTCTCAAGGAGTTCCTTAATCATCATGGGACACTCTTCATGTCCTGTTTAATGGCCCTGATCTGCATGGTGCTAGGAATCAAGCATGTCCATGTACCATCAAGAGACTATCTTGCTTAGCATTATAACCGCACAATAAAGACCATCCTAAAAAACTATTGACGGACACAGGAAAAGACTGGGAATGTAGCTATTTTTGGTCCTGTTTGCAATAAGAATACATAGGTAGTCTTCCACAGGTTATAGTCCATTCGAGCAGGTCTTTGGGAGGCAGCTCAGGACTTAATTGGATATGGCAGCTGAACGGTGGGAGGAAAAGGAGGGGTTAGACTTTCTAGAGTATGCAGCCAACCTAAAGGACGGGGTTCATACTCTTTGGGACGACGTACGCCAACATATTGAAGTTGCTCAGGGGAGACAAAAGATGTATTACGCCCAAAATACAAAACTCAGGGAGTTACAGGTAGGAGACAAAGCCTTCTTTTGCCCTCTTTGGACAACAAGATGTAAGGCAAGTAGCAGGGCCCGTATGCTTTCACAGCACAGTTCAATCCGGTGACATAGGGTGGCTATGCCCCACTGTGGTTAAAAAGAGCAGATTTATCATATCAATCTACTGAAGAAGTGGGTTGGGGAACAAGTCCCAGACAGGGATTATCAACTAGTTTTGCTAGTAACTGATTCCCAGCGCCTAGAGATCTGCTTTTCACCCCCGGAGTCGAATCCAGGGGATGGGGTCGGTACAGTGTAGTCCCAATCTAATAGCCTCCCAACGTTAGAGTTTCCTGGCTTTAGTAGACAAGTATCGAGATGTGTTCTCCAGTAAATCTGGGAGGATTCCCCAAGTACGGTATGACACTGTGGCACAGTGAAAACAGGCGATCTGATTAAGTCCCTATAGGATCCCTGAAACCTGTAAGAGGGCAATGGAGGATGCGGAAAAGCTGGTAGTGGGATCATTGAGCAGTCTCACAGTGCCTGGTGTTCCCAGGTGACTCTGGTCAATGAATCAGGAGTTAGTAAAGCGCCGCCACACACCCATGAGGGTCTCAAGGCGCTGACCGGGGAGGGGGAGGCTGATGGTCCGTCTGGGCGTGTAGGTTAAATCAAAAAGCCAGGTTTTGAGATCCTACCTGAATTGGGTCATCAATGGGGATGGTCTGAGGTGGAGGGGCAGTGTGTTTCAGGTCTTGGCTGCGAGGTAGGAGAAGGATCTTCCTCCAGTTCTGGTCTTGTGAATCCATGTGATGGTGGCCAGGGCAAGTTGGGGGAAGCGGAGTTGTCTGGCGGGTACGTGGAATGAGAGGCAGTGGTTCAGATATGCTGGTCCTGTGTCGTGGAGAGCTTTGTAGGCGTGGGTGAGGAGCTTGAAGTTGATTCTCATGTTGACCGGGCCCATCTTTTTGGATTTTGTGGGGATCCATCTGAAGGTCTTTCAAAGCAGGCAGAGCATGTGGAAGCAGGAGAAGGCTACAGTGTTGATCTGGCAGTTCATTGTGAGCGAGGAGTCCAGTATGATGTCGAGGGTGCGTGAATGGTCCGTGGGGGACGGGGGGGGGAAGTAGGGGCCCAGTGCGGCGGGCCACCTGACTAGGAGTGTGGTCTCAGTGCTGTGGCTACTTTGGAAGCCGGATTGAGAGCCGGCCAGGATGTGGTTCTCTTCGATCCACTCGGAGAGTTGCGCGTTGATGGCCTTCTCGATGATCTTGGCTGGGAAGGGAAGGGAAGAAATGGGTCTGAAGTTCTTGAGGTCTGTCAGGTCGGCGGATGGCTTCTTCAGCAGGGGGTTTATCTCGGTGTGTTTCCAGTCGTCCGGGAAGGTAGGGGTTTTGATTGAGCAGTGGATGGTGCAGGGAAGCTCTGGGGCGATGGAGGTGGCTGCTCTGTGGAAGATGTGATAACCGCATGGGTCCGATGGGGCTCCGGAGTGAATGATCTTCATGGTCTTGAGTGTGTCAGATGTAGTTTAGGTTTTTACCCTTTGGTCTGCACAGGGCTCCTGCCACGTTTCAGAGGTTGATGGACTAGATTTTGCGACCCCACCTCTGCTACGCTGTGACTTACTTAGATGCCATCATCTACAGTCAGACCTGGGAACAATATACCCACCACTTGGAGGCGGTGGATACAACCCTGCAAGATGTCCGTTTGACGGTGAACCCTGAGAATTGCACTCTGGCTACTAATTCAGTCCGATACCTGGGGTACCACATACATGAGGGAAAGAAAAGACCTCAAAGTGGATAAAGTGAAGGTTATCAGACTTACCGATCAACAAAAAAGATTAGATCTTTCCTGGGATTGATCGGTTACTACCTCCGCTTCATTCCACATATTTCGGAGATGGTGGCACCCCTAACTGATCTACTTGTAAAGACCAGACCCACCCGTATCACCAAGTAGTAACCAACTCACCAATGGAACTACAATCAGTTAAAAGACATTCTGTGTTGTGTCCGGACTTCACACAGCAGTTTGTCCTACAGTCAGACACATCCAATGGAGGGCTTAGAGCAGTTTTGTCTCAAACAGATCAGATGGACCTCCTCCATCCTGTGGCTTACATAAGTAGGAAGCTGCTACCCTGAGAGACCCCACTACCCAACCACTAAGAAGGAATGCATTTCGATTAAATGGGTCATGTCAGCCCTGCAAAATTATTAGTCAGGATAATCCTTCCTCCTTACGGACCATGCACCACGGGTCTGGTTGGCTAGAAACAAAGTAATACAAAATGCATGCAGTCCGTGGGGGGGGGGGGGCGGAGATAACCTAGGCCAGGGAAACAGACAAAAGGTCTGGGATCTGATTGTTCAAAAGCAAGTGCCCTCACACACCCTTGTGGGTGTCATGCTTCATCATCAGGCAGCTCCTCGTTGGGCCAGGGTGGCAGAGAAGGGGTAGGTCACCACTTACTCAGCACACTGGAAACCTTTTGTTGCACAGCTTGATTGGTCTCTGCCATCACCTAAGGGGTCAGTAGCAGCCCGAACTTAGGTCGGGTTTTAGATATCTCCAGGTATACTTTACTATGAATTTTTCGTTGAATGATTGGTGTACCTTTTGCTAATGTTACATACATTTACCCAAACCACAAGTAGATTAGGTTTCATTTTCCAGTCTTGAAGAATTACCGGGATCAATAGTGACACTCGAGGCAAGAAATATATGTACACACACACACACACACACACACACACACACACACACAGGCGCACACACACAGGCGCGCACACATGCACACACACACACACACAGGCGCACGCACACACACACAGGCGCACGCACACACACACAGGCAGGCACACGCACGCACACAGGCAGGCACACGCACGCACACACACACGCGCACACACACACACGCACGCACGCACGCACACACGCGCACACGCACACACGCACACACGCGCACACGCGCACACGCACACACGCACGCGCCCCCGTCTCCCCCCTTTATAAGCTGGATAGGACCATCACCTCAACATTCAGCTATCCATTGCTTTCGAATCATAACAAGAGAACCCACCTATTAATTTAATTGGATCTCTCTTAGCAATTTTTAAATACCACTAATTCACATTACACCAATCTACACAGAGCACCTCCACCTTACATCGGCATCTCTTGCTCATAAGACCTCCGGCAAAGACCCTCCCCCCAAGGGGCCCGATGAAGAAGCATGACACCCACAACGGTGTGTGAGGGCTCTTGCTTCTGAGCAATCAGATCCGCAGATCTGTTGTCTCAGTTTCCCTGACCTAGATCCTCCCATGCTTCCCTCCGCCAGGAACTGCATACTTTTTGTATTACATTGTATCCTATGGAGCCTGTATGCTGGACCTTAAAGCACTCCTAGTCCCCCTCTATGTTTGGCTAGAAACAGACACTAACTCCAGGGTGTTGCGTTGGTTTTTAGCCCTCTAAACCCATTTCATTCCAGGCTCAACATCACCCCGGGAAACTGCAGAGCAATGCAGATTGCCTGTCCCGAACTACTGTCTCTTCATGGCCCGATCAGCCATTCCTTGATTGGATGTAATGTGGCAGGGCTGGTGTAGCTGACCCTGGCGAAGAACCCAGGGGCATTGCAGAAACATCAACTAGCATCCTAGTTGTGTCGGAGGCCCCAGGCCCTCACCAGAGGCGGGAGACTCATAGGCAGCAATAAAAAGGGCAGGAGGCGGAAGAACTAGGAAGAGGGCCGATGGTGCGTGAAAGAGGCGAGGGAGAGCAAGTGAGTCGGGGAGGAGGAGGAGGAGGACAGCGACCATAAGGGGCCGCAAAGGCTGCAGCACCCATGACCAACGCAGCGCAGACTCACGATTGGCATCTACTGGCGCGATGGAGGAGCAATACCAAGGAGCCGGCGATTCCCAAAAGGACCGGGGAAAGGCGAGAAGGATGAGGCAGCTGCGGCTCTAACAGAGTCGCAGCTTCAGGCAAGTGACCCAGGAAGGGGCTTGCACAGTTGGTTTGCGGTTTGTTACTCAGGAATATTTGGTGGTGATATATATCCTTGTCATGCTCTGCGTGTATAACACAGTTGTATCAGCACCTTTTGGTTAAGTTTCCTTTGATATTTTTGGTAATTAGCTTTCGTGCACAGTATTCATTTAAAACCCTATAATCCAGCATCCCCTACAACTGGGAATTTCAAGATGGCTCCCACAAAACTCTGTCGAGGGAGAGGATGAACGGAGAGTATCGACGAGACGGGAGAGACCCTACCGACGACGGGATTCGTGGTGCCAGGAGGGGAACCTGATTGAAGGAGAAGGAACCGAGGAAAACACCGAGACCCAGCCTAGATGCAACGCTCGTATATCCAGCTTTCCCTAGGAGGGAGAGGACGCTGCAATACCCATTGCCGCCGTCCAGGAGGACCATGGCTTCAGGCAAGTTCAGTTCTTTCGTTTCCTTTCACTCAGGAGTTGGCGGGGAGTCAGAAAGACTGTACACCCACACAGATCTGACTAGAAGAGCACCCTTCCCCTTTCACAACTGGTGACGGCATGGTGATGGGAAGTTAGGTTACTGGCTGTTCGCCCATTAGGACTGACATTTTTTTGGGTTGTTTTCATACTCCGAGGGACGAAACTCCTGACAGGATCAGGACTTGGAACAAGACCAGACCGGAGCATTTCTGAGACGACGCTCTCCCCGCGACCTGAAGTAGAAAGGACATTGTTTAGGGGATTCTTAAGGAAACCCTACTGACTAGCATAAGAGATTGCAGTAAAGACTACTAAGGGTTTGATGATATTAAAAGACTCCTTTACTTCATTTACTAGTGAGAATATTTATTTCCCTCCACAAGGTCTAGCAGGAGACAATAATCCCTCACAGGTGAGAGGGAGTAGTAGGAGCGTCATGTATCTGGTGAATTCATGTCACACTTTAACGAGGTTGGTGTGGAAAAACCCCATTATAATCACCATGGGGTGTTACAAGTGGTTTCTTAGAGCCCGACTTGAACAGGGGGATCCTGTCGGAGAGATAAACACACTGCGGTGCTACTGCTGAAAGGTTGTTTTTATGACTATGGTCTGATATTTAAGGCCTCCAACTTGTGTTTCCCTGAGGGTGCCGTCTAACCACTAGGGAAGCAGCAAGAGGAAGACTCTACGAACGTGGAGAGGGAACTTCAGACGGAGCACTGGGCGTGAGCAGTTTGGCTGCTTCTGTTGGATGATGTTATTTAATAAAAAATCGTACATATATCAACCGGCTGGTGGAAGTCGTGTTCTACCTTCCTTTAACAATTACCAAGTATTACATATCTACTATCTACTTCATAGACTGCTTCACAGCATGCAGAAGGGTGACACTGAACAGTCAGAGTTACTGTAGTCTCCACCACTTTTCTTCCTTTGGAACAGCTCCATCCGCAGGCCTGTTGGAGAAGTGACAGCTTGTCACAGTTCCTTCAAGTAAGTCGAGTGAGCTGCTTTTGAGAAGGGAGGTCTTTGGCTCACTGGGTCCTTGATTTTATTAGGTAGAGTGGGCAGGAAATTAAGGTATGCATCCTTCTGCACAAAAATGCAGCAAAACACCCAATTGTGTCCTGCAAAATTTATTGCTTCAGTGAAGCAACATTTTCTATGACATGCAACAATATCCTGGAGGCCCGGATCGCCATTAGGTTTACTTTTTGTTATTAGTAGTGGCACTTTTTATTAGTAACCCAGTTATTTACTAGATCAGATCTACTCTATTATAATGATGTTCAACCGTTAATAAGAAAAAGGCCGCCTCTTGTCTTCATCTCCTTTGTCGCTAGTAGTATCATTTTTTTTTATAACTAATTTTATTGAAATTTATATAAAGTTTTACGGCAAGAAACAAGTTCACAAAACAGAAATCGTGTACAGGAAATGACATTGCAGGAACGGACAACAGTATAGCCAAACTGCATGAAATTACAAAGACAGTCCAAATAGTAACACCATTTACCTCCTATTCGGTCGCGCTTCTGAGGATAGTCACTAGCCAGAAAACCTGACTTTTCCTGATGTGCACGCCAGCCCTGATAGTTGGTGGAGCTCGCTGCTTCCAGACGTGGGTTAAATACCTCTTGGCGACCAAATAGGCCACCCCCAAGGTCCTCCACCAGCCTCAACAGTACATTACGAGAAGTGAATTCCACTGTGCGGCCCAGGACAGAAGAAAGCTCTCGGCCTATTCCCTCCCAGTAGGGCCTCAACGCTGGACAGTCCCATACCATATGGAAAATAATCATCTGCCTGAAGTACACACCTCGCGCACACGGCAGAGGCATCGGGAGATAAGCACTGCAAAATGCTGAGGGAGAGGTATGTGGCGTGTAGATAATTGAATTGGACCATATGAAGTCGTGCTGAAATCGCCAACTCATGGGGCACCATGCAAGCCTCAACCTTTATCCAGTTCTCCCACCTACGTCTTCCACTGATGCTCAACACGGTCAAGTCCATTAGGGGCGTTGTTATATTCCATATAGGTACCATAATATAGGCCTCAGTAATTTCATTACCTTTCACCTATTTTCTTCCCTACATTACACTTGTCACGGTTTACAAGGACTGACCTTTTACCTAGATACGACACTTCATTCAGAACGCGGGTTTTCCCTAGTTCGAAATCTCATACATTATGCATGAGGATTCTTGGAAGCATGACTACCATCTCCTGTATAAAATCTATGTATAAAGTTCATGCCCGATGTCATCCTTAGGCCGACATAGTAATACAGCAAGGTAGGACCCCTGGGGAGACCTATGGGTATATATACATCACATCTTGCTAAGAGAGACCGAGGAGACAGACTTCCCGGCCAACACACTGACCAGAGACGCTGAGGTTCCTGCATGCAGACACTCCAGCTCGCAGTGGTCTAAAACATCCCTTGCAGGGTGTCCAACTCGAGACCACAGTCTCTCACTTCAGGTAATGGGGTTGACTAAATCCTAGAGGGATTTTTGGCTTAACACATACAAACAGGCTAGGTACATTTAGGTACATCTAGTAAGGGAGACATCGTAGGAGTACGCAGCTTTTATCATGTGTTTTATATACTCGTATGTATTCATGATTATTATAAAATGGTAGAACTATACCATCCATTTACCTTTATAGTACTGCTAATCATTTATATCTTATACTGTCTAATGGTTGTTGCAGCTCATATATTATACACCAGAGTAACGACTGTTCAAAAATTAATTATTGAAAACGCCCAGCCTGTTTATTCTGTGCATCTCTTTGAGACAGACTAAGTAAGCACGAGTGACTGAGCGAAAGGTAGTACATTGTTTCCACGGTCCTGAGGGATCAGGGTTGTCATGTTCGATGGTTGCCAGGAACTATTCTCTCCTTGGTAAGAGGAGATTCTAGTGGCACTGTGCGCTAGTTGGTACAAAAGGCCAACATACCCGGTAGGGGTGTTCAGAGTCAGTCTGAAACCAATCCTACAGTGTATGTTGTCTAAACGCGCAGATCCTGTACACTTTTTATAGGAACTACACGACAGGGTGGATGACCCTTGAACAATAAATCTTGGAGATCGCTCCCCTACCCAGACTACTGTCGGTGGAATTCTTGATTTCCAGTGCCCCCACAGTATCCAGATTGGGCAGCCAAGATAAGGATATGGACGTTTAGCCATAGGCTCTTTTAGAGCTCCCAAGCCCACCTTACATCGACATCGGAGAATCTTCAGATATTCTGGATTTGGACCCATCAGGCTTCATTTCTCTCAGCCTATTAAACTGTCCTGAATTTAAAAAAGCATGGAGGATTCTTGATAGCTCATCTTCGGCTCCATTATCCTTAAATCGTACATTTCCAGGAGACCGATGAACAAACTCGCCAGCTGCTTCGACCTACTGGGATCTCTTTTTCAACATGATTACCCACGGACATCTATTTAGTGTGCCTTCTCTGGTAGTCCCCTTACCCCCATTGATACATTACCAAAAGATACCACTGTGCCCTGAAGAATGTTTTGGCCCTTACTGAAACACGCATCGGCACTGGTTCATGGTGCAACATGAACATTTGTAATCCTTCAAAGGAATCAAGTATAAAGAGTAGCCTCATTGATATATAAAGTGAACACACAAAATAGTGGTTTATCACAAGCTAACTACCTTGGGATAAAATATACATGATACCTGTGGTCTGACTTTTTGATGGAAATACAACCCTCTATGTGAACTTCTAACAGTTATATGTGCCATTTCTGTTCTCATTCCTGTTGTCCATGTTGATGTACATATGAATTTTCACTTTTAATGGTTTGGCTATAGATGTGGGATGAGTGAGTTTGAAGAGTGAGTGACTGGGTTTGAATGTTGTGGGGTGAAAGAATATTTAAGGGGCATAATAAGATTAAAAAGAAAAAGGTATATAAAAAAACTATTTTGTGATAGGTCTTTGGCACATTTATTACTTTACTAACTATTTATTATATATTAAATTGTTTGATATGACATTTCAATGGTCCAATAAAATACAAAGGACCAACAGTATGATTATATGTATTCATTGAACTCTCGATCCATGCCAGGCCTGGTTGAATCTGTTAAATTAGAGCGAGATATTTCCGTGTTACATTAATCTTTGGCAGGTGGCAATTTGTTCCCCCCTTTTGGGTGATTCTTTTTTTCCCCACTACCCAGATGCCCAAAGAAAATCTTTGCCTCGAGCGGACTGTATTCAGGTAGAGACGTGTCAGAGAGCGTGAGCCTGCAAGGCATGGCGTAGTTTGAAATACCGAAAAAGCAGAGAGTTGGAAAGTGAGTACCGAGACCTCAAATCCTGAAACGTCCAAGCTGGCCCCCTCTAAAGACATACCCCAGGGTAAGAGATAGCAATCCGGTCCCAAGGGGCAAAGCTCTCCAGAGTAGGGCGCTGACACAGCCATGTTCCACGCCACAAAGGAGTCAGTTCAGATAGCCAACGGTCCCAACCGATGAGCCGGAGGCACCCGCGTCCAAGAGGGCAGTGTGGTGGGCAGACGTGCCCCATACAGGAGATCAAGCAGACCATCCAAGCTCAATGAATAAATCTCCAAGTGGTACGCCGGGCTCTCACACCCACCCGTAAATCATTCATTAATCAGTACCAAGTGGGCTGCGAGGTAGTAAAGGTATTATGTCCGATAGACCTAAACCACCATCAAGGAGGGAATTGCACTGGGTCTGAAAAGCCACCCTGTGCCTGCCACACACCCACACAAAGTTGGTGATCTTGGAGTTCAAAGAATAAAACCATTTGCGAGGAATGGGGTAGGGGTAGTTACCCAGGACATATAAATAGCGCACAAGACACCATCTTAAAGAGGGTGGATTTTGCAAAAACAAAAGAATATCGTCAGCATATAACACGAGGCGGTCCTCAAAGCCACGTCCTCACTGCCAACCCCAGATCTGCACATCGCAGCAGCTAAGTCGTGCCAGGGGTTCTATCGCCACAGCGAATAGCAGTGGAGAAAGTGGACAACCCTGGTGCGTGCCGTGCTCAATGGGGAATACGGAGGAAAGGACCCCGTTCACCCAGAACCAAGCAGTTGGGGTGCATTAGAGAAGACACACCATGCGACGGAACACCTCCCTCAATCCAGCCCGCTGGAGGACCCGGTCCAAAAAATCCCACGATACTGTGTCGAAGGCCTTGATAAAGTCAATTAACAGGAGAGCCAAGGAACCCTCAGTGTCTTGCAACTGAGAAAGCGCGGCATGAACCATCCCGACAGTGGCGCGTGCTGCGACCCGGCATGAATCAGATGTGGTACAGCATGCGCAAGCCGCGTCGCTAGAACTTTCGCATAGATCTTAATATCATTATTAATGAGGGAGATCAGACAGTAGGTAGAACACTGATCACGGGGAAGGCCCTTCTTAGGCAAGACTAAAATTGTGGCGCAGTGTAAATCAGGCGGAAAGGACCCGCACAACATCGCAGTTGTATAGAAGTTCAGACCGCCATGGCAGAGCTTCATCAAGGACAGAATCCGCTCCAACTCCAGCAACTCTAAGGAACTCTTCAGCATCATACAAGAATTCACCAAACCCCCCCAGCTAAACCTCGGACGTCCCTCCCTCCCAGGATCTCTGCAACTAACTCGGCTCCTTCTTCCATTACAAGATCAGGACTCTTTACGACAACTTCGACTAACAGAACCAAGGCGCAGACACAACACCAGCCACCAGCCGACCATCACCGCCTGGACCCCTGTCACCACAGAAGACACCACAAAGACCATGAGGAGCATACACTCAGGAGCCCCAATTGACCCCTGCCCGCCGCACATCTTCCACAGAGCCACCTCTGCCATAGCACCTGAACTACAACATGCAATCAACTGCTTCCTCGAAACAGGCAGCTTCCCCGACGACTGGAAACGCGCAGAAGTCAAACCCCTCCTCAAGAAGCCCTCCGCAGACCAGACGAGCCTCCAGAACTACAGACCCGGGGGCGTGGCTAGCAGCCGATGAAGATGGCCGCCATCTAATTACGCTGCTCTAGCTGACAGCGTACAAGCCCGCAAAATCTGGCATTATCCGATGTTCTGAGGGCCCCCCTGAGTGGGCAGCTGTGTGGGAACGCGGAGGCGTCCTGGCGGTGCTTCCAAACTCTGCGGCCGTGGACTAGAGAGCGAGTGAGAGGAGGATCGGGTGATCGGCATGCGACGACAAGATGGCGCCTCCCCGGAGCTCCTAGGACGCAGGAGACCCACCGCTCTGGCTACACCGCGGTGATTGGGGACGGCCGCGCAGAGCAACTGCCACCCACGACTCCATCGACTCTCCAGGGGTCGGCTAGGTGACGGGGCACGCTACTTGAAGAGCGGGAGGCGCTCACAGCAGACCCGCTACGCGGAGCACCGGCAGGCAAGTGACGTCGCGGCTGAGAGCTTATACACCGTTCCGGGTCACCGGGCTGAGCGGCATCAAAGCTTGGCACCGGTGGGTGCGGGAGGCGGCATGGAGTTCTGTACTTAGGCCATAAGTGCAGTGAATATAGGCGGACTGCCTGGAAGTCGGCGACGGCGATCCCCTCCCCCACCCAGTGTGCGCGTTGGCGGTGTCTCCCGGGGCTGTGCAGCGGCGACCGCCTGCTCTACGGGCTACAAGCACCTAAGTGGACGAAGCCAGTGGGTGGGGCAGCAGTACGGAGCTGCCACATTGCGGAGGGCACCCTGCTTATGGTCCAGTGAGTGTTCATCCCTCATTAGTGCCCCTGAGAAGTGTGAGACCCGTGGCTCTGAAGTGACGCTGGGGAAGGCGAGAGCCACTCCTGAGAGGCTGAAGTGGGTACCTAGGCGTGCTGGCTGCAAGGGAAGCACCCGTGACTGCAGAGACTTATTGCTGACAGACCGCAGGTTGGGCCATGGGTCGAAACAAAGCAATGGGGCCTGGACAGGCTAATCACATCGATAAATATACAGTGGCCATGGGTCGCGACGAAGGTGCGACAGGAGGGGGTCTGCAGGAGGAATCAGACGACCAGACCCCGGACCCCTCTTTGAAAGATATCATGAAGGCGATCAGAGTTGAAGGGCACCCTGGAGCCGAAGCTCGACTCAGTCTTCCGAGGAGGTGAATCTTCTGCACGCAGACCTATGGTAAATCTCGGAGAAGGTGTCCACGGCAGAGGTGGGAATTGGGGGCTTACAGTCCAAAACTAAACGTCTCGAAGACCAAGTTGCCATTCTCACCAAGAACAAACATTTACGCCCAGCTCGAACACCAGGAAGGAAGGGCCCGGCGCAACAACATTCGCGTCGTTGGGGTGCCGGAGGGAATGGAGGGACAGTCCATGGACCTGTTCTTGGAAGATCTGATTTTAAACCACCTGAAGCCCAAACGCTTGTCAAACTTTTTTTCAGTAGAACATGCTCACAGGGCTTTGGGGGGCAGGCCTCGCCCTGGAGCGCCCCCGCACACTATTATAGCCCGCATCCTGAATTTCAGGGATAGGGATGCTATACTACACGAGGCACGCATGCATGGCGACCTCCGGCACGAGAATGCCACCATCCGTTTTTTCCCGAACTTCACGCTTCACGTTCAGCGTCAGAGGCGGTCTTTTGACGCCGTTAAGAGAGCTCTTCGGGACCAGAATGTGAAGTACATGATGCTTTTTCCAGCCAGACTCAAAATAATGGACGAGGGGAAAACATATTTCTTCGACTCACAAGCAGAAGCTAGCGATTGGCTGGAGGGAAGGCGTACTGTTTGTCGCAAAGGAGGGAGCAACCGATCGGCAGCGGAAAATGGCCGCGGTGGGACTGAGCAAGAGGCGGAGCGGACATCTGGTGGCCAGGCGCAGCGGCAGCGGACAGATAAGTGACTTGTGGGGCACACCTCGTACCACTGGAACTGTTCTATTCCCTAATGTAAACGTGGAAGGGCATACATTGGGGTCTGGGAGTGTTGCTGTGAGAAAGGGGCCCACTCGCAACTGGGACCAGTGATGCTTAACAGACTCCCGCAACGTATGGCCCCCTCGCCCTTTCCTTTTCTATATGTATGGACAGACTGCCTCTGTGATTTCTTGTGTAGGGAGGCTTCAGTATTACTTTGTATGGGCTTGACATGATTCGTTAGCAGACAGGTAGTACTTCATGCTGGAGGCTAGCTCACGGCTCCCCACGCAGGTTTCTTTCTACACTGTTTGGGCGACAGGCACTCTGCACGTTTGGGAGGTGGGAGGTTGGGGGCTCACCCAGCAGGGTTGCAGGGAGGGGGGGGGAAGGGGGGGAGTTGGGTTTCTTGTTTGACTTGTTGGGGAGGGATGGGGACCATGCTCAAGACCAAGATATCCAGGAGGTACAGGAGGTTGACACAAAGAAAACCTGGGTGGTGAGGAGACACTCATATTATTCACCCTGCTCGACGTCATGGGCGACCTAGCTAGTATACGGATATGGACCTGGAACGTGAATGGTCTGGGAAACAAGATCAAACGCACATTAGTCATGCAGCACATTATGAGGAATATATGACGATACTTCGCAAACTAAAACAACGCATACTTTTACAACGTTGTTTTTAGTTTCGCAAGTACCGTTACAACGCATTTTTCTATAACGCATACTATTACTTCGCATTTGCTTAAAAATGCATATGAAATGTCTTTACAACGGATCCCAATTCCCCGCATAGATTTACAACGCATTTTTCTTTTAAATAACCCCCCAACACTACGCTAATTTTTACATCCATATACACTACCATACATAACACATACTGCACAACACTACCCTAAAACACTACCCTACACTAAACACTACCCTAAACCCTAAAACACTACCCCAAGCACGACCCTGCCCCTACCCCCAGTCCGCTCCCTACACTGAAATACTACCCTGCACGACCCCCCCCCCCCGACACTACCCTAAACCCTAAAACACTACCCTACACAAACACTACAAGTCTACCCTAAAACACCACCCCAAGCACGACACTGCCCCTACCCCCAGTCCGCTACCTACACTGAAACACTACCCTGCACGACCCCCCGACACTACCCTAAACCCTAAAACACTACACAAACACTACAACACTACCTTAAACCTAAACCCTAAAACACTACCCCAAGCACGACCCTGCCCCTACCCCCAGTCCGCTCCCTACACTGAAACACTACCCTGCACGACCCCCCCCCCGACACTACCCTAAACCACTACCCTACACTACAAGACTACCCTAAAACACTACCCCAAGCACGACACTGCCCCTACCCCCAGTCCGCTCCCTACACTGAAACACTACCCTGCACGACCCCCGACACTACCCTAAAACACTACCCTACACTACACAAACACTACAACACTACCCTAAACCCTAAAACACGACCCTGCCCCTACCCCCAGTCCGCTCCCTACACTGAAACACTACCCTGCACGACCCCAGACACTACCCTAAACCCTAAAACACTACCCTACACTACACAAACACTACAACACTACCCTAAACCCTAAAACACTACCCCAAGCACGACCCTGCCCCTACCCCCAGTTCGCTCCCTACACAAACACTACCCTGCACGACCCACAACACTACCCTAAAACCAAATACACTACTCCTCAAACATAAACCCTTTAAAATACACAGCCCATCTTACCTCTCTCTCCTCGGTGCACGTCCCTTGTCCCTTGTCCTCGGCTCCAAGCGTTGTCAAAGGACAGCAGAAGTGCCCAAAAAGCCCCCAGCCAGCGCACAGTAGCCTGCAGATCAGCCCCGGGCACGCCCTCTGTCTGCAGCCAGCTTTGCCTCTTTGCGCCTGTGAGATCAGCTGCTTTTTGACGAGGGTGCTCTGAATTACGGGGGTGCCGATATGAGTGCGGGGGTGCCTGGAGCCCCTCGTGCCCCTGCTTCGATGCTGTGGTCACCAGGTCACCTTCCACCACGCCGTCTTGCGGGTCGGGCACCACTTCCGGTGTTTGCCTGGTGGAGGACATCACAGGGGGACAAAGGATTTGGATAGCACTGCAAAGGCTCTACGCATCTCCATCCGTGGAATTATTTATTTTCCGGGTTTTGAGGGAGGGGGGGGGGAATCAGAAGTGAGAGCTGTGGGGACATAGGGCTTCAGACCCTGCCCTCACTCCTGGGTTGAGACCCCTCTATGGTGTCTGTTTACCCCACAGCTGAGGCCGCCTCCGCCCCACTGCCGTCATCGCTGCCTCCACGCATTACAACGCATGCGTTGTAACAGCGCATGCGAAGTAATAACATGCGTAGTAAAGGCTACGCGTTGTTACAGCGCATGCGTTGTTACACTTGCGTTGTAATGGTATGCGAAATACAAGTTGCGTACTAATGGCTGTTTACCCATTAAGAGGCATTCCCCAGACGTTGTTCTGATCCAGAAATCGCATTTGCGAGGGAGTAAATGCAAGGCATTAGATCGTTTTTGGTACAAAATGGTAGCCCACTCTGGATTCTCGTCTGGGGCTGTGGGGTGGGTATCCTGACACGTAACACGTTGCCCCTAGTTATCACAGGCACCTGGGCGGATGATGCCGGCTGTTTTGTTGCGGCGGCGGGTAAATGGGAGGGGCGCCTGATAATATTGTGCTCTTGCTATATACCCCCGGGTCTCCATGCGGTGATTTTCCCGAAGTTTAGCTCATTCCTCACTGACCTCCCACTGGGCACGCTCCTGATAGGTGGGGACACGAACGCAGTCATGAACCCGGAACTGGACCAGTCTGGCTCCCATGCGGGCCGACAAGGAGAACGCGGCCTGGCGGACTTTGTCATGGCCATGGGCATGGTGGATTTGTGGCGGGGACATAACCCTCTATTAAGGCATTATACGTACTATTCAGCACGCCACGGCTCCTTCTCTAGAATAGACATTTCTTCACACGCAACGACAAGGTGGGGGACTTCCTTAACCCTACACACATGGCGAGGGGTATCTCGGACCACTCTCCGGTGTGTGTCACTCTTAAAGGCCCGTCTCTAGATAAGGCTACATTCCCAAGAACAGATCCCTGGCGCCTGCGAGACCCAACGCTTAGAGACAAACTCCGAGAGGGCTCGGAGCTCTATTTTAAAGACAATACGGGGTCAGTGGACTCACACACTACTCTATGGGAGGCCTACAAGACGGTATTACGGGGTCAGGCACAGGCGCTGATCGGGGCTCAAAAAAGAGAGGAATCCCTGCAAATTCGGTTACTTGAGCAAGAAATTACTCAGATGGAGGGTGACGGGGCAATGTTCTCAAGTGCTGACCTGAGACACGAGCTGGCGCTGAGGCAACGGGACCTGCGGGCCCTGGCGGATGGCGAGGCACGGGCATAGGCATTAGCGACGCAACACTGTTTGTATGATGTGGGGGATAAGGCTTTGAAGCTCCTAGCATGGCTAGAAAGACGCGAAAGGGAGAGATCGTGGGTGACGGGTGTACGTGATATAACTGGGTCACTTCAAACTACAAGTAACGACATAGTAGAAGCTTTCGCCAAGCATTTTGAGAGTGTCTATGCACCGGTGTGCACCAGGTCGGAGGACGACTGTGCAGAATTCCTAAGGGACTATGCCCTGCCTACATTGTCGGGGGAGGCACGTGAAGTGCTTGACGCCGACCTCACGGAGGAGGAACTGGGTAGCGACCTGGGTTCCCTGAAATCCGGAAAAGCACCGGGTCCGAATATGCTCCCAGTCGAGATTTATAAAGGGCAGGCCTCTGTAATAATACCCCCGCTCCGAAACATGTTGATTGAGGCGCGAGAGCAGGGGCAACTCCTGTCGGACCAGCGGGCAGCCACGATAGTGGTAATCTACAAAGCCGGAAAGCCGCTGGATCAGTGTAGTTCCTACCGTCCTATCTCCCTTATCAATGTGGAGGCCAAGGTTCTGGCCAAAGCTCTGGCAGACAGGCTAGTGTCTGTCATCGTGGAGTTGGTCCATGTGGACCAATCAGGGTTTATGCCCTGTAGAAGCACCCGGCATAATCTTCGGAGACTCTATGGCATACTCCATAATGCTAGCAATCCTGAGGCCCAACAGATGGCATTGATGGCGCTGGACGCGTCAATGGCGTTTGATAGCATCGAGTGGCCCTACTTGTTCATGGTGCTTCACAAGCTGGGCCTATACGAGGCACCCACAGCTAGGATGCGTGTGAACGGGGCGGTATCGAGATCCTTTCAATTGCAAAGGGGCACCAGGCAGGGGTGCCCCTTGTCCCCGCTCTTGTTTGCCCTTGCGCTGTAGCCGTTGGCACAATGGATCCGGAGGGACCCAATGATATGGGGCATAGTGGCACCAGGGAGGTGGGAAGAGCGAATCTCGCTCTATGCTGATATTGTCTTGTACCTTGCACGACCTTACCACTCGATGGCACGAGTACTACATATCTTCTTACTATTTGGTAGCTACTCGGGTTACAATATCAACTGGTCCAAGTCGGTGATCTTTCCACTGTTGGGTCCCCCCCCCCCCGGGTTCCGGTGCGGTGTGCGGCCCCAGTGGTGTCGGAGGGCTTCAAATACCTGGGTATCCACGTTACGCGGGAACAGAAGGCGTTCCTGGGCAGGAATCTTGGGCCCCAAATGAGTCGCCTCGGCGCTGTAGTCAGCCACTGGCGTACCCTTCCGCTTTCACTCATGGGTAGGGCGGCCCTATTCAAAATGATGACACTACCGCGCCTCCTTTATGTCCTCCAGAACACCCCATACCCGGTCGCTTCGACAGTTTTCAAACACGTTGTTGTGGCAGGGGGGTTCACCAAGAATCACGCTGCACAAGCTACAGAAGGGAGTGTACGATGGTTGCCTGGCAATCCCCGACATTCGGCTCCATTACTGGGCCTCGAAGCTACAGGTCATTAACGACTGGGTGTACGCGGATATGGAGGAACCGGCTTATAGAGCAGATAGACCCGTCATGCCGGCAAGAAACTGTGAGCCTCTCCTATACTCCCGAACGTCCCGATCGGAGTGACCAGGGCATACCAAAGTGGTGATACAGTGCTGGAGAGAGGCCAATGAATTACTAGGCTGGGCAGGGAAACTGACTGGTAGAACCCCGTTGTGGGTGGGGGATCCTTTGCATGAAGTAGCATTCAAAGGGTGGAAATTGATAGGCATCGAGTATTTGGGAGATGTATGGAAAGGAGACTCCTCTCACCTTTGAGGTACTCCAGCGGGAATATAATTTACACCAGATCCAGAGATATCAGCACCTGAGGCTCGTACATGCGCTGCGCACCCACATTCATAGTGGCACTTCTGTTCCAGAGTATTTCCCATTAGAGGATAGGGTGTTACTAGACCCAATTGTTGAGAAACCGGCCTCCACAATCTATCGTAAGTTGTTAAATAATGTGCCAGACCCCCTAATGGCCCTCCGAGAAACATGGGCTAAAGACTTGTGATCTATAGATGAGGAGGAGTGGCAGGAGGCAATCCAGAGCCCAAGAGAAATCGCAGTTCGCTCCTGATTTAGGTTGATACAACTCAAGATATTGCACAAACATACTACCCTCGTACTCACCTCTACACATGGGGCAGGATCCCTACAGCGTTGTGTGTCAGGGGATGCCAGGGGGAGGGAACCTTCGTAAATATTTTATGAGAATGTCCAGAGATTGCTAGATACTGGCAAAAAGTCACGGATACTATGTCCAGGGTAGTGGGAGTGACGGTTCTCTTAGATGCAAAGTGGTTGCTACTAATGATTAAAGGTGACTCTGACTGGTCCAGGTATGAGGGAATATGGTTGGCTCTTGCAGCAGGGATTGCGAAGTGGAACATTGCCAGGGGGTGGGGGGGCGCCTCTGTCTCCGACGCTGGAGGAGTGGAGACGGGACCTCGATTGGTGTCAGCGCGCTGAAGAAACAGTCTACAAAAGTAGGGGGTGCGTCAAGAAATGGGAAAGAATATGGGCGCCCTAGCGAAAATACAGAGGACTGAACATGGGAAGCTGAATCTCATTGGGGGTTTTCTAAGCCTTATATCCACACGTGAATGTATTATTATGGTAGTAATGTGTCCGCCTCACTGTGTACCATTAGAAATGCCTATTGTATTGTATGATCTCTTGAGCAATGTTAATAAAAAGATTTATAAAAAAAATTTTTTTAAAGAACTACAGACCCATCTCCCTCCTCCCCTTTGCTGCCAAAGTCACCAAGAAGATCATCAACATCCAGCTCACGAACTTCACAGAATCCAATTCGATCCTCGACACTTCTCAATCCAGATTCCGCAGCAACCAAAGCACCGAGACCGCCCTCCTAGCCGCCACCGACGACATTCGCACTCTCCTTGACCAAGGCCACATGGTAGCACTCATCCTACTGGACCTCTCAGCAGCCTTCGACACAGTCTCCCACCGCACACTAGCCACCAGGCTCCACGACGCCAGCATACAGGGAACTGCCCTAGACTGGATCCGCTCCTTCCTCGCCAGCCGAACTCAAAGAATCAGACTCCCGCCCTTCCACTCCGAACCCACAGATATCAGATGGGGAGTGCCCCAAGGATCCTCACTCACCTGCACACTCTTCAACATCTATATGGCCCTGCTCGCAACCATCGTCAGAAAACACGGACTCCGTATAGTATTCTATGCCGACGACACCCAGCTCATCCTCTCCCTCACCAAGGAACCAGACATCACCAGACACAGCTTCCAGGAAGGAATGGAGGACGTTGCATCCTCGATGAGAAGCAGCTGCCTGAAGCTCAACTCGGAGAAGACAGAAGTACTCGTCCTCGGGTCCACCCCCTCCGCGTCAAATGGCGGTCATATTACAATTCATTCTAAGCATTTGCCAGGGGGGTGCTGATCTGGTTAAGAGCAGGGATCCCAGTCCAGCACACGGGAGACTGGCCCAACCCGGAGGGTCGGTACCTAGTGGTCACGGGCAGACTGGATGGCCAAGACGTGACGATAATTAATATATATGGACCTAATACAGACCACATCGCATTCCTGGACAATATATCTGGCACATTGGCGCCCTACCTGTTGCACTCCACCATCCTTGGGGGAGATTTCAATTGTGTAGCGGATCTTACGCTGGATCACTCCCACCCCCCACTCAGGGACGCCCCAGTCAACAGGACAGCGAGAGCCTTCACAGAGTGGCAGACCAGGTGGGGGTTGGTGGACACATGGAGAAAAACACACACCCGAAGGATAAGGACTACTCTCATACATACATGAACTGAACGTTCAGCTAGATAACTTTTTGTGTTCTCCTGATAGCCATGCCCTAGTACAGGGGATAGAATACCTGACGCGCAAGGTATCTGACCACAATCCTGTCCTGATGCGAATACGATGGGGGCGAGCCACCAGCCCATCCCTACCTGGCGACTAAAACCGGAGGCGCTGGAGGACCAGGTCTTTCTTGGGGACACTTGAGGTCACATAATATACTACTTCTCTGAAAATGCAGACACAACAGCGTCCAGACTGACAGAATGGGACACCTTTAAGGCAGTGATTCGGGGCCGGGGCATGGTGACATCCATTGGCGTGCACCGAACGTTGATGGCAGACGTGGAGACCGGGAGCTACGCGAATTAGAGAAACCGAGACCTGGACGCCCAGAGATCCGACAGGAGCTCCTGGACGCGAAAGAGAAGGTAGCTGCCCAGGAGAACGACAGATCTTTTGATTATAAAAAATACATGGAATGCACCCATGCGGAAAAAGACATGGCAGGTAGTCTATTGGCCTGGCTGGCTAACCCGACCCACAGAGCTAACACTATTGTGGAAGTAGCAGATCAGACCAGATATCCCCTATATAGACGGGCAGAGATAAACGGCAGGTTCCTGGAATTTGATATGACCTTATATAAGAGCATGAGGAGCAGGGAGGAGGGTGGGGATGATGGCCTTCCTTGCCCCGCTCCCCCTCCCCACCCTGACAGTAGAAAATGCGGACTTACTGGGGTCAGACATTACTGAACAGGAAATAAAAGGATTGGCCAGGGGCAAAACCCCAGGAACTGACGTGCTTCCCATCGAGTTCTATGCCTCCTATGCGGAGGAATTAGCCCCAAGACTGGCGATGCTGTATGCAGCGGCCAGAGAGGAGGGAGTCCTCCCTAGGACCAGGCGCGAGGCGCTAGTAGTCCCATTGCTTAAACTAGGTAAATCACCCAAAGACTGCTCGGTCTATAGGCAGTTATCTATGCTTAATTTGGACTTTAAAATATTGAGTAAGCTTTTAGCGACGAGACTCCTCCCCTTTAGGACTACTCTTGTCCACCCAGCCCAGGCAGGATTTATCCCGGTAGGAAATACGGCCCTCATCATTAGGCAACTGTTATCTATATTGGAGGCAAATGGGCGGAGAGGAGGAGAAGGAGCAGTCTTTGCTATTGACATAGAGAAGGCTTTTGATAGCCTTGAATGGAGGTTTTTATATGCTGTTTTGGAGCGGATGCGAGTGGGACGGGGCTTCCTGCATTGGGTACAGCTGCTATATGCCTGGCGAGGGTCGCACAATATCGGAGCAGTATCGGGTGGAGTGGGGAACGCGACAGGGGTGCCCCCTCTCCCCCTTACTGTTCACTTTGGCTATAAAGCCTCTGGCATGCCTAGCTCGGACAGGCAGAAGATACAGAGGCCTGCAGATGGGAGGGCACACTCATCACATCGCACTATATGCGGAGGACCACCTCTTGTTTCTGAATGACCTGGAAGGGGAACTGCGAGGGGCCAGGGACTTGATTGCAGAGTTTGGGGCGCTGTCAGGGCTCAAAGTAAATTGGCAGAAGTCCTGTCTCTTTCCATTGGCAGAGGACAGAGTCCCACCAGATGCATTGGGGGACCTTGTGTGGGATCCCCGCTGCCTAAGATACTTGGGTGTCAAAATGTATCATTCCCAATCAGATATTCAAGAGGGGAACATAGGAGGGATGGTGAGATCCCTAAAAGACAGAATGACCTTCTGGGGGACTCTACCTATATCAATTGCCGGCAGGGTGGCACTATTAAAGATGGTAGCTCTTCCGTAATTACTGTATTTCTTCACCATACTATGTGTATGGATACCGAGAGCACGGTTCACAGAACTGGACTCATGCATGACATCGTTCATATGGGGGACAAGCCAGCGGAGGGTGGCCTTGGCGACACTGAAGCGACAGACAGAAGAGGGGGGACTAGCCGTCCCTGACTTTGAATCGTACTATCTAGCGGGGTAACTACAGAGGTTTACGCAATGGATGGTGGGGTGTCTGACACAAGGAAGGGAAATAGGGCCTTTTACCCCCGAGCAAGACTAGCTCCTACGAACCCTTCCGAGGGTCGGGGGAGCGCCACAGGAGTGTACAAACGAGCTAAAAGTGATACAGTGATGCTGGGGTAGATGCCTCTAGAAGAGACAAACTCGAATGCCCTATTCACCAGACCTCCCAATGATGATGATACAGGTGCTGCCACATGGGGGACGATGGAGGGGCCTGGAGGACTGGGTACAGGTAGGGGCCACCAAACTGGGAGACCTGTATAGATATGGGTATCTACTGTCGTTTGAAGCATTCCAAGCAGACTGGGACATCCCCCAAGGCCAGTTCTTGCTCTACAGTGCGGTTATGGCAGCTATTAAAAAACACTGGGGGATGGGCACTTTGGAAACCAACCACCACTCCACATGTGGGTATATGGGAACGGCGGAGAATGATAAAGACGTTCATGTGCCTTTCCAGAGCGATTGGTAAGGATTCCCTCCAACCCCTGACAGCATTGAGAGACCGCTGGACGGTGGACCCTGGTATCCCTATGGAGGATAAAGATTTGGAGAACACACTGGCCAGGACCCCTAAGATTTCGAGGAACGCCTGATTCGGACGGATTAATATATATGTTCTAAATCGGGCATATCTCACCTCAGAATGCATCAACTGATATTTTCACAGAGAAGATGTGGGATGCCCACGATGTGGGGAAACCGAGGCGGACATGTTGCACATGTTCTGGGTTTGCCCAACCTTACTCACATATTGGCAGGAGGTAACGGCTGAAGTAGCAAAAATAACCGAACGGAAGGTTCCCTGTGAACCGGCGCAGTCTCCTCAGCCTAAGTCCCTACACATCTAAATCGAGGGTCACTGATAGATTCCACGACCTGGCTTTCATACTGTCCAAGTGTGAGATCACAAGACGCTGGAAAACACCAGGGGGGCCCGAAAAGCAGGATGGAGAAAGGAACTGGAATATTGGGCGGGCTGTGAGAGTAGGATCCTACTTAGGAACGCACGCAGGGGGATAGGCAAAAATCGAAAGGGCTAGAGCATGGGAAGCACTAGTAGAGAGTATGAGCAACCCAGAGACGGAATCAGGCGAATCCTCGCCCTCGGCACAATCCCGGCAGGGAAGCCCACTAGGACAAGGGATGCAACTCGCGGAGTAAAAATAAAAAAACATAAGAGAACAGACGGGGGTATAGTAGGGAAGGATTACAGCGAGAGGGACGGGAACTACTGACTTAACAGAGAAGCGACACCCCACATAACTGAATACCAACAGTGACCTGCAGTGGGAGTGCGGAAGGGGGGAGTGGTTGTGGGATTTGTTCTTGGAAAAGGTAAATAATACGCTGATGTACATGTTAATGTATGCGAACAGATGACAGTAATTTGACACAGAACAAGAGAAATGATATTCTTGAAACTGAATGTATAAATTGGAAAAGGAAATAAAGTTGTTTTAAAAAAAATTTAAAACACCGAAAAGGCAGGAAATGGGAGAGATGGTGCACTTAAGAGCAAGAGGTATTTAGCATTGCTAGATTCAAACCAATTCATTTTTTGCACAGAAAATATCTTGACTCCCCCCGCAGCAGCCCAAATTCCTGCATACGACTTGAATTTGTAGTGCAATAAAGAACAAGTTACTAATTGCAAGTCAAATTCAGGTTAGCAGGAGTCATGAGAGTCAAGACAGAGTACTGTACAGCACTGCTTACTGGGACTTATGCTCAATACAAAAAGATCAGAGAATGCAGTACAAATTTGCACTGCTGGGGCTAGTACCGACTAAAAAGAGCTTAGCAAATTCACCTAAGAGCTCCTGTTGAGGACTAATAGAAAAGAAAGACATTAGAGTGAAGGCAGTAAGAACCGATGAAGTAGCAGAAGATGTGTAACTATAGTCAGACTCAAAGAGATTAATAGTGGATCCAGAAAACATGAGGAGTCTCAGTAACATTTACCTGTCCCAGAGTAAAGTATTGGACAATAATTGAATCCTCCCAAAAAGGACAAGCATTTGCAATGCAATAGGTCTCGCAGTTACACGAGTTTAAGCTATTGGCATTGTAAATGAAAATGCCTTTATTTATGTTTTAAAAACAAAAACAAAAGGCATTGTTATTTGCAATGTCAATAGCTGAAACTCGCGTAAATGCGAGACCTATTGCATTGCAAATGCCACTGTAAGTTCTTGACTACACAGTAGATCTTTTGCAACAAGACAGATTGTGGTGTCTGGTAGGCTCAGTCTGAATTTTTTTTTTTTTTTAAAGTGTGTGTGTGTGTGTGTGTGTTGTTGAATATTACACAACATGAGTTGTCAATTCAAAGTGAAAACTATACAGAATCTAATAACCGTAGTTAAGGTAGCTATGCATCCTCGACTCCTTCCCAACGATGCTGTCAGTAATTTTTCTTTTCCAGGTGTCTTTTGTTGATTGTTAGTGGAAGGGAGACATTCACAAGCTGTATCACCATCAGCATATTTTTGCAGCTTTATTAATCTTGGTTTATAAATGGTGAAGTCGTATGAAAAATATATAGAGAGACAGAGACATTCTTTAACAGTTATCTACGGAGTTGACTTCACTTTATTATTTACCTTTAATCCGATGGCAGCAACTCACAGACTTATGTACTCGAGATGTTTCCTCCACTGCCTCAAAGAGTAAGGATAGCACTTGTGAAGAATAGCGCTGTGTAAAGTGTGGTCTGTATGCGTGATGAGGGGGCGTGGAAAAAGTTCAGCAGGGGCGGCTAACAGCATGACCTTACCTGGCGGTATTAAGCAGGGGGTGCCTGGTGCCCACTAGCTTCCGGACCTGCATGGCGATGTTGCTGAGCTCGTCGCTGAGCAGGCAACATAGACTCATGAAAGAGGTCGGGTAGCTCACGATCTTTTCGGCGTCTGACACCACTTTACTCCAGTGGGAAGCGGAGCCCTAGGATCCGGAGAAAAAGCTGAGGCTGCAGCGACCGGTCAACCCTGGGAATAGCCCAGGCCGGAGCAGGCTAAGCCGAGACATGGCCGTAACGACCGAAGCTGCAGCTGAGAGAATGTCACCGCTCTTCTCCTCCGATCAGTGTTGTGGTGCCGCTGTGGATATTGGTGTCTTTGGAAAGTGAAAGTTGGCTAATGGCTCCGCTGCAGATCCGATCTCGCTTTTGTCTGCTCCCAGCTGACTTTCTCTGTTGGAGCGGGGGTTTATTCCTCCTGTTCGGGATGACCCTGTTTAATGTCACAGACTGGGCAAGGAACGCAACAGGGTTACTGCTCCAAATCCTAGAGATGCATATCAGAGGAAACTCAGGTGCCTGCCATGGGAGCCGCCATCTTGGGAGAACCGAAATACGGCAGTGTCGCAAAACAAAGAGAGCAGCCGAAAAGAAACTGACAGGTCTCTGCAAGCGTAGTGGAAAGCGTTAGTTTCCAAGTCATTCTGGGTCACACGCTTTATCGTCCCACTCACTCTGGGCTTCACTCTCGTCAGCTTTGCGCTGCTCTCTGTCCTTTGTATGTTCTAGTATGGATTGGGCAAGATAGTATTAGTGCCCAACTTTGTATGTTTTTGTTCCCTATGACAGAATTTCGATTTTCTACGCTAGTGTGCGACGCTTTCAGCCAGTTGTAGGTTTTCAGCCAACAGCGCTGTTAACACTTGGATTTTTAAGCAAACGCGTGCATATCTCTTGTCCTGCGTGCGCGCAGACAGGGAAGGAGGGAGAGAGGGAGCGACCGCGCGTGCATATCTGTTGTCCTGTAGCGGCATTTAATGGAAGCAAACGCGTGCATATCTCTTGTCCTGCGTGCACGCAGACAGGGAGGGAGGGAGAGAGGGAGAGACCGAGCCGAGTGGTACACGTGCACATCTCCTGTCCCCCGTACGCGCACATCTGCTGTCTCTTCTGCTAAGCCGTCAGACGTACGCGTGCACATGTCCTGTCTTCCATACGCGTGCACATGTCCTGTCCCCCTTCGGCTAAGAAACCAACAACAATAGATCTCGCCAAGGCAAGCAGCGCATGCGCTGCGTCGCTAGGCGAGACCTAAAAAATAGGATAGGCGGGGTCACTATGTCGGAGTATCACCAAAAGACACGGTAGGTGTCTAATAATATGGGTCTTCTAAAAATAGGTGAGTAATTATTTATATGAAGTAGAAAGGACCGAAATCTGAATGGTAAAAGCGCCTACACCCTTTATGCACATCCTTCAGAAGTGTAAAGCGGTGAGGACGCATGCACAAGATTTCAGTAACTTATTAGCATTGCTGTCATTAGTTAAACTGGTTTTTCAAAGCACTGCTAATAAGGTCCCATTAGAATTAAGAAATTTAAAAAAAAATGTATGTTAAAGTCCCATTCCAGGGCAGGGAAGTGGACACTCATGTACTTAATGGGAACTGCCAGAGCAATGAAAGAATTGGCCAGTCTAAGCTACCACCCTTAATCATAAAATAAGATGATTTAGCACAATTCACATGAAGGCCAGATACGTCTCTATAGATAAAGAATCTCTATTAATCTGGGGACGGAGCAGTGCAGCTCATGCAAATAAATCAACAGGTCATCAGCATAGAGAAAGATTCTATTCTCCAATCCATTTGCCAATCTCAATTCCCAAATTTGAGCATCTCCCAGAAGTCACTCTGATAGTGGTTAAATGACTATGGCAAAAAGGAGTGGAGAAAGTAGACAATCCTGTAGAGGGCCCAGCTCTATTGGGAAGGAAGAGGAAAGCCCCCCCATTGCCTCCAACTTGTGCCCATGACCCAACATACTTTTTTTTCTGAAGGTCTTGGAGTATAACGATCCAATGCACAATATTGAAAGGCCTTTTCGAAATACACTAACCCCAAGCCGGCGGTCCAAAACGTTCCTAACCTCTGGTGAGGACTTTGTGGAGTCGTCTAAGACAGTGTTGAGTACTGAGTCTAGGTACGAAGCCATTTTGAACAAAATGGGTCAGATATATATATTTTTTGTTTATTGGCATTTCTTGTAAAGTTAAACAACAACATAACAGCAGCACATTGCTTGTGGACCACACGGTCAGTTAATCAAGGTTATCAGCATAGAAGGCATATTCGAGGTGATTCAACCCAACACTTGAGGCATGATATTGTCTGACAATTCACTCCCAAATCTATTTACGGATGTAAGTACCATAAGAGGGAGCACCCCTCCTGCGTCCCAGCATATTATAGGTGGCTCCACATAGCAGTATTCATATCAGGGATCATCTACATCCATCGTGCTCAACCAGCTCACAAACTGTTCCCATATGTCTCGGGGGCGGGATTGTATTGGCATTAACTCCCAGAAACCCTCCAATTGGGTCTTACAATGTGTAACATTCCAGAGCCACCCCTTTGTCGTTGGTCGGGAGGCGGCCCCCCACTGCAGAGCCACCTGTCGCTTGGCCATAAGTAAGAGCATAGCCAATAGTTTCCTCAGTTTTGGCGGGACGTCAGGGATTACACCCAGCAGTGCTGCCATCGGCGTGCAGGGTAGCTCCGGACCTATTACGTTTTTAATGTGGTGTAGTATTTTCTGCCAAAAGTTAGCTATAGGTCGGCACTGCCATGTCAAGTGTATAAATGACGCCTGGGGGGTCCCACACCGCCAGCAGTGGTCATCAGATCTCAGTCCCATCCGATGGAGTTGCACCGGAGTTCGGTATAGACGATGAATATATTTGAAGTGGATCTGTCTAAGGCGGTAGTTGGGGGACAGTAACTCTAGTTGACCGCAACTGAAATCCCACTGTTCATCCGTGAGGGTCACCCCCAGATCCGCCTCCCACGCTGCACGGGCTATTGGGACAGTAACTGGAAAGTCTCGCTGTGTAATAGTGTATATCCGAGTGATCATCTTACGGCCCGACTCCACTGTGAGAACGTTCTCAAGTGCAGGTAGTGTAGGTGGTGGGTTCGGAAATGTGCCGAAGTTGGTTCTGCAGGAAGCCCGCAATTGGTAGTACAGCAGTGTGTCTAGTGCAGAGGGAGGTGCAGGGTCGCACATTTGCTGCAATGTTAGGAAAGTGTCCCCCGGGAATAGGTCTTTGCCCAGCCGTAGACGATGTGAGTGCGCTCGCTCCTGCGCCTTGCTGTCCATAAGTGGGGGTATCAATGGGTTATTGGCCAGCGGCATGGAAGGGGCATAAAGCATGTCAGTATTTGTGCGTTTGCTCAATCCCCCCCACGCCCAGCGCAGTGCTTCTACAGTGTCCACTTCGCTGCAGGGCCGTTTGTACGATTGATAGACGACGGTGGTTAGGGGAAGTGGTGCTTCCCTATCGAGTTCGATGGCCACATGGGGCTGAAAGGGCGTGGGATGCACCCAGTGGTGCAGGAACTGCGCCTGCGCTGTAAGCGTAGAGAACAAAGTCGGGAGCCGCCAGTCCGCCCTGAGCCTGTGGCAAAGTGAGCACTTCCCAGGATATCCTAGGCTGTCCCCCCACCCACACCAAGTCGATCATTAGGGACCCTAATTTTTTTTTTTATTGCATCGTGAGAGGAACAGGGACATTTACAAATAGGTACAACAGCTTGTGCAGGATTATTATTTTGGCCACCGCTATGCGGCCAACCAGGGAGAGAGGAAGTGTTTTCCAGCAGCGCACCCTCTCCTCAATCCAGTCCACTGTCCTGCCGTAATTTGCAGTCCAAATCTCTTGTAGATCGTTGCTTATCCAGATCCACAGATAGCGCATCGGTCCTGTAGCCCAGTCAATAGGGTATTCGGTTTCAAAGGGCTGGGTCCCAGTCGTTAGGGGAATGATGACTGATTTACTCCAGTTGACCCTTACTCCAGAGAGTCCCCCGTAGCGCACCAGCTCACGAGTCAGAGGTGCAAAGTTATCTTTGGGGTCTTTCATGTATAAGGTGATATCATCTGCATACATGGACACAGTGAGACCTCTCATGGTGAATCCAATACAGAGATTTGTGTGGTGTTGCCTGATTCTGGCCGCCAGAGGTTCTGTTGCTATGGCGAATAGCAACGGCGACAAGGGGCAACCCTGTCTGGTGCCCCTTGTGATAGAGATCGGTTCTGAAATCAGGCCATTTACTCTGAGACGCGCCGTGGGCAGAGTGTAAAGCAGCTTTATCTGTTGAATGAAAAGGGGGCTTAGGCCCAGCCGCTGAAGGAGTGGAAACAGGAACCCTTCTAAGGAGTCGAACGCCTTAGTGGCATCCAAGAGTGCGGCTATCACAGGGACATGTGGGGCAAGGTAGTGTATTAGTGCAAACAGCGTCCTGAGGTTATGGGAGGTGGACCTTCCCGGTATAAAACTGGACTGGTCCGGCCGCACAATCAGGGGGAGCAACGGTTGCAGTCGGGTGGCTAGGAGTTTGGCAAAAAAGTTTGCACCCAGGTTTATCACTGAAAGTGGGCGGTACGAGTCACATTGCGAGGGGTCCTTATCAGGATTCAAAATGGTAATGATAATGGCTTCGGCATCGAGCCAGGCAACACGCCAGACAGTACAGCCTCCTGGTAAACAGCCAAGAACCGTGGCGCCAGTAGCCCAGAGTATTCTTTGTACAATTTAGCCGTTAAGCCATCCGCCCCGGGGGCTTTATGCGCAGGCAGACCGCCAATGACACGCTTAATGTCCTCCACCGTAAATGGAACCTCTAAGTAATCTCGATGGGCCCTACTTAGCCATAAGAGCTCTATGGAGTCGAAATATTCCTGCAGGACAGAGTCAGGGGGACTGGATCGGGAGGTGTAAAGCTGTGCATAGAAGTCCTTCATGGTAGCAAGAATGTCTGATGGGGAGCGTGCCACGACGCCATCGGCGGCGGCGAGTTCGGTGATAAATGCGGACCCTCTAGGCTTCTGCAAAAGGTTAGCAAGCGTTTTGCCCAGCCTGTCTCCCTCTCCGTATCTGCGCGCTGTGGCATGTTTATGTAAGAATTTGGTCTCGCGCTCCGCCTCGTCTTGAAATGCCGTCAGTTTAGTGCGTATATCTACCAGAGTCGCAGGAGATGGTGAACTGTAATACTGTGTTTCCAGGGCGTGCAGCTCTCTCTCCAGTCTGCCCAGACTGCCCCGAATGTCACGAAGCACCCCGGACTGTCCGGCAATGCAGTGCCCCCGTATCACCACCTTGAATGCATCCCACAACGCACCCGCCGTGTCCACCGACCCCGTGTTGTGCTCAAAGTATTCAAAAATGTGCGTTCTGATACTTTCCCGAAAGGCTGCATCTAGTAGCGCGTTAGGGGGGAGGCGCCACGCGAATGGTTGCTGGTAGGGTTTTGGCACCGAAAGAGTCAAAGCCACCGGAGCATGGTCCGAAAGTGTGCGTGCATGGTGTACGACCTCTTGAACCCAGTTATGTAAATCTCTAGTCAATAACCAAAAATCAAGTCTGGACTACGCGTGATGCTGCTGTGTGATGCACGTTCCCGCGCGGTCAGTGAGGTGGAGCGCGCGCCACGAGTCAATCAGGCAATGGTCTAATTTTATACTGTGCAGAACCGCTGCGGCCTGAGGGTGGTGTGTGTGCGTGACGTACCTTCTTTGTCCATCGACAGGGACAGCACAAAGTTAAAATCCCCGCCCCAAAGTATTGCAGCATCCCCCATTGATTGCACCTTGTGCCAGACTTGTAGGAAGAATGTGGGATCATCCACATTCAGGCCATATGTGTTGACAACAATAATTGGCTCGTGGAACAATAGTCCCTTTAAGATTATAATGCGACCATCTGGGTCATATTGCGTCTGTTGTGTCTGCCAGGGCACTCCTCTCCTTATCAGTATTGCCACCCCACGGGAGTAATTTGAGTAGCTGGCCGTGTGTACCTCACTCCATCTATTGCTGGTTAATCGAGAGCAAGCTGTTTCCCTAAGGTGGGTCTCCTGCAGGAGGCATATGTCTACCACATGTCTGGCCAAGTATGACTGCACCAGGCGTGCTTTGCGGTGGTCAATTTGACCGCGAACATTCCAGGTCAAACAAGTAAACTTGGACATTTAAAGGCCCTCCAAGCCAGTGCAGTGAATAAGCGAGGGGACCCAGCCCCAGAGCCGCCCGCCATGCCTTCCGGGTCTCAATATCCCCATCGATAAGCTGCCGTAGTGTGTGGTTCTTGGTTTTAGGTGATGTGCTATGCTACCCATGGGATCCAGCAAGAATAATAGGTTTAGCACGTACTGCATCAAACAATAATAAACAGTAACACCCCCATCCCACCCACCACCCACACCAACCCCCCCAATCAGGTTGTTCATCCCATAGTGAACACCTCTCTACAAACAAAGGCCCTCGGAACTCAGGGCTAAAGGGAATCATCCCAGAGGGGTGTGGAATCGCCTGCCAACTGCCCTGTCACATAGGAACAGGGTGGCCGAGCAGTGTAGACACTGACTCCCAAAGTATAGTATGGTGGGACAAAGATCCCCCAAGGCACAAGCCAGAGGAAAATGCACATTGTCAGATAAGTGGCTGCGAGCCACATATCACGCATACAGAGAGCAGAATATCATGCATCAGATATTAGTCATTGTCACTTAGCTGACTGCTCGGGATGCCGCAGTTGCCGCATCCCGGCTTTGTTGCTTCTTCACATTTTGCTTGGCAAATTTCAAAGCGGCACTTGCTTCAGTGAAGATCAAAGGTTTACGCCCAGTTTGCACTCTGAGCTTCGCCGGGTATAGCATTGCGTATATAATACCGGTCTTCTGGAGCAATTTCTTGGCTGGGATAAACTCCCTGCGTGCGGTTTGGACAGCCTGAGTGAAATCCGGATAGAGTGCAATGCTGTTACCTTGATATTGTATGTCTCCTTTCTCTCTGGCCATGCTCAAAACAGTATCCCGGTCTCTATAGTTTAATAATCGGGCCAGAATCGGACGTGGTGGAGAGTCCGGGGGGGGGGGGAACATCTTAGATAGCTCAGAGCCAAACAGATCTTTAAAGAGCCCTTCTACCAAGTGTTCCATGCTGGTGATGTTCGTGGACTCTGGAATTTAAGTTATACGGACATTGTTTCTTCTCGACCTCGCTTCGAGGTCTTCGTTACGCGCCTTGATTACTTCTAGCACCTTGTCCATACGGAGTAAGCGCCCCTGCGTCTCCTCCTGGCGGTCGTCCGAGTCCGATACCCTGGTTTCTAAGATGTCAAGTCGGATCTCGTGATTCTCCACTTTCTGAGAGACCTGGTCCATTCGCAGCACCAGAGAGTCTAGTTTAGAGTCTATTGCCCGCAGGATACCTTTGACCTCCCGCAGCATGGTTCTGATATCATCATCTTGTTCAAAGTCTAACTGTGTTTCAGGTACCACCGTCAGTTGTGTTGAATCGGAGTCTTGCAGGCGCGTGGCGCGTTTCTCAAAGGTGATTTTGGCTTGTTTATTGTCCTTTTTTCCCCATGACGGCTCTCCACCGGCGGCGCTTCACCACAGTGCGCAAAGATGATGATCCAGACCCCGCGAGGCCACTCCCGAGCAACGCAGGGGAAGACGCCAAGGTGATATGTGAAACAGGAGCCAACACTGCTCCTGCTTTCCGCTCTGCTGGTATCAAAATAGCGGCACCCAACGCAGTCAGGGGGAGATCTCTAGCCTATATCGCCAATGTACACCGATTCTGTTGGGCAGCAGTTTTCAAGCCGTACGTTGATCTGAGCCGGGTTCTCTGCCACCCGGGTCGGCCACAGCCCTGCACAGTAGGACGAGGATGTTCCGCAGATTATGGGTCCCCCAGCAGGTGTTTCAACTCCCCCAGCTGTCTTCTACAGGGGACGCTCAGCCCACTACTTATCGATGCCGATTCACAGCAGATGGGGTCCTGTAGTGGTGCGACGCAGCCCAAGCACACAACTGACATAAATGTTCGTGCGACACAGGTGCCCTGTCACAATTGCGCCAATAGGGGTTGCAATTTGTCGGACGTGCTGCGGCGTTCCGTCTGTACACAGCTGCGGATGTAGTGGCTATCCCCGGTGTGCAGTCTATAATAGAATGTGGCCCTTCAAGGGGAGGCCTTTCTATCTCGTGCAGGGCAAACAGTAGGGGTTCTCACTAATGCTGTAGTGCCGTTCGTGCGCCTCTCCCAGCAAGCTGTCTTTTTTCCCAGGCACCCAGTGTGCTGTTTCCACGTTCTCGCCACTCAGACACAGTTATACTGACATACCTGCAGGATTATGGAGGCCGGGGGAGAGCACGCATTATAATGACGGGTCGCCTGCGGAGGCCAACAGCCAGAGCTCGTCAGAGGGCCCCGCGGGCAGCAGAATAATGTTCAATCGGAGATCCTGACTTCAGAAACGCGGGGCCTCCGTACGGCCAAAGGGCTCTATATCAGGATTTGGCAGGCCGCTGGTTCCCAGTGTCGCCGCTGCTTGTGCTAGGCTCTTTCCACGGGCGTGTCGGGAGTCCAGAGCACCCCACGCGCCAGACTCGCCCAGGCAGTCAGAAGTCTGCCGCTCCCGGGACTCGGCGAGGGGCCCCGCAGCCGGGCCACCGCTCCTCACCTGAACCCGGCGTCCCCCACCAGCCCCGCCGAGCGAGGACCGCTGCAGCAGTAAAGGCACCACTCGTTTCACGGTACAGTGTAGACCTCATTGTCGGCTCCGGCCGTCGGCCCCTCCGTCTCGCGGTGTTAGTCTCCCGCTGCCGGTACTCTCCACCGCCGATCTCCGTCACTCAGGAAGGCGGCAAGCCAGCGCCCGGAGCAGCAATGTGCACACGTGATGGGGCCGCCCAGCTCGCTCCGCTCTCCACAGCTGCCGCGGTGCGCGACCTGCCCAGGACAGGCCGCAGACTCGCGTTGATTCTGCATTTAGCAGCGTTGCATCACGGGCCAAAACGCGGCAGGGTATTCAGCTTCACTTGCTTCGTGCAATTCGAGTGCAAACGTTTGGATTGGTAGCCAATCGCCGGATAGATGTTGGATATTGCGCTCGGCGGGCAGACCCACTCCACTAAGCGGCCATCTTGCTGCTCGGCTCGGCCATGCTCCCAAATGGGTCAGATATTGAATCACTTTAGCCAGCCTGTCAGCCTTTACTCGGCCAGAATATTGGGTTCTGCTTCTATTAAAGAGAGTGCGCAGTATGACTGGCACTCACTAGTCAATTTGTCAGACTTTGGGATTACCACAATCACTGCTTCTATCAGGTCATAAAGGAGCACCTCGGCATAGAGCTCCAGCAGGTGGTGATCCACAAATGATGAATATTTTTAAAGAATCCCGTGGGGAATTTATATGGACCATGGGTCTTCCCTTTTGGTATAGACACAAAGACTCCTAGTATTCCGGCAACAGTTATTGGGGCTTGTAAATCAAAAGGTTGATCACCAGAGTCTCAATTAGTGGGTTCTCAATTCAGCCTGAGGCTGTCCATGATACATACATTTGTTAGCAATAATAACTTGCAAAGGTCTCACCAAGTGAATGGGTATCAGAGACCAAACGCTTGTCAGGGTCTCGAATAGCAGGTACTATTCTGGCATCTATTTCACGAGTGGTTAACCAGTAAATCAGTTTGCCGGCCTCATCCACCCCCACCTCGTACATTCAATATTGTGAAACCACCCAAGCAGTTTTAGCCACGTCCAACAGACTGTTTAGCGATAGTCTGCCAACCTCTAGCCTCATAATAATAGTTTCATCCTGAGTCATGAATAAATCGTGCTCGAGTCAGGTGACTAACTACTCTAAGATGTGCATCAATCTACTTCTCTTTTATTCTTCCGCTGTTCAGGGATTTCACCTGACTCCCAACAACAGCCTTAAATGCATCTCTTAGTAGCATCAATTGCACCAAACCCACATGGATTTCACTTGACTTGATCTCATCCCGGAAGGTAGCCACAAAATGCTCCTTTTGCAGTCACCAGACATTTAGCTGCCAAACACGGCTGGGACCATCACGGTCAGTCTCATTTCGACAGGAAAGTGATCTGATAAAGACCATGGTAGTATTTGAACTGTGTGTGTCGCGACAGTACCAACAGCTGACATACAGATATATTCAATACAGGAGAAGAAAGAGCGTGGATGTGAAAAAAGGTGTACTGCTTATCTTATGGGTGCCATTTTCGTCATGTCTCAGAGACCCAGCGATTTCACCAATTTGGACGCGAAGGCCGTCAGATGAACAATATGAGAAGTCTAGAACATCTAGTAACAGGTCTATAAGCATGTTAGTGCCCACCCTTCGTGCCGCCAATATTAGTTTTCTTAGATGCAGTCAGAGACAAAAGGTCAATCCCAGCCCCTAAGTTTACTTCTATTAGCATCAGGAAAATGTAGGTAGGGACTGCAAGCCAAGGATCAATGGGCCAAACAAAGCAGTTGCTTCCAGGATGTGTACTAGTCCATCAAGGACTTCGGGATGTTCCCACTCTTGCGCTTCTGGTACACCAACCAGTCTCAGATTGTTAAGTCTTGTTCTGCCCTATGCAGGTTCAACTCCATTGAGGAGTTGCTAGTCGAAGCCAGTGACATGCTGCAGCCCTGTAGTGAGGGACTAGCCAGAATAACATGACCTCCTACCCGAGTCTGCCCTCTAGCACTGGCAAGTGTCTACAATCACCTGGAGTATTTTGGTGGGCGACATCTTCACGCTCACCTTCTGGTCCTTCCACAGTCCCCACCCAACTCTATAGCTTGAAAACTATTGGCTTGTTTTGTGTATTTAATCAATTCTCCCATCCTGGGGAGGCACTGAAGCCTGGTCTTTGCCCACACTGATTCTCCACTGTGGCCAGTCCACTCCAGATAGTCTCTGTCTCTCTATCAGAGCCATATAATTCAGCCTCGACTACCTAGTGCTCCACAGTTTGTTCCGTAAACAGTGTGGGAGGTATGATTCCAAGCACTGGAAGAGCCCTCCGTTAGGCTCTCTGTGTTCCCGGTGCCAACCTTCTAGACCTGGACAGCACAAAATGGTAGCTGCCGGCCAGAGACACATTTCTGCCCTCCTGCTGCGGAGCCAAGCTCGAGCAGGGGAAGGCAGAATAGGCATCCTGTCACAGGGAGGTGTGACCACCTCCCAGACAAGATTTCGTGTATTGGGACCGGGTGGGTGCGCTGGTCAGCGCCACCAAGTCTGCATGAGGGGCACATATGGTGTCCCCGTGCATAGTCCAGTTCATAGCAGTCCTGGGAGCTGCTGGCTCCGGCACTGGCACGAAACTGGACAAAGGACATGGGAGTAACTTCCTCCCTGTCCAGACCCTCCCCTGGGTGGGTCCCCTGAATCATCCCAACCTTTTCCCTAGGGTACTTAAGGGCTTACCTCGGTGTAGGTCCCTAGATTCGTCGTGGGATAAGACTCAGATCAGACACCACTTCTTCTACCGTCTGGGCACTCTGGACTTCGCTGGACTTTGTTTGGGCTTGACTTTGTCCCCCTTCCAGTCTGCTACATCATCTGTACTTATGCACCATACAGGAACCTTTGAAGGCCTGTGGGCATCAAAGACACCTAAAGGAATCTCCCTTGAAGTGAAGGAGTCACTTTCCTAGATCCGCAGGCACCGCAACTAAGTCAACCAGTATGCTGATCGTGAGCTCCTCCGGACTCCAAAGGCTCTGCAACACAGGCGGTGGTTTGCCACAGCCCTCGAGGCCTGCCCTGCCCGCTCACTAAGGTTGAGGCCAGTATCCCTTGTGGGGGTTGCAATAACCAAACCCATGTGCACAGCGTCAACTTGCAGTTGCAAAGGCTTGTTGACTTCCTTCCAAGAAGATCTTTGGGCTCCAAGTACCCCAACCTCTAGCACCTCCAGTGACCAGAATCTTGGGCCACACCGCATCGTGTGCATCGTGGCCTGCATCTTTTGGTGAGCTGCTTGAGGTCCTCTCGCGACTCCAGTGCCTCCGGCCTGTGGGTCCATTTGAGGGTCCCCTTGGTTTCTTTTGGGCTCCCCTGATTGCTCGGGGCCTGCCCTGACTCCCCTGCTTGTGGCGAGTCCCCTGGACCTTGCTGGTCCAGACGTTGCTCCTTCTTCAGCTCCAGCGTTGGTTGCATTTGCCAAGGCTTGTTGGTGCTTCCGCCAGACACCGACCCCTCAGCACTCGGCATCCTTCGTGGGACAGCTCGTGCACGGCTCCTGGTCTTCCTCAGCATCGCCTGTTCCGTACAGCTGCAGAGTCAAGGTCATCGTCACCCATCCAGCAACACCGGAGGGCATTCGTCTTCCAAGTCTCCTGGTCACTCCTGAGTGACAGACTCTGTCCGCTCTGCTTGCAGGTACCTCTCATCTAGAATCCACTTTCGGATTCCACTGGACACTTTCTCCTTCAGCAGCGGCACTTTCCGGCAGTCCACCACTGGGTTCGACGGTGGTTTCCGACACCAATTCACACGTATGCACCCAGCTTCCCTGGTGTAGGTAACGTGGGTACTAGGGTATCCACAGGCGGGGTGGCTCTCCAACCTTCTGTCTTCCACAGGGTTTCTTCAGGGTCCTCTGGGAAGTGTCCTTAATCTTTAAAAATCCAACCGCGACTTAAACGTAGAGTTGTACAGAGCATGCGGTTGTGTTCCCACACTGCACACGCTCTTTGTGGGGTCCCCATCTACTCACCTTGGGAGGTTCCTTGGGTCCCCAGCACTTCTACATCCTCTCGACCTTGTCTTGACCTGAGTTGTGGTTCTTATACCACTTTTAGTATATGGTTTGGTACCCCCCTTTGGGTCCACTGTGTATTACGTGCTATTTACTGTGTTTCTTTGCTAAAGTATTGTGTGCATTGTGCAGATCTCCAGGTAGGAGATATTTCTAAGTGTTAGAGAGTGTTTTATAAAAAATACATATTTTTATAAATACATTGTGTGGTTCTTTTTCACTTAATCTGTTCTAGAAAATTGCATTCTGGTATAACAAGCTGCTTTACACTCCTTCTGGACTAAGCCTGAAGGCTGCTTTCCACAGCTACCACTTAGATGGCTTTCTAAGGTTGTATAAAACCTCTTAAAAATCACCATAAGGGTTGTCTGGACTGGTGCAAGGTGTCCACTTACATAAGTGTACATCATATACCTGGCCAGCTTCTCACACTGGACCATAAATGTCACCCCTAATAGGGTGCTTGCTCCCACATCATTATCTTCTAGTTGTCTGTCAGCACAACTCTTCATCCATTGAGCATCAGACTGCAAGAGCTGCCCGCAATGAGCTTTAACTTCCTCCTGCACCTGGTATAGTCAGTGTGACGACATGTAGTGCAGCTGGAAGGAGAAAAAGGAGAGAGAAAAAAAAAGACGCTAAACCCTTAAATTGCCATCCTTCTCTTTGGTGCCAGTCATTTCTTTAGCACCTGCAAGTTAAACTCAAATAACCAGCTTGACCTTTGGGCTCATTGCCAGGCACGGCGCTCTTGGGGCTGCATCTGAACCAGATCCAAGTCAGCAGATCAGGCCAACACGTACAGGAAGATCAGCAAGCTGGGAGGATTATCTTACCTCCAACACGGCACCCACATAACCCCGCTCTACAAGTTAATCTAAAGTCTCAGTAAGTAATCTTACCGAGTGACTGATTTCTCTAACAAATCTGTGCCACTTCAGCAACTCCCTCCTCCGCATGATACTTTGAACGCTCCCTAGCTCTCATTTTAGGAATGAAGGGGCAGGGCTTGAGTCGGGGTACCACGCGGGTGGACGGCGTCCCCCCACTTATTTTACCGGGAGCTCGATAACTGGAGCAAATGGAGCCACACATTCACTCTTTGGCCTCTCTGGGGCGAGATCGGAGCTCATTCAGAACACTGCTCACGCGCTGGCTTCTCTGATGCAATCGCATCTAGGGGTGAGCGAGGGGAGGCAATTAGTCTGATGGTGCAAGCCACCTTTCGTGACGTCACTTCCGGTCGTGACGTCAGCGTCCCCCCACTTCTTTTTTTAGGACTTGTGCCGTGTGAAGGGGGCATGTGTAGGTCAAGCGGATAATGTGGCGTAACGGCAGAGCTGCCGACTTTGGAACTGGAGAACCAGGTTCGAGTCTTGATGTCAACTCAACATCCTGTGATTGTGGGCAAATCACAATCTCCCTGTGGCTAAAAAAAATAAAAAATGAATGAGTCTCTGTGTAATGTAACTGGGGTTCGTGTAAAGCGCTTTAATACCTTTAGGTCGAGTTCGCTCTATATAAAATTGCAAGAAAAAAACCATCAAATAAACTGCATATTTCTACTATCCTCATTAACGACTGCAAAGAAGCAGAGTACTACACATAGAGATTGTCAAAACCCTGTGTTGCAGAATATCCGATATGTTGACAGATTAAGCACTTGTGAACCATGGGTTCTCAGGTTAACTCTTTGCAGGGAGGTGTGGGGATCTCCTATAACCTGAGACAATAGCAATCCGTACAAATTTGAGCAAGCAAGGCCCTGCACCCAAACAATACCTATACCAGCGGTCTTCAACCTTTTCTGTAGAGAGAGGTATGTCTGTCGGTAAAAATCATTGTGAGCTACTGAAGGCCAAGCCACGATCGCATTGGTAGCAGCCACTCCCACATCCAGTTTCATTGAATTTAAGCCTAATGTCCATAGAGCCAAAGACTATGGTTTGAAAACAATACTTTGACTAGGGGCACTTTGACAGGGCTGCCATGTGCGTCAGTGAGAGCTTGGTCTTTGGGGACGTATGAACAGGTGCGCGTATGAATGAGAGTTTGTGTTATGTGCACTTGTGGCATAGGACATACCTTTTGCCATATGTGGTACTATTAAATGTATAAGACCAACATAACTTTTTTTTTTTAATGGGCGAAATTTAAAGAACAGAAAAATGTTCTGCAAAAAAATGCTCATAATATGGAACATTATTCTGCCCTCTAAATTTCTCCCACTGTATTTTTAAATTATAAATAGGCTGTCCGGTTTTAGGTTTAAACCTATAATAACTGATAAAACCCCACCGAAAGGGAAATAGCCCTCACCAGTGTAAACATATAAACACTGAAAAAACACCTGCACAACCATAAACTAAATGCCATTCAATAAAAGGAAAAGGAGAGTGAAAGAGTATTTTTTTTCTTCCTGAGGGGCCAATACAATGTAACTTTGCTTGAGTTTTGTTGTTTAGGGATGTCACTAAAGTATTGTTTCTTCTTCCTTATGCTTTTTTTTTTTAGTTTTGCAGTTCTTGGTCTACAGATGCAGGGTTTAGAAGCATGTTTTAGGTCTTGTTTAATTATTTTATAAACTGTCGAGAATCAGGAAATATCAAAATCATATTTGATATTTTGGCTGCGTTTTATTCTTTCACTGATGGGTAAAATGGCTGGTTTCATAAGAATCAGCTATCACATTTACCCACAGAGAATGGGTAAAAACCCTTGATACATCATCCCCCAGTTTCTAGTGAGTCAGTATTGATAGTAGGTGAATTACCAACACTTCAGGCTTTAAACATTCAATGCAAGGTATAGTGACCAGTATATGTGAAAAGAGTGCTATCACCAAGCATCTGGGATAGTGGTGAAAACATGACACCAGACGTTTGGAAAACATGGAACGCAGTGTCACTTGGAATGCTGCTGCAAATAGGTTCTTTACAAGTTCAACAAAGATTGGAGTGATATTGTTTAGATTTGCAGTAATTCAGCTACGTATATGAAAAAGTTCTGTGATGACCAGTCAAAATCGATACCTGAGCTGAAGTGCTTCTCTGTAAGAGATCCTTGCCACTTGTTAGATGGTATGCTGAAAGCATCTTTACAATCTTCAGAGTTAATGAAGAATGCTATTGACTTTTTAGTCCATTTTGGTGCACTGTTTTGCTATGAGCGGGAGCTAATATGCAAATATTTCTCATTTTGTGCTTTGTGTGGCATCAAAGAGCCATCCCAACTGTGTCACTTAGCTGATGGTTATCAGTCCAAGGGGCTGTGAATGCTATATTATCCATGTGGCAACCGTTTACAGAATTTTTGCTGAGTGATGATGCCAAAGGCAAGAAATGTGAGGATCTTTGGTCGCATATTGATAGTGATGTGAGAAAAAGTACACTCTACTACATTCTTAGATTTCTACAGGAAAACATAACTGCTGTAGTGGACATAATAAAAAAACTAGAGTCTGAAAACACCCTTGTCTGCCAAGTGTTCAGCATAATTGGTGTAGATGTGAAACATCTCCTTGAGAGTAGGCTGGGCGACACCTTTAGCGACTTTGGCACTGCAACATGTTCAATGTTAGAATTCTTGCCACTTGGTAAGCAAAGCAATGTTGAAGAGCAATTCAGGAACTTTTATTTTACAATGTATGAGAAATGGCTTGCAATGATGCATAGAAATGTCCCTTCACCAACCATGGCATTTGAAATCAATGAAACCTCACTGTGGTACTCTGTACAAGTTCTAGATCCCTTCTGTAAAGGGGAATTTTCTCCGTAGTTTCAAAAGTGGTGCTTCATTTTTGACCGCTTCAATAACTCAAGGGCATAAGCGCCCAGTTCAACGCAAATGTTGCAGAATCTGCCCAGAGAATTGCAATCTTCAAGTGCACCAGTGTTGGCATGGAAAGCTATGTCAGTGGCCAGAGTTAGCAAATTGTGTACTGGCTGTTTTGGCGTTGCCCATCTCAAGTGTCAATGCTGAGAGGGCCTTTTCACAGAAAAATGTTTACATGGGAAGGAAAGAGCGAGTGCACATGACCAAATACTCACTGAAGTAGTATTGTTTGGTGTACTACAATAAGTTTGATGTGCAATAATGTATTTGGACCTCACTGTACGTACACTGTCTATATACCATGCACTATCAGTGCAGAAAGCAGGCAATAATAAAAGCAAAACATTCCATAAACACCGGAAAACACTGTTTCCGTTGTTTTTAATGGCACAAAAATATGTAACCACTGATAACCACTGTTTTTTAAGGTATTGAAAACACTGAAAAAACCCCACCAGAATTGACCAAAAATAGAAACTGAAAACAGGAAAGCCTAATTATAAATATTACACTGTCTCCCAGGCACTGGAAGCAAGATGTCTGCTGTGTGTAAATGCAACACTTTGAAATGGGGGAAAATTAAACTGAAGAGTTAACTTTATATTTATATGGATTCTATAGAAATCATCATTTAAATGTTGTCACACTTCAAAGTATCGCATTTACAAACAGTATGCAATTTGCACCCAGTGGCCTGTAGACATGCTGGCATAACAGAAAAATACAACCATTTGTTTAAATAGGAGGAATCTAAAGTGAAGAAATATGCTTTATAAAATATTAAGACATAATTGGCTTAAATTAAAGTGGAGAATAAATCAATCAAGTTGTACTTGTATAGTGCGGCTTATCACCCAAACGGTTGTTGGACTGAAAATGTGTCTAGCCGACTCCTAGCATTGTGCGAGTTAAGTTAGCATTTGCGGCACCATTTTGTATTCAGCCGCCATTTTGTGCCATGATCGAAATGAAGCTTCGGTCTCATACTGTCTGCCTCAGCAGAAAGCAGCCTCGATTGTTTCTTTTTATTTTTCAAGGTTGAGCTTCGCTGCACTAGTGATTAGCTCAATCTGTTTTTGCATGCCTTTCCTTGTAGGTAGCCCTGCTCCCACTCTCAGAGAGACTGGCACCGGCTGAGTAACCTTGAAGCTAAGATAGTGTGTACCCGGTCTCAGGATGGTAGCTCATCCTTCTGTACCTTCTTTGCTCATCCGTGCCCATGCTGGAAAATTCCAGTCTGGGCGGGTTTTAGGGGTGTTGGAAATGTATATCTGACTTTACCTTGTGGACGGGGGGTCAGTCCCTCGGCAGCTATCCAAGGAGGCTGGTCAGACTGGACTCCGCTCGAGCGCATACTAATAAATTTGGTTTGTATTCTCTGTCTGACCGACTCTTCATTTGTATGGAAGGCTGAGAGGTGGGCCTGAGTGACCCGGGTGGCCCTAATCGGGTCACTTCTTCACGGTTATCCAGATGCTGTAATGCAGGAATCAATTGAAAAGCCAGTTCTTGAGTCCCTTCCTGAAGTGGGTAATTTGAAGGTGAGGTGTGGAGGTAGAGAATGTTACAGGATTTGGCGGCAAGGTGGGAGAAGGATCGTCCTCCGGAGCGGCAGCGTGGTATATGCGTTAGGGCAAGGCGAGCAGAGCTGAGGGTCCAGGGAGGTTGGTGGAAATGCAGGCGGTGGTTCATGTAGGTGAGTCCTTGGTTGTGGAGGGCTTTGTAGGCATGGGTCAGAAGTTTGAAATGGCATCACTTCTCGACAGGGAGCCAGCGGAGGTCCTTCAAGTGCTGGGTGGTGTTGGCCTTCTGGCACAGGTTGAGGATCAGTCTAGCAGGTGCGTTCTGAATCGTCTGGAGTCTTTTCATTAGTTCGATGGTTGTGCCTGCATAGAATGTGTTGCCATAGTCGAGCCAGCTGGTGATGAGGGCTTGTGTCACTGTTTTCCTGGTGCTGATGGGGAGCCACTTGAAGACTTTGCAGAGCATTTGGAAGCAGGCTGAGGAGACAGCGTTGACCTGACGTTTCATGGAGAGTACATGATGATGCAGAGGTTGCAGGAGAGGTCTTTCGGATTGGGTCCAAGTTCTGATGGCCACCAGGAGTCATTCCAGTGGGCGGTGTGTCTGCCCAATATCAGAACTTCCGTTTTGTCCGAGTGGAGCTTTAAGGCAGTTACTCTTCATCCAGGCTGAGACACTCTTGATACAGTGTGGAAGTTGGTCTTCGTCTAGGTGGGGTCCACTGAGATCGAGAGGACGAGCTGGGTGTTGTCAGCGTAGGAGATGATGCTGATGTTATGCGATCTGACTATGTCTGCGAGTGGTGCCCAGTAGATGTTGAAGAGGGTTGGACTGAGGGATGAGCCTTGAGGGATACCCAAGATGGTGTGCTTGGGTTGTGAGGTGAAGGGAGGGAGGCAGACTCTCTGGGTACGCCCCCTGAGAAAGGATGGCATCCATCTCAGCACCTGGTCTGTGATTCTGATCTGGCGTAGTCTATCGATAAGTGTGTGGTGGGAGACGGTGTCGAAGGCTGCAAGGAGGTAGAGCAGGATCAGGGCGGCTGATTCTCTGTCGAGAAGTGTGCAAATGTAGTCTGCTGTGGCGATCAGGGCTGTCTTGATGCTGTGGTTAGCTCTGAAACCTGATTTGGAACGGTCCAGAAGGTTGTTTCTCTCGAGGTGCTCGCTGAGTTGGAGGTTGATGGCTTTCTCCAGGACTTTGGAAGGAAACAGGAGCAGTGAGATGGGATGGTAGTTCTGGAGCTCGCTCGAGTCTGCAGAGGGTTTCTTGAGGAGGGGTCTCACTACAGCGTGTTTCCGGAGTCGGGAAAGGTGGTTGTGGAGGCGTTGAGGATGGCGGTGCGCTGGTGGCTGATCTCATCTCTTCCGAAGTTGAAAAGTCAGTGATGCAAGGGTTGGTGGGTGCTCCTGAGTGGATGGAGTTCTTTAGAGTAGTTGTGTTCAGTGTGCTGAGTTGTTCCCATGTGGTGAGTGGGGAGGGGGTCAGCAGTGGTGGTGGTGGCGGCAATAGTAGTGGTGGTGGTAGTGCTGGTAGTAGTGGTGGTAGTAGTGGTTGATGGGATGCTGAGGAGGTCGGTGGGTTGGGGATCAAAGCTTCTGTAGATGCTTGCTATCTTGTTGTGGAAGTGGGTGGCGAGGGAGTTGCATGGTTAAGGATGATGGTGAAGAGAAAAACATCGACTCAACGTTTCACAGAAATATTTGTATCCACTTTAAATTTCTCCCATTTGAAAAATAAATGACAGCATCTTTCAGTTATAAATATGGCACAGTCTCTACTGGGAGCAAGAGGCCTGCTGTTTGTAAAATGCAATACTTTGAAATGAGATAAAAATTAGTCAACTTAATCATTAAGTTAACTCTTCATTTTAATTTTCTTCAATTTAAAAGTATTCAGAAACATTTTGAACTCATCCTCCAATATGGAGTTGATAAGGACTTTTATTTAAGATTTAAATACCTCAGTGCTTCAGTTCTTCAACTCTATACCCTGGGTCATAAACCTGACTACAGCGCTGCTCATTATCAGGCCCTTCTCTGCAGCCCGTATATAATAATGTAAAATAAACAGAGCCTTCCCTTAACTTTAAAAAAGAAAATGTGACCTTGTACTTATTTAAAAAGGAACTCAAGGCTGTGAGCTACTCTGAAGGGATCTGTAAGATACTAGTAGCTCGCAATAGATGGATGGAGACACCTGACCTATACTATAAAACTATCAGTTCTCATTATGGCTCATCCAATGGGAAAAAAAACTAAAAAGCAAGGGAACAAAGAAGTGGGTCAGAACAGACCAAACTCTGAAACTTCAATACCGATTTTCTTCTGATATCAGTATATAATACCAACATGGACATAACATTACAATACCTGCCACCGCTGTGCGACCTAGCACAATACACAAAAAAGAAATACAGGCCTACTGTAAACTGAAATGAAGGAATTAAAAAATGAAAGATTTACAAGGAGGCCTTAAACACAGTACCGCACCTGTTATGTTATTGGGATTTCATTTATGTGGTGCAATGATCATGGGATAAACACCTCCTATTTCCCAAAATAGTGAATAAAATTCACATATACAATTACAGCGAGATGATCAGCACACACTGTATTCACAGACAAATTAAATCGTAAGAATCATTATTCTCATTCCAATCAGTTTCAAGAAGTTTCATGGAGACATATAATCAAATTTTCAAAAATCCTTTATTCTTTTTAATTCTTCAAGGCGTAGCCAATGCGTTTCGTCCCTTCAGGGGACTTCTTCAGGGCTTAATCACGTAACAAATTTCTTAATATGATGCATCGTCTCCAATATGTAAAGGAATAAAAATCTTGTTCTACTCCATAAACTGGTGACTATTAAATCAAGAGCTTCAAAACGTTTTGACACCATACACAGAGACCATTCTGGGGGACGGTGTGTCTCCAATTCCGCGGGCATAAGATGCGGTGGCCTACATTGTCCTGAAACACTGTGGCGAGAAAGAAATTCTCTATTCTGAAGCTCCGGATTTGATAGTCACCAGTTTATTGAATAGAACAAGATTTTTATTCCGTTACATATCGGAGACAATACATCATTAAGAAATTTGTTACGTGATTAAGCCCTGAAGAAGTCCAGTGAAGGGACGAAACGTTAGCTACGCCTTGAAGAATTAAAAAGAATAAAGGATTTTTGAAAGTGTGATTATATGTCTCCATGAAACTGCTTGAAACTGATTGGAATAAGAATAATGATTTTTATGATTTAATTTGTGTCTGTGAATACAGTGTGTGCTGATCATCTTGCTGGAATTAAAAAGACAAAGAGTCTTTTATCCTGGCAGACAGCGGCGGATTCGGTAATGAGTGCTGCTGAAGATAAAAGGTCTATGACACAGAAGATGAAAAGAAAGATTTTTTGTTTGTTTTTTTAAATTCAGATCTTATGTTGAAGAAAATTATATCTATACAAACGAAATGCAAGATAGAACAGAAGAGCCTCCCTTAGAACACAGAAAAGGGAGGCATATAATGCGCATCCTTCTTGGAATCATGGACCCCACAAACTCGGGGAATATCGTATAGTTTCATACCGGTCGGTGTAGTTTTGCAGCTTGAAGGCTTTCTGGATTCACTATGCTGTGCATTATTCCGCCATCTTGTGGTTGGGTCCGGAATTGTAGTCTTTTTTTCTCTTTTTTTTTTTTCGTGGCCCAGGTGGGCGGCGACGTCCCACCATTTGGTGTCCTTCGTGACGTTGACGCGCTTCCTGCGGAAGCTCCCACCTTTGGTCGCCATCTTTGGATTCTTTTTTTCTCCTCTCTTGTTTTTGTTGTCTGCTTGTTTTGATCCCTTTAGCTATGTATGCAATTTTAGCCTCCTTTGTCCTTATGCCTCATCTTTCTGGCAGAGGAGGGTGGGATCGCTAGTGAATCCAGAAAGTCTTCAAGCTGCAAAACTACACCGACAGGTAAGAAACTATATGTTTTGCAGCGTGAATCTTTCTGGATTCACTATGCTGTGCATAGACTTCGTAACGGTTTTCCCCTTATTGCGGTGGCTGGGTGGAAGATGAGCATTGGTTACTGAAAATATGTTGTAAGACCTTTTGTCCTACTTGCGCTTCTTTGTTCATTTGAATATCCACACAGTAGTGCTTAGTGAACGTGTGCACTGAAGACCATGTTGCAGCTTGGCAAATGTCTTGGATAGGTGTGTTCGCTAGAAACACAATTGTTGCTCCCTTCTTCCTTGTTGAGTGAGCTTGAGCTGTTCCTTGTAATTATTGTCCTGCCTGTTTGTGGCAGAGTTGAATTGTCTGCGCGATCCATCGTGCAATGGCATTCTTGGTGACTGGTCGTCCCAGAAAACTGCTGGCAAAGGAGACAAAGAACTGCTTTGTTTTCCTGCATTCCTTTGTCCTTTCCATATAGTGCATTAACGCCCTTCTGGCGTCTAGTGTGTGCAGCGCCCTTTCGGTTTGTGTGGAAGGGTTTTGGAAAAAACTTGGTATTTGGATTGTTTGGTTAATGTGGAACCGAGACACCACCTTTGGCATGAAGTGTGGGTCCGTCCTCATTACAATCCTGTCCTTGTGCATTTGCAGGTACGGCTCTTGGAGTGTCAGCACTTGCAACTCACTTACTCTTTGTAGTGACGTGATAGCCACTAAGGCGGCCGTCTTTAGCGTGAGCATGTGCAGTGTAGTTTTGTGAATAGGTTCAAATGGCGCCTTCATCAACTGAGTGAGCACTACGTTGAGGTTCCATGCTGGCGCTGGCATCCTCTTTGGGGGTGTGATTCTTTTCGCCCCTTCCAGAAATCTCTTTACAACTTGGGAGGTGAAGAAACTTCTCCCCGTCTCTCCTCTTGTGTAGGCCACTACTGCAGCCAAGTGCACCCTCAGGGATGTGTAGCTTAATCCTCTTTGTAGTAGGTGCGTTAAGTATTTTAGTACCGTTGATTCCCTTGTGATCTTCCGTTGTAGATTCTCTTTGATGCACCATTCGGAGAACCTCTTCTACTTTGCTACGTAGCACTTCCTTGTGGAAGGTCTCCTTGCCTCCCTGAGTACTGCCATGGTACTTGGTGGTAATTTGAGGTGTGAAAATTCTAAGTCTTCAGGAGCCATGCTGCTAGGCTGAGGCTCTCCGGTTCTGGGTGTAGCACCCTTCCGTTCTGCATTGCTAACAGGTCTTTTCTTCTTGGGAACCTGTGCGCTGGTTCTTGTGCCATTTCTACTATCTGTGAGAACCAGGACTGCCTGCCCCACTGGGGTGCTATCAGTATTAGCGTCATGTTGCTGATTCTGCATTTGCTGAGTACCCTGTGTATCAGTGGTATCGGGGGAAAAGCGTATGCAAATGTCTTTAACCAATCTATCCATAGCACATTCCCTTGCGACCAATGGTCTGGTTGTCTGGATGCGTAGTGTTGGCATTTTGCATTTTGGTGTGTTGCAAATAGGTCTATTTGCGGTGTACCCCATTTCTGGAATAGCTTCTCTGTTTCCTGTTGATTGAGCTCCCACTCGTGGGACGCTGAGTCGGTCTGCTTCCACATTGTCCTTCCCCGGGAGATGTATTGCCAGTAGGTCTATTTCTAGCGGGATGGCCCATTTCCATATCTCCTGTGTTAGCCCCGATAGTGCCACTGATTGTGTTCCTCCTTGTTTGTTGATGTAGAACATGGTGGTTGTGTTGTCTGTTTGGATCAACACCCTGTTTCCGTACAGCTGTTTCTGAAAGGCTTTTAAGGCTAGGAACACAGTTTTCAGCTCTAGGTAGTTGGTGTTTGACCGCATCTTGCTGCGACCATAGACCCCTCACCCTGAGCCTGTTCATGTGTGCGCCCCACCCCAGTTGGGAGGCGTCCGTTGTGATGGTCACTGTTGGAGTTGGTTGTGTGAATGGCTTCCCCTTTGATATGTTTTTTGTTCCACCACGCCACTTCCTGATGCACTGCGTGTGTGACAACCACAAGATCTTCCCAACTCCCTGTTGCCTGTGACCATTGCTGCTGAATCCATTCCTGGAATGGTCTCATGTGTAGCCTGATGTTTGGGACTAGGTGGATGCATGACGCCATCATTCCCATTAGCTTGCTCACCGTCCTCACTGTCAGAACTTGCCCCTTGCGGTAAGGACGCGTTTCCTTTTGTATCGCCAATGTTCTCCTCCTGCTGGGGAACACTTTGGCCTGTATGGTGTTGATCTCTGCCCCCAAGAATATCTTGATCTGGTCTGGGTTGGTTGACGATTTCTCCCAATGAATTGAGAAACCCAGTTGACCAAGTGTTTGTACGACCTGCTGGATGTGTACTTTGCATTTGTTGTAAGAGCTTACCTTTACAAGCCAGTCGTCGAGGTAGGGATATACGTGTATTCCTTGCCTTCTTAGGTGCGCTGCTAGGCACTTTGTGAACACCCTTGGTGCGGATTTGAGTCCGAATGCTAGTACTGTGAACTGGTAGTGAGTCTGGTTGATTACAAACCGTAGTAGCTGCTTGTGCCTGTGGTTGATGGGGCTGTGTAAGTACGCGTCCTTCAGATCTATCGTTGCCATGTAATCCCCTTCTTGTATTTGTGGTATTACCTCCTGTAGGGAAGTCATTCTGAATCTTTGAGTTCTTATGAATTTGTTTAAGAATCTCAGATCTAGGATAGGTCATAGTGTTTCGTCCACCTTTGGCACGAGGAAGTAGGTTGAGTAAACCCCTTTGTTCCTTTGGTTGTGCGGTACTGGCTCTATTGCGTTTTTGCTGAGCAGTTCCTTGGCCTCCAGCTGCAAGAGCGAGAGTTCTTTTGCTGAGTGGGTCCCGTTTCTTGGTCTTCTTGTTAGGGGTTGTCTTTCTAGTTCTATGCAATATCCGTATTGTATGATGTTTAGTATCCACTTGTCTGTAGTGACCTTCCTCCACTGCTTGAGGAAGTTCTTTATCCTGCCTCCTACCGGTGTTGCGTGTTCTAGGGACTGTTTCCTGTGGATCGTTAGGTTTTTGTTCCTCTGTTTGTTGTTGCCCCCACCCCGAGGTGTTGCTAGGGTGGTTGTGGGCTTGATGGTGAAGTCACTTGGCGGTTGCTGTTGGCCTCCTCTACGAGATTGTCCTCGTCCGTTCCCGCGCCCTCGAAAGGACTGGCCCCGGGGCTGATACTGCCAGTTTTGCTGCTGCTGTCCCTGCTGCTGCTGGCCTTGGTTGTTCCTTTGGTAGCCTTGCTGGAACGTTTGGTGCGACGTTGCCTCCTCTACCGCCCAGCCTTCTGGTGGGTGCCCCTCTTCTCATCCCTCTGAACTGCAGTGCTCCCATGGACCTTGCTGTTTCGTTGTCCTTTTTGAGCTGCGTCAGCTTTTCATCAACTGGCGTGCCAAACAGTTGTTCGCCGTTGAAGGGCGTATTCAGGATGTTACTCTGCACCTCTGGCTTGAATCCTGAAATTCTGAGCCATGCGTGTCTCCTCTCGGTCACTCCTATCATCATAAGTCTGCTGGATGTTTCAGCAGCATCCAAGGCTGACTTCAAGCATGTGTTTGCCATGCTTTTGCCTTCTTCCACCAGGTGAGCTGCCCTTTGTTGGTACTCATCTGGTAGATGCTTGAGGAGTTGCCCCACTTCGTCCCAGTGATGGTATGCGTGCCTGTTGATCAGGGCGTTTGAGTTTCCGATACGCCACTGTATTGCCGCATTTCTCTCCACCTTTCTCCCCGTCAGATCCATCCTCTTACTCTCCTTGTCTGGAGGTGGTCCGGTATTAGTGGGCACATTGGCCCTTTTCCTGGCTGTTGCCGTAATTATGGAGTCAGCTGTCACTGATCCTTGTATGTATGCAGGGTCTTGTGAAGAGTGTTTGTACTTTTTCTCTGTTCTTGGGGTGACAGCCCTGCATACTGCTGGTTCCCTGAAGGCATCTCTCCCTTGGTCCAGCACACCAGGGAGCATGGGAAGGAATAGGCTCCTGGTTTATTGAGGCAGTAGAGTTTCCAGGAGGAAACATGCCTTGGGCTTCTCTTCTTCTATTTTCACCCCATAGGTTTGTGGCGCCTTCAGGACTACTGTGTTGTAGACCCCGATGTCGTCTGGCGGCGAGGGCCTCGAAGGGTAAGTGTCTACCCCTTCTCCCGGCGATTCTGCGTCGAGGTCTTGCCATTCCAGGTCTTGTGCCTCCGAGGACGTCGAGTCCCGGTAGGATTGCAGGTCTTCGTCGCCTTCTCCCTCGAAGTAATAGTCTTCGCCCCCCTGTTCCTCGTCAGGTTCGGGCGTTTGGCGGTTCGGCGATTTCGTAGTCTATTTCGACTTCGAGCGCGGGTCTCGACGGGATGGAGTATTCGCTCATTTTGCGGTCGAAATCCTTCTTCCGCTGTAGGATGCTCGCCATTTTGGCCTCGAGCCTCCTCTTTTTCTTCTCCATCTCTTGTGCCTGTTCGGCGTCGAGGGCTGGAGCGGGTCTCTTCGGGGCCGTCGACGTGGACGATTGAACCTCCCTTCTCGGCGCCGAGGTGTGCTTTTCGGGGGCAACCTTCGACGCCTTTGGTTTTTCGAGGGATTTTTCTGATTGGAAGTCCTTTTCGAAGGATCCGCTCGGCTGACTGTCCTTGGTCGCTGTTCCCTTCGACGAATGTTTCGGCGGCAATGCTCCCTTCGAGGATCTAGCTTCACTTCTACAAGTGTCGCTCGGGGCTTTGGCTTCACCCTTTCGAGTGTCGCTCGAGTGTTTAGGAGTCGACGACTCCCTTACCTCCTTCGACGTTTTCTTTTGGACCTCGAAGACTGTGCAGTCCTCCGGTCCTTCGGCGATGTTGTCCTCCTCTCCACTTGAGAGGCCCAGGTCTCGGAGCGATGGGGGTGGTCCCTGCCCCTGCATGTTGTGGTTCGCCCTTCTCTGCCTCTCCCTCACCTTGAGGGTCTTGGGTGTAAACGCCGAGCACGCGTTGCAGTCCTCGCTGCTGTGGTCGAGCGGTAAGCAGAGGTTGCAGACTGGATGCTGGTCCTTCTGGGCGTACTTGTGGTGGCAGTTGGTGCAAAACTTAAATGGTGTCTTGTCCATACCCGCGCTCAGGGAGCCCCCTGCGAGCGCATTCTCTGTAGGACGTCGAGATCGCGGTCGTAAACCTTCTCCCTCGTCGTCCCGGCTACTTGACCCGTAGCCCGGTGTACCTCAAACTGATTTTTGTCAGTTTTCTTCTATTTGCCTTGATTCCTCTTCCAAACTTCTGGAACTCTTCGGCGACGATCCAGACCCTACGGCGGAAAAAAGAATCTGAAGATGGCTACCAAAGGTGGGAGCTTCCGCAGGAAGCGCGTTGACGTCACGAAGGACACCAAATGATGGGACGTCGCCGCCCACCTGGGCCACAAAAAAAAAAAAAAACGACTACAATTCCGGACCCAACCACAAGATGGCGGAATAATGCACAGCATAGTGAATCCAGAAAGATTCACGCTGCAAAACCTTTGACAAAGACTTTGAAATTGAAAGAACATACAGAATACCTACTAAACTCATACCTCTCTCAAAAACACCAAGACCAATCATATTTAGACCACTTAGATACCCTCATTAATAAAAGATACCCGATAACATGAGGACGATCATGATAATTGAATGTAATGGCACGAAAACAGGCATCACACAATCATAATTGAGGATCATAAGAAAGGCTTTTTAGCCCAGAGGATACACTTAGAATCAATGAACTTCTCTTTCGCTTTTGTAGGCCATTTCTAACTTAAAAAGAAAAAAACACACACATAAGATGCAGTTGATGGAGCAGGGAAAATAAAAAAATGTAACCCCTAACAAATTTTATAATTAATTAAATAAAATGTTCGTTTAAATGTATTAATCAACACTGTATGTATGGGAATGGTAATATGCCAATGTATGTGCAAAATAATCTATTAATGGATTTCCGTGTGTCTAATTATAACGTAAAATTAAATGCGTACTAATTAAAATAAATGCATGTTTGTGCTTCATAGAAATAAAACGTGTCGTTGCAAAAACAATAGTGATGGTAAGTAAGGAACAGCTTAAATGTTGCTTTCTGCTAGGTAACAACTAATTGGGGTACGTAGACGACGGGAGGGAAACGAAAGGGATATTTTTCTCTATTTTAATTATGTTTTGTTTGCCTCAAATTAGTGCTTCTAAAAGTATAACCGAGTGGCGATGTAAAATGGCCACCAGTGGGAAGATGTGCGCAGGCGCAAGGGGACACGTGATATGGGATGAAAACGGAGAAAAAAGCTAAAACCTCGAGAGGTTTCTGAGACGCTTGGATGCAAGAAATGGTCAAGGCTGGTGTGACCTAATTGAACTGATAGTGTGCCATGATGATCAGCAGAAGGCCCGTGGGAAACAAGTTTAAGAGAAAGGACAATGACTGCGGAGTTCTCGAATGTGTCGAAAGAAGTTACAAATGAACTGATCGAAACGGATGAAAATGTTTAAGCGTATGGGAAAGGAAATGATCCAAGGACCCTTGAATCCAAGAGAACTTGATTAAAAGAATGAATAAGCTGACATGCATGGACCAATGAAAGAAAAGCGTGATATTAATGTTGCAACAGTTAGTTAGCAAAGTTAGAATTAGGGTATAAGAGGGCCTACTCTTAGTGGGAGGGGTTCAGTCGCAGTTGCAGTCACAGTCAGGAGAGGAGTTGAAGAGTCGTGTTGGTGGCTTCCAGTGCTGGGTGGTCCTGATCGATCCCTTACTGAGCGGGAGATGCTGAAAGACTGTTAGATGAGACGGGTTGCAGGTAGCTGATGCTGACGAGCTGAAGTTGCTGTTGCTGTCTTAATTTTCCAGTTGAGTATGAGAATCAGGCTATTTCTAATTCCTAACTTAGGTTAGAAATCATTAGGCTAAATTAGGAAGCTAGGTAGGTAATTAGGGTTTTGGCTTCATGACAAAATTTCCTTTCTGCAATAAATTGATTATGCTTAATAAATATTTGAATTTAAGAATGAGTAATTGAATAAAGTATTAAATTATTTTTCATGCTTTTAAAATTATATAAAATTTAAGATTCTTTAAACCCAAAATGACTCAGTGGTTATTTTCCTAAATGATTGTGACATCAGTAATTGGTTATTGTGATTCAGCTGGTCTTAATCACTATGAACTAATTTCTTAAATGAATGATTCATCGACAAAACAATGAGCAGGAATATCTTAAGAAATAACTAAAAGAAAGTGACAAATTAAGGTAATAAGATATCCTGGCTCTTCCAGCGGTACATAAAATGGTGTTCTCCATTTAGTTCTCATGCTTCTCCTAGGAGTACAGAATTTCATAAAGGTGTAAAGGAAATCCAGGAGGTGTGTGTGTTAGGCGATGTTTATGGGCCCCATCGTCATGTGGATATGAGAAATATAGTTTGCCCCTGGATGACCTATAAGTAACCTAGGAGGAGAATAGTTTTTATTGTACGCGCTGCATCAGATTTCTTGGTAGCAGAGTTATGGTTTTCTATAGATTAGTTTAGTGATTATTGTTTATTGATTATTGATTATTTTTGATGACTAACACTATATGTTGAGTCACGTTATGTTATATGTAAGTTTTCACGCTTCTGGGATGTAGGAAGTGGAACACGTGTGGCAAGAGAAGTCACATGGAATTTGGTACATGGTCTGAATTCATTTTGGTATATAACGCAGGTTGTGTTATGTTAGGGATTTCTGTGCGAAAAGTGTGTAATTGAAATAGCAAATCACGTTTACTTGTGAAACTTTGGCCTTAATTCTCAGGAGCCTAGTCTCCACATGTGTCTTATCCCCAGAGAAACGAGTAAATTGTTTGTTTGAAAGAAGGGTAAGGTAGAGGGAAGTGCTACTTTATCGGCGAGAGTAAATAATTCTGTGGTAGGGTAGAGGTAAGCGCTGCCTACTGGAAAAACAGGATTCTTGTGTAAAAGGACAAAGCTGTCACTTTTGTTTAGCGAATCAGACTATGGAATTGTTTTAATTGTTGTAACTAACGAAGAAAACAGCAAAAAGAAAAATTGCCGATAAATTTTGTAAAGGAGGGGTAAAGAGTAGAAGTGACGTGGAAAAGTGCCGCGCTAGGATTGGATAGTGCGCTAGTCACGTGAACACAGAGCAGGAGTGACGTAGAAAAGTGCCGCGCTAGGATTGGTTGGTTCGCGGACGGTGGGAATTGTTCTGATTGGTACGTTAGTGTGAGTCGCGCTGTAATTGGTCGAAGTTCCGTACACAGAAACAGCGTTAGAGTAAAGAGAAAACAAATAGAAAACATGCCGTATTACGAGTATGAAAGGGAGAGAACGTCATGGACGACGAAATTGAAGAATTTCTTTAAGAAAGACAAAAAGGTTGTGACTAGAGAGGGACAAGTAATTCCTCCGCCGAAATCAGCAGCTTCACATATGATGCTGAAATATGGATATCATACGTGCATATGGTTGGAAAATTGGGCTAAATATACAAAGAATGATGGTGCTTTGGCTTTCCCTGAGAATGGATCGTTTAGTGTAGCGGTTTTGCGAAACTTGCGAGAAAAAATGTGTAAGTTGGAACCTAGACCTAGACCAACACAGTTTGAGGCTTTGACGGAATGGGAAGATGAGATGTATGAACGAGAGAGATTCAGAGGAATGAGAGATCATGAATTTATGCCTGGAAGATTGTGGGGAGTAAATCATGAGGACAGAATAAAACGATGGAGATGTGCTAACATGACAGGAGGTTTGTTTCCAGCTTTTACAGTTGAGGAAGGGACTAAGAAAAACGGACTGAGAAAAAGAAACATATAGAGAGAGAAAAGTATATGCATGAGAGCGAAACGGATGACGAGTTGCTGGAAGATATATTAAATAGAAATCCACCTCCGTATCAGCAGAGTTCTACAGTGGTGACACCAAATGCGCCACTAATAGAGACTATGCGAAATAAAAGTCCGGAAAAGGGAATTGAAATAAATAGGTCACAAGAACAAATGAGAACTTCTCAAAATGAAGGAATAGAAAGCGACAATGCAAGCGAATTGGCAAGGACAACAAAAGAACTAACTGAGAAAATTAGAGAATTAACGAAAAATATGGAAGCAGTTACTGTGCCTGTAACAATAGGTCCAGTAATACCAGTTTTTGAGAATCAGAAAATTGATGAACGATCTTTGGTGATTCCCTTGAGTTCACAATTTCAGAGAGAAAAGGAAAGGATGGAACAAAGTGCAAGTACAAGTAATTTGGCTAGTACTTACAGACCAAGTCCACCTACAAATTTAACAGTGAATGAATGCAATGGTAAGAAAATGCATATGGTAACAGAATCTGCAACAGAAACGCCTGAAAAGAGTGGTAACTGGGTAGAACTAAATAATACACCCATAGGTCCGACTCCTGATGAGTTGAATGAGTGGATGAAAGCTTTTAAAATAAAAGAAACAGAAGAAAAACCATTAGATGTGATCAGATTAAAAATAGATATGGAAGAATTAATTCTAGGAACGATTGGTACTGAAAAGATAAAAAATTATCAGGATGATGAAATAATGTTTCTGTGCAAAAGTATAACATGGAGGGCAAAGAATTTACATGACAAACTAGAAGAAGTGGCTAGTGAGATTGGAATAGATTTTGCAAAAGTGAAAACGTTGCAGAAACCATACAGAGTAGACTTTTGTGAAAAAGATATTGAAAATTTGAACACGGCAGGAAGGCTGACACAGATAAAGGAGTTAATTGTGTTGTTGAGAAAATGGGGTGATGTGGACAGATGGAAGGTTAGATGGACAAAGAAGAATGAGAAAAGTATAGACAAAGGTTCATTGGCTTTTATGATAACTGAAAAAGAATCTGTTGTCAAAGAATACCCCATGAGAGAAACTCCAGGTGGTAGTTACATGCATGTTCCCTGGACTAGGCAGGACATACTGTCATTTACCAATGACTTTCCAAAGTTAAGAGAGAAGCCAGTTGAGTGGTACCGACAAGTAGAAAGGTTTGTAAAAGTCTCAAAAGTGTTGTGGATAGATTTAGATGGATTGTTTGACATAGTGGTACCAACAGATTTATGGTCCGAATGTAAGATTACAGTTGACTGGCCAACTACAGAATATCCAAGAGATCCTAAAACAGGAGCTCCAGGTCCTGATGTGATGAAGAAATACGACAAGGTGATTACCTTTTTGAAAAATAAGATTCCTCCCAAAGAGACAGATTGGGTTAAGATTGATAGAACTACACAGGAAAGCAAGGAGTCTGTACATGCATATTATGAGCGACTGTTATTGGTTTTCAAGCAGTATAGTGGTTATGAGGAGTTGAGTGAAAAGGACATGAGTCATTTTGTATACCGATTTGTGTTTGGCCTGAAACCAGAAATCAGTGATATGATTAAGCAACACATGATAAACTGGCAGAATGGAAGTGTAGATAAGGTACTGAGATATGCTAAGTATTGTAGTGATGAAATAGAGAGTAAACAGCGTAAGTTGAAAGAAAAGGCAATGTGGGCACAAGTGAAAGTGGCAGAAAAACAAGAAGCCCAATTGGACAATAATAATGGAAACGAATCAGGACAGAATAAAATGCGACCAAACATAGGTAAAGGAAAAGGTCAAGTGAGTCTAGAAGAGGCAAAGAAGAAATGGCCATGTCATAATTGCGGAAAATTAGGGCATTGGAGAAATGAGTGTAAGTTCCCACCTAAACCTAATCCGGAACATCAATCATTAACTCCACAGGTGCAGAATGAGGTAGTTGTTCAACAAAGTCAGGTGCCACAACCACCACTTCCCAACACTGTTAACCAGCAAAGATACAGTACAGAAACAGGATTCTACGGAGGAGAGCAGGTAACACAGTTGCCGCGAGCAGCTAACATTTCTCAGTATTGGTTGCGTCAGAGTGAGGATGACCCGGATGAAAGTTTCTGACGGTGCGCAGGAGAGGGGAAAGAGTGCGTGCTTGGCGCAACTCTAGAGGTAGATCAGTCTGGTCCCTTTGTGGATGGAGAAGTGAATGGTGCAAACGTAACATTCCTTGTCGATACTGGAGCTACCCGTTCTACTGTTAGATCAGTGGAAATTCCAAACCTTCCTCTCTCAGGTGAATACATCCAAGTGGTAGGAGTAGCCAATCAGCAGATTAAAACCCCACTTACTGAATTGGTGGAAGTAAAAATTGGTTCTTTTAGCAAAATGCATAAATTTGTAGTGTGCGATTGTAGTCCTGTAAATCTTTTAGGTCGTGACCTTTTATGCAAGATGAATTGCACAATTTATTGTACGCCAGATGGAATAGGTTTTCAGACTTCAGATGAAGATGTTCTGTATAAAGTAACTTTGATGAATCAAGAACCTGAAACGAATGGTTTGTTTCCTGCATTTGATGCAGAAAAACTTCCAGAAGAACTAAAAAGTGCAGTAAAAGAAAGTGTGTGGGATTTTACAGGAGAAGACATTGGGTTAATGAGAGAAGTTGATCCCGTAAAAGTGACAGTGAAAGAAGGGATAACTTATCCAAACACGCCACAGTACAAATTAACTCCAGAAATAATTGAAGGAATAACTCCTGTGATAAATAAGATGATTGAACAGGGAATTCTGAAAGAAATCATGAGCAGTCCATGTAATTCACCTATTATGGGACTGAAAAAGCCAAATGGAACATATAGAATAGTACAGGATTTGAGAAGGATCAACAAAATAGTTGTACCATGTTGTCCAATAGTGCCAAACCCTGCAGTAATTCTATATCAAATCCCACATGAAGCTGAGTGGTACACTGTGATAGATTTGTGTCACGCATTTTTCTCTATTCCTTTGCATCCAGATAGCCAGCCATTATTTGCATTCCGGTTCGGAGAGCGTATTTTGGCATGGTGCCGAATTCCACAGGGGTATACAGAAAGCCCCTCAATATTTAATCAGATTCTAAAGAAATCTCTGGAAGATTTGAAAATGCCAGAAAAATCAGTGATGGTGCAGTATATCGATGACCTATTGGTGGCATCGAAAACCAAAGAGGCATGTGTAAGTGACACAATTGCTTTACTGAACCATTTAGAGAAAAGAGGACATAAGGTGTCTCCTTCAAAATTACAGTTTTGTCAGAAAGAAGTCCAGTATTTAGGGCATAAAATTGAGAAAGGAGTGCGGAAAATAGCGACAGAAAGAGTAAGAATGATTCAAGGAATGAGAGCACCAATGACTCAGAGAGAGGTAAGAATGTTTTTGGGAATGGTTGGATATTGCCGACAGTGGATAAGTGGTTTCTCTTTGATTGCAAAACCCTTACAAAAATTGACAAAGAAAGATGTAAAAGACCCTTTTGAGTTAAACAAAGAAGAAATGAAATCTTTCAAAGAATTGAAAAAGAAACTGTGTGAGGCCCCTGCTTTAGGCATGCCTGATTATGAGAAGGATTTTGAGTTGTACTGCAGTGAAAGAGATGGATGTGCATTTTCAGTACTGGTACAGAAACACGGGACCATGAAAAGACCAATCGCTTATTTTTCAGCTGTTTTAGATCCTATAGCAAAAGCATTGCCTGGATGTCTGAAAGCAGTTGCTGCTACTTGTGTAAGTCTGGAACAAAGTGAAGGTATAGTGATGGGGTATCCACTGAGAGTATATGTTCCCCATTCAGTAGAAATTCTTTTGACAAGAACAAAAACACAGTACATGACACATAGTCGGCTGACTAAGTACGAAAAAGTCATCTTGAGTGCTGAAAATGTGACCATAGATAGATGCATGAATGTAAATCCTTCTACATCATTGCCAGATGAAGAGAGTATAATTGAACAAGACGAAGTAGATCATGATTGTCTGAATGTGCTGGAATATTGCACAAAACCAAGAGCTGACATAAAAGATGAACCGTTAAAGGAATCGGATTATGTCATGTTTGTAGATGGTTCATGTTTACGCACAAAAGAAGGAGTGTTAAGCGCAGCTTACGCAGTATGCACAGTGGCAACTGTGATGGAAGCGTCTTGTCTGAAAGGAGTTAGGTCTGCCCAAGTTGCGGAACTAATTGCTTTGATTCAAGCATGTAAATTGGGGAAAAATGTACGAATCACGATTGTGACCGATAGCCAATATGGTTTCGGCATCGTACATGATTTTGGTCAGATTTGGTCACAAAGAGGATTTTTGACATCTGCAGGAACACCTATCAGAAATGGAGATTATGTTAAAAAACTGCTTGAGGCGATACAGTTGCCTAAACAAATAGCTGTAGTGAAGTGCAAGGCGCATAAGAAAAACGAAGACTACATAGCGGTCGGCAATAATTATGCTGATGAGATCGCTAGATATTGTGCGGAAAACATGGCGTCCCTGAACAAAAATAGAGAAAGGGAGCATGTCTCTTGTCCTTTGCTTTTCACTAATACTGTCGAAACATGGGATGAAGTAAGGCAGTTACAAGAAACAGCAAGAGATGAGGAAAAAGATTACTGGATAAAAGCAGGATGTAGAAGACAGGAAAATAATGGTGTGTGGGTATACAGAGATGAAAGACCAGTTATGCCTGATAGCATGATTGCAGACATGGCACGGATGTACCATGGACAAGCTCATATTGGGAGAGATGCAATGATCAGACTTTTTAGACAAACCTGGTATAACCCAAAATTCAGAGCCATTGCTGAAAGTCTTTGTCAAAGATGTCTTATTTGTCAACAGTTTAACCCAGGAAGAAAAACAGTAGTGAGTCTAGGAACAATAGGACGAGAAGGAGGTCCATTCACAAGAATGCAGTTAGACTTTATCGAGATGCCCCCTAGTAACAGACTAAGATATGTTCTAGTGGTCGTCTGTTTGTTCTCTCGTTGGGTGGAGGCCTACCCCACAAGAAGGAATGATGGAACAACAGTGGCAAAACTTATGCTGCGAGAGTTCATTCCAAGGTATGGTTTTCCAGTCACGGTTGAGACAGATAGAGGAACACATTTTCAAAATGAGTTGATCCAATTGATTTGTGAAGCTTTGAGTATTAAACAAAAACTACATTGTGCTTACAGACCAGAGGCTTCTGGGGTAGTAGAGCAGATTAATGGAACAATTAAAAACAGATTGGGAAAAATGTGTCAAGCTACAGGACTCAAATGGCCGGATGCACTGCCTCTTGTTCTGATGACCATCAGAAGCATCCCTGAAAAGAAAACGGGACTCAGTCCTCATGAGATGATCATGGGACGAGCAATGAGACAAGCACACGTACCCGTCAACAAGTTATTAACTATAACTGATGATCTAGTACTGGATTATTGCAAGGGACTGGCTGATGTGGTGCGTTCTGTGTTTCATCAGGTTGGACCGGATGCGACCACTCTTGAAAGAAAACCAGCCCACGACTTGAATCTAGGAGACTGGGTCCGTATAAAAGTCCACAGGAGAAGAAACTGTCTAGTTCCGCGTTGGGACGAGCCAAGACAGGTAATCCTAGTGACAACGACTGCCGTCAAGTGTGCAGGAGTGAAGAACTGGGTTCATGCCAGCCACGCAATCAGAGTTCCAGAACCTACAGATCGACATGTGAGTCGGCGTCTGGAAGTGTGGGATAAAAGTTTAACGGCTGGGACAACAAAGATAAAGGAAAGGGTGCCAGAACTTGAAGATCGACCTGAAAGTCGACATCTGGAAACCCCAACTGCGAGTACCTCTAGAGAAGAAGAGGAAGAAGAAGAAGAAGAAAGAAATTCAGAAATTCCAGAACCTGAAGATCGACCTGTAAGTCGACATCTGGAAATATCTGACACAACTTCAGACTCTGATGATTCAGTTGAAAACCGTGAAGAATTCCTAAGGAAAACTTGGGGTTATAAACCAATTAGAGAAGAAACTGAGCAAGAAATTGAGTTAGATGAACAACCAGGTACAAGTTATGGTGGAACTCCTTCAGAAACAATATTAATAGATGAAGTAGGGAAAGAAGTACACAAAAAGTTAGAAAATCGAGAAGAACCCCGAGGAGCAATAGGGACAGATAGAGAAACAGAAGAACAGGGAAATTTAGAAACAGAAAAGGAGAAAAACACCAAATCGGAAGAACACCGAGGAGGGACAGTAATAAGGGAAAACAAAAAGGAGAAGACAGATCCACCAGTAGGAGATGACGAGATTATAAGTTTCAAAATAAGAGACAATTGTGAAACAGTTGAAACAGAAACAGAAGAAAGTGGAGGAGAGGAAAAAGCAAAGACTGAATCAAGAAAAAGAAATTGGAAATCAGAAAGAGAAGAAAGAGAAGGTGAAGCCAAAAGGCCAAGAAAAGGAGATAATTGGCCCAACAGCTATGTAAGAAAATTGAGATATAGAATAATAAGAGCGGAAGACGAAGGTGCTGAACAAGTAAATGAGGTAACAAGTCAAAAGGGACAAGAAAAACCCAGTGGAAAAAGATTACAAAAGTCCAAAAGGACAAAGAAAGTGAATGCAAAGTATAAGTCACCTGAGTGGCTGTATATTGCACTAACAGATTACAAAGAAGAAGAAGAAAACACTCACGGAAACCAGAGACTGAGAAGTCGGATGGGAAAAGGTGAGATGCAACAAACCTGAAGTGAAGACTTATAGTGCTTCTGCCGGACATGACAATTTACTGGATGTGACAAATCACCGGATGTGACAACGAAAGAATTCTGGAAAGAATTAAAGAAAGTACCAAGCAAAGACTTTTGAAAGCAGAGTGGCATCTAAGTCATTTCTGAGGTGTAGTGACACAATTTTCTGAAACTTAACAAATAGAAAAAGAAAAATGGAAAATAATAGGGATAGAAGAGATAAATGTGAATTTATAAAGAGATGGTGCAAAATGTGCTGCTTTTGTACAGGGTTATTAATGACCATATGGATAGTTTTAGCAATCACAATTCCTATTAGTGTAGCTGTGATAGAAGCAAAAAATGATACTAAACCAGGAAAAGAAACTAATATTAAAGAACCAGTTATTTTAAGAAGTAGTGCAGAGTTGCATAAGGATAAGTCAGTAACAGATTTTTCAAAGAATGTTTTTACAAAATTGTTGTATGAATACGTAGAGACAATGGATGTGAGAGATTGTTATGTTTGTATGCAGTTGCCTGCATCAGTATCAGAAGGTGTGACTTATCATCACCTACCTCTGACTTATGGAATAACATGTAGTGTAATAGCGAGTTTATTTTATAAAACAGGTAGATTAGAATCTTATTATACTGATATAGATAAGATTTTTGCAAACATTCCAGTAGTACCAGAACTTAACAAAGTAAAACCAGCAAAAGTTTTAGGAGAATTCTTTTTAGAACATAGAAAATTAACGTTAGAAGAAATAGTTAGTAACAACCTTACCTGTGAGTTAAAGAAAGAAGAAAAAGTATTTTTAGAAATGGTTGAAGAAAGAAGAATGAAATTTCAAAAAGAAGCAATAAAAGAGGAAGGAAAACGCTTATGGACGTTTGAGGAAGGAAATCATGAAGGGAAAAGGGTAAATGCCGCAATGACATTAGATTGGCCGCAAACAGGAAAGTTGTGTATTAGGAGAAATAAGACAGTCTATGACAATTACTTTGTAGGTTCCAGTATCTGCCATGACAATTATCAAATTCTGGGAGGTTGGGGATTCAAAGGTGGAAAAGATCCAATATTTCCAGGTATCTATTATATTTGTGGGAATAGAGCTTATTACAGGTTACCGGACCATTGGTATGGAACTTGCTATGTAGGCCTGGTCTTTCCAAAAAAATTTCACATGGACAGAGAAGAAAAGGGAACATACAAGATGATTAATAGATTTACACGTAGAAAGAGGGAAAGTTTTTCAGAAATTGTAGGTGATATTTTTGGAGCATTGATACCAGCAGTGGGAATATCTTTGAATGCATTTAAAATTCGGAAGTTATCCACAGTAGTAGATCGTTTGTCTACAGATACTGCGGGAGGGTTCTTAATGGTAAATACCGAAATGGTTGCCATGAGAGCTATGGTGATGCAAAATCGGCTTGCCCTTGATATTCTTTTGGCAAAAGAGGGTGGAGTCTGTGGAATGTTGAAAGTCCAACATTGTTGTACTTACATTCCTGATAACAGTGAAAATATACAGAAGTATATTACAAATATTACAAGTTTGCACAAAGAACTAGTTCCACTGGAGGTTGAAAGTGTTCTGGGAAAACTCGGTAGAGGGTTTTCTTCAGTAGCAAATTGGTTAACTAGGATGAGTAGACTAGTGATAGGGAAAGTTATAATAGTAGCAACTATAGTAATACTGTTAGCAATGGTATTGAAAATAGTAATAACATGTATAAAGAGAAAAATAAGACAAGATAAGATAAAAGAAATAACAGAATAATGAGAGAAAGAGAGAGAAATGGGTGAAATTGAGTTGGAGAAAATGAAAGAAAGCATGTATAAAGAGAATAAAAGGCAAGATGAAGAAGAAACAGATGTATAAATAACTGAAAGCAAAGGATGAAAGACATGCTGCCTGAAAAGAAGTATGACTTGGGTTTTATGTGGTGATTTAAAAATCACCAAAGGGGGAGTTGATGGAGCAGGGAAAATAAAAAAATTTAACCCCTAACAAATTTTATAATTAATTAAATAAAATGTTCGTTTAAATGTATTAATCAACACTGTATGTATGGGAATGGTAATATGCCAATGTATGTGCTAAATAATCTATTAATGGATGTCCGTGTGTCTAATTATAACGTAAAATTAAATGCGTACTAATTAAAATAAATGCATGTTTGTGCTTCATAGAAATAAAACGTGTCGTTGCAAAAACAATAGTGATGGTAAGTAAGGAACAGCTTAAATGTTGCTTTCTGCTAGGTAACAACTAATTGGGGTACGTAGACGACGGGAGGGAAACGAAAGGGATATTTTTCTCTATTTTAATTATGTTTTGTTTGCCTCAAATTAGTGCTTCTAAAAGTATAACCGAGTGGCGATGTAAAATGGCCGCCAGTGGGAAGATGTGCGCAGGCGCAAAGGGGACACGTGATATGGGATGAAAACGGAGAAAAAGCTAAAACCTCGTGAGGTTTCTGAGACGCTTGGATGCAAGAAATGGTCAAGGCTGGTGTGACCTAATTGAACTGATAGTGTGCCATGATGATCAGCAGAAGGCCCGTGGGAAACAAGTTTAAGAGAAAGGACAATGACTGCGGAGTTCTCGAATGTGTCGAAAGAAGTTACAAATGAACTGATCGAAACGGATGAAAATGTTTAAGCGTATGGGAAAGGAAATGATCCAAGGACCCTTGAATCCAAGAGAACTTGATTAAAAGAATGAATAAGCTGACATGCATGGACCAATGAAAGAAAAGCGTGATATTAATGTTGCAACAGTTAGTTAGCAAAGTTAGAATTAGGGTATAAGAGGGCCTACTCTTAGTGGGAGGGGTTCAGTCGCGGTTGCAGTCACAGTCAGGAGAGGAGTTGAAGAGTCGTGTTGGTGGCTTCCAGTGCTGGGTGGTCCTGATCGATCCCTTACTGAGCGGGAGATGCTGAAAGACTGTTAGATGAGACGGGTTGCAGGTAGCTGATGCTGACGAGCTGAAGTTGCTGTTGCTGTCTTAATTTTCCAGTTGAGTATGAGAATCAGGCTATTTCTAATTCCTAACTTAGGTTAGAAATCATTAGGCTAAATTAGGAAGCTAGGTAGGTAATTAGGGTTTTGGCTTCATGACAAAAATTTCCTTTCTGCAATAAATTGATTATGCTTAATAAATATTTGAATTTAAGAATGAGTAATTGAATAAAGTATTAAATTCTTTTTCATGCTTTTAAAATTATATAAAATTTAAGATTCTTTAAACCCAAAATGACTCAGTGGTTATTTTCCTAAATGATTGTGACATCAGTAATTGGTTATTGTGATTCAGCTGGTCTTAATCACTATGAACTAATTTCTTAAATGAATGATTCATCGACAAAACAATGAGCAGGAATATCTTAAGAAATAACTAAAAGAAAGTGACAAATTAAGGTAATAAGATATCCTGGCTCTTCCAGCGGTACATAAAATGGTGTTCTCCATTTAGTTCTCATGCTTCTCCTAGGAGTACAGAATTTCATAAAGGTGTAAAGGAAATCCAGGAGTGTGTGTGTGTGTTAGGCGATGTTTATGGGCCCCATCGTCATGTGGATATGAGAAATATAGTTTGCCCCTGGATGACCTATAAGTAACCTGGGAGGAGAATAGTTTTTATTGTACGCGCTGCATCACCTTCGTTTGAGAACCTGCTGATTTTCTGTACCGTAATGAGGTAATTTCAAGAACGTGGAATATGGTATATTACTGAAATAGGGAACATTTGTTTATCCGTTACATCTTCACTACTTTTTCAGTTTTTTTTAGGCCCTACTTGTTTACCAGTTCTTGTGCTACAGAAAGCTGTGGAAATGAGAAGAGGAGCAGCAGTAGGCTTTCCTTTGAGATAGGTTTTGTGAGCTCTCCAGCTACAAGTACTTCACACAAACTTATACTATCCTTAGTGACCGCTTTCAAGCAGTCAGTCTCGCCAGCTTTCTTGCTGAGAAAAGGAGACTGACGTGTGGGGTCCCACAGGGTTCTTCGCTTTCTCCCCTCCTCTTTAACTTCTATATTTTTCCCTTAATTTTGGCCCTTCAAAAGAGAGAGGTGGTTATATTCAACTACGCTGACGATCTCCAGTTGGTGTTTAACATTGACTCTTCCCCTTCATCTACGGAAAACTTTCAGTCTACCATGATATTCATCAGCAACTGGATGAACACTAACCATCTTAAGTTAAATCCCGATAAAACCGAGCTGATTCTCACTGGTGGGGCAGTGAATCCCTGGAACTCCAACTTTTGGCCATATTCACTGGGGTGCCCTCCATCTCCTGTCAGCTCGGTTAAAAGTCTGGGAATTGTGATTAGCAACGACCTCACGATGAAGGCACAGTTAAGTGCTGTGGTCTCTGCGTGTTTCTTTCACCTCCGGAGAATTCGCAAAATAAGCAGATATTTAACCATCGAGGCCCGGATTCAAGTTATACTTGCTCTGGTTATGTCGCGTATTGATTACGCTAACTCCCTGTACATCGGCATACCAGCCTACCAATCACGTCGGCTTCAACTGGTGCAGAACCAAGCCGCCAGGCTTGTTTATGGTCAACCTAAATCTCAGCATGTGAAACCTTTGTTGAAAAACTTACATTGGCTTCCCGTGACCCAACGCTGTCTCTTTAAATTAGGCTGCACAATCTACAAAGCCCTTTCGGATCGTGGTCCGGCCTTCATCGCGTCAAAAGTACGGCGCTACGTCCCCTCCCGCGATTTACGTTCTGCAAACATGAATCTGCTGACATCTTGTCCATTTAAACGTAAAAAACACTGGGGTCTAAGATTCTCGTCTCTGGCACCTCAATTCTGGAATTCTCTTCCCCCCGAATTGCGTCTGTCCACTTGCTATACTCAGTTTAGGAAGTCTCACAAAACTTGGCTATTTGCTCAGGCCTACAATTGAAATCCCCATTTTCCTGTCCCAGCAACCGATTGACCCCGCTTGGCGCCAAGAAACCGTTGGTGAACGTGCGCTTTATAAGTGTTTTTTACCATAACATAACAAGTGGACCCTTTCTTGTTATTACAAGCAGTCAGCCTATGCTAGCCCCATTTTCCCTTACCGATCAGCATGGAGCCACCCAAAGAAAATAATTATTTGATTAATTCCACAGTTTATGTATATACATCATAGGCTTTCCTATTTTTAGCTTGACTGTCTAGCTTTGTCAATTTAAATGTTCAACCAATACTTAGATTGCTTTTTGGGTGAATGCGATGAGCTGCACTTAATAAACAGAACCCGTTAAGGAACCCTCTGAAGGCAGTGCTGTTAGATGCTGTAAAACGAGTTACTCAAATACAGCAGCTCAATGCATTTCTGGAAAGAGACCTTCAAGCATGAAATAGCTTCATTTTTTTTTTTTTTTTTTTTAACTATTCCTTCTACTAGGTCACAATCTTGGCAAGTCACCAACTACCCAAGGGCTTGATCCCAGCAATAAACTCCAACCAAGACTGGAATGCAAGTTAACACTTGCCGCTAACATTTGACAAGCTTAATCTGCCTTCAATCCTTCAGATGTCAGTAAATAGTAATAGAAACAACTCCTATAACAAGCACAGCTTGGTTCGTAATAATTATTCTTTAAGCAAAACATTTATTTTCAGGAAAACAGAAAAGCAGTCTCACCATCTTCTTCTACAAACTTCTTATTGGTCCTGCGCACCACATCCCCCTCCTCGTCATACTCTTCATCAGACTCCTCTGCCTCGCTCTCCAAAAAGTCAGACATGACTACTCTCAGGAGAGTTTAGGGCGTTCTGAGCAAAACATAAAAAGAAATGTTATATTACAGCTTGTGTTAAAAAAAGATCCACCATCAACATTAATTATTAACCCACTTTGGCTATAAACTAACTACATACAGATATATATATATATCTATACACACACATATACACATATATATATATATATTCACTGAAAAAACCATAGGTTTCAGGGACGTGATAGTTAGTTGGACATTTCACTCGTACAAAACCATAGAAATTCCGCCGTTATAGTTAGTTCAGCTAACTAGAACTCGTGCCCCCGCAATGCACTGCTGTTGACGTCACATATTATATCATTCATGACATGGTCAGTGACATCACTGATGACATTATCCAGTGACTGTGTGTTTCTTTAAAGTTTAAATATGTATTATATATATGCCAAGGTGTATTGAAGAATGAGTGGGTGTATAAGTGTCTGGATGGAGGATTTAGTAGGTGCGCGACTGACTGTTTAAGTGAGTGATTACATGCGTCTTACTGAATGCATGGGTTAGTCGCTAAACTGTGTGAATGTCTGTATCAGTCTGTTGTTGTATAAGCTGCTGCATGGGTTGGTCAGTAGCTTCATGAGTGTCTATATGGGTTATCGATTGGTTGCGTGTGTGTGTGTGTGTGTGTGTGTGTGTGTGTGTGTGTGTGTGTGTGTGTGTGTGTGTGTGTGTGTGTGTGTGTGTGGCTCTGTGCATAGATGTTTGAGTGGTTGATTCACTGGGTGTATGGGTTCAAGAGTGCATGTGGAAACAGCTGTATGGGTGGGTGTGTGTGTGTTGGTGAGCGAATGGATGTCTCAGTGGTACATGTCCAAGTAACTACATATGTAAAAGGCAGTGTATGTGAGAGTTTGAGTATATAAATGACTATACGTGAGAGTCAGTGATTGTGAGAGTGGCTGTATGGATGAGTGTGTACTTGTATCAGTGATTGTATAAGAGAGTAAGTATGCGTTTCTTTCTGTTTGAATAAGTGATGTGGTGTGTGTATAACTGTATAGGTCAGTAAATGGAAGTGTGATTGATTCTTTGCATGACTGACTAGGTGGTGAGTAACTCTGGATGAGTGGTGGTATGCGAGTGTCTGTATAGGTGCATGAGTGCATATGATAGTGGTGTATTGATGAGTGACTGCATGTATGAGTGATTGTATGGGTGAATGAGTGGATGTGTGTGTAGACCTAGGAATCAGTGAGTGCGTATGTAGTAACTGGTATCGGTGTGCCGATGGTTTCGAAAATGGTAGTTGTATTTTACAGTGGGTGTATCAAAGGTTATATTAGAGTGTGAGGAGGTGCATCAGATTTTCACGTGGATGATGTCATCAGTGATGTCATCAGTGATGTCACTGATCAGGTCATGAATGATGTAATATGTGACATAATCAGCAGTGCATTGCGGGCGCGAGTTATAGTTAGCTGAACTAACTATAATGGCGGAATTTCTATGGTTTTGTACGAGTGAAATGTCCAACTAACTATAACATCCCTGAAACCTATGGTTTTTTCAGTGAATTTCTAAGGTTTTTAAATGCTAATTTCTAACTATAACGTGCCTGAAACCTATGGTTTTTTCAGTGAATTACAATGGTTTTTTAAATGCTAATTTCTAACTATAATGTCCCTGAAACCTATGGTTTTTTAGTGAATTTCAAAGGTTTTTAAATGCTAATTTCTAACTATAACTTAGCAGTCGCATTTGCAGAGTGGTGGAGAAAGGTGAGCGTGGCCTTCAAACATCTTTTAGCAATCCCACTCTGTGGGATTTAGCGGAAGTAACAGGAGGGATAGTTAGCCCCCAACGTCAACCTTGGGGGCCAACTACCCCTCTTATTACCTCCAGTAAGTGCCACACAGCAGGATTGCTAACTTGTTATATCAGGCCCCACCCCCTCCCTGCAGCACTCTGCAAACGCGCCCCCTGGCAAGTTCTAAGTTGGGGGATTAAGTCCCCTTGAATCTTGAGGGTCCCTGGGGGCCAACTAGCCCACCAGGTACCTCCAGTAAGCGCCACAGAGCTGCGCTGCAGAGAGGTGTAAAAAGGGGCGTGGCCTCAGACCAGCTCTCTACAACGCAGCTCTGTGGCGCTTACTGGAGGTACATGGTTGGCTAGTTGGCCCCCAGGGACCCTCAGTATTCAAGGGGAATTAATTCCCCAACTTACAACGCGCCAGGGGGGAGCGTTTGCTGAGTGTTGCAGGGAGGGGGCGGGGCCTCCGGCACAATGCCGGCTTTTTTAGGTCTCGCCTGAGCCAGCGCATGCGCTGGTCTGGCGAGACATTTAGTGAGTGGGCTTTAGAAATCCGACCACAAGCTTTTTGCTTGTGGCCTAAAGCTTGCGGTTACGCGCACAGCCACCATCTGGCTTTCCTCGCGGCACCCTTACAGCGCGCGATCAGGCGCCATCTGGCTTTCCTCTCGCTTGCTCTCCCAAGCGCCTCGCTCCGCCCTTCCCCCACCACAGAGCGCGTCTCGCGGCCGCGCGTCTTGTTGGTATTATTACTTGTTCACTGTCTATAAACTTATTTTATGTTTATTTTATGTACCTTAATATTTAGAGAGAGAACATTTCTATCTTCCCACAGCTTATTTTAAAGCATATTGTTTAAATAAAATATACACCGTAGGAATGACACCTTGGATCAGAGAAAGGAGATCCTTTCTCCTTTTATTTTCAACTGTGGGTGTTTCGTGTCATGAAGTGAAAGGCCTGCATCATCTCAGTCTAAACACCTCCGGAGGGGCCAGCGCTTCGAGGTGTTAGATTCCCTGCTGTTCACGCCCCATCTTCATCTAAAACACAGCACGGACAAGCTAGGAGCCACACTGCTCCGTCATCAAATACCATCTACTGAATCCTTTTCAGGAGTTCAGTTTTGTGATTTCACACATTCCCCTTCAAAGCAACTATTCAGTTTGCTTTCAGTTTTATTATTGTTATTATTTTGTAATACAGTGTTTCACGGTTTAAATGGTTCATTTTATAGCAAATCAGGACACTCAGGCAGGAAGACATTGGATATAGAGAAGCCAGGTATAAAACAAGTCAAATTAAAGTAATATCTATTTAAAAAACATAGCTACTAGATGCGACTGGACAGGTCAGCCCCCCTTGTCACAAAAAAATTGTTGCTACAGCAGAACTCTTGCGCCTTTTTTAAATAAATCCGTTCCTAGCCTTTAAATAAATCCGTTCCTAGCACCCCTCGCTCAAAGTGAAACATGTTTGCTAAAATAAGCAAAGGCGTGTAGTAGACAGTACGGGTATAAAACCCTATGCAGCCAGTTCACAAAGATTTTTACAAGCTTAAATCAGGCTTGCACCTGGAGAAATGTTAACTTTAGTTTAAGCCTGCGTGAGAAAGTAGGAAAGAGGCTTAAATGCATGTGATGTCCTTGTGCCTGGTGTAGCAGCTTATGCGAACTCTAGGTACTTGTTCATAAACACTTTTTAATGTAGTGTGTCATACTTTAGCTCTGTCATTTATAAGAGTTTGTAAGTAAGAGGTGGTATTATTGTCCAATTTAAAGCCATTTAATTTACCGACCTCGGTATGATGGAAAGCTGAGTTTGCCTTTCCGAGTTTCAGACCTGTGACCTGGAAATGAGTAGATGTTAGCGTCGAACATTTAACTCACGAGTCTTTTAGGAGGCACTGTTCATCACTTATTTAGAAAAAACAGGTGTAAATTCAATTAACTTAGTAGATATCCCCAAATATTTTGCAAAGCATAACATTGCAAAGCATTTTCCAACCCTTTCTTGACATTGGAATAGTGCAGTAGCCACGGCAATACATTTTTAGTGATCGAGGAAAAGGTAATCAAACAAAAAAGGTTCTATTCGACATAGTTCACAAAGTTTCTAACACTTCGTTTGACTGATGGACAGTGTGTAGATTAATAAAGAGAAGCATTAGGAAGGCACGAGTAAACCGACATCTTTTGTGTACCTGGGTAAATTATGACGTGTAAAGTGTGCATGCAGCAGTGGGAAATATTTGTGATTTACTCCCACGTATGCATGTAATCCATGAGTGTTGTTAGCAATCAAGAGTCAGTTGTTTCAAAGGGATATATTTTGAATTGCAGATTGCTGTGAAAGTCGCAGTTTACAGTGTGACTCTGAGACCCATCAGTTTATGCGACCGACTGATCACAAGAAAGCAATCCACAGTTCACACGTGAATGTTTGCTGCTTTCAACTTTGTGGCTTAAAGCAAGGGACATAGTTGTCAAACATATGAACTGAAGGATTTTAACAGTAACAGTTGAAAAAGATATCTTCATAAACAGGGTTAAACTTGAAAACATGCCAGATTACCAGAAAAAAACAAGCATTGGCATAGCCAATAGGTCTCGCTTTTGGGACCTTATAAGTATTTAGTTATGCAGCACAATATCCTTGGTGCAACAACATCAACTGTTGCATGGCTAAACACTTATAGGGTCCCAAAAGCGAGACCTATTGGCTATGCCAATGCTTGTTTTTTTTTTTTTTACAAGGGGGGCTGTGTGGCCCCCCTTCTTTTACATTATTTGGGGCCCTGGGGACCCCATCCCCCAGGGCCTGCTTTTTTTTAAACATTTAAAAAACACAAAAAAACGGGAAGGGGGCCGCGCGGCCCCCCTCCCGAGGCCAATTTTGGCCCAGGGTACCCCATCTTCCGGGGCATGGGCACATTTTTTTTTTTGTTTGTTTGTTTGTTTTTTTTTTTTTTGGAGGGGGGCTGGGTGGTCCCCCCCTCAATAGGCCTCTATTGGACCCGGGGAACCCATCCCCCGGGTCTGTGCCTCTTTATTTATTTTTAAAATTTTAATATTGAAGGGGGGCCGCGTGGCCCCCCTCCTGGGCCACTTCTGGCCCCGGGGACCCCATCCCCCGGGGCCGGCCCTTTGTGTTGGGGACCGTGGGGGGAGCCCCAATGCCCCCACGGTCCCGCCGGCTCCCCGCCTCCTGCGGGAGCCGGCATTGCTTTTGAGCAAGGGGAGCTGCTGACACGCAATCCTGTTTTGCTTCATTGTAGCGAGAGCAGGTTTTTCTCTCTCTCTGTCAGTCAGTCATTCAGTCCCTCCGTCAGTCAGTCATTCAGTCCCTCCGTCAGTCAGTCATTCAGTCCCTCCGTCAGTCAGTCATTCAGTCCCTCCGTCAGTCAGTCATTCAGTCCCTCCGTCAGTCAGTCATTCAGTCCCTCCGTCAGTCAGTCCCTCCGTCAGTCAGTCAGTCAGTCCCTCCGTCAGTCAGTCCCTCCGTCAGTCAGTCCCTCCGTCAGTCAGTCCCTCCGTCAGTCAGTCCCTCCGTCAGTCAGTCCCTCCGTCAGTCAGTCCCTCCGTCAGTCAGTCAGTCCCTCCGTCAGTCAGTCAGTCCCTCCGTCAGTCAGTCAGTCCCTCCGTCAGTCAGTCAGTCCCTCCGTCAGTCAGTCATTCAGTCCCTCCGTCAGTCAGTCATTCAGTCCCTCCGTCAGTCAGTCATTCAGTCCCTCCGTCAGTCAGTCATTCAGTCCCTCCGTCAGTCAGTCCCTCCGTCAGTCAGTCATTCAGTCCCTCCGTCAGTCAGTCATTCAGTCCCTCCGTCCGTCAGTCAGTCAGTCATTCAGTCCCTCCGTCCGTCAGTCAGTCAGTCAGTCAGTCCCTCCGTCAGTCAGTCAGTCAGTCAGTCAGTCAGTCCCTCCGTCAGTCAGTCAGTCCCTCCGTCAGTCAGTCTCTCCCTCCGTCAGTCTCTCCCTCAGTCAGTCTCTCCCTCCGTCAGTCTCTCCCTCCGTCAGTCTCTCCCTCCGTCAGTCTCTCCCTCCGTCAGTCTCTCCCTCCGTCAGTCTCTCCCTCCGTCAGTCTCTCCCTCCGTCAGTCTCTCCCTCCGTCAGTCTCTCCCTCCGTCAGTCTCTCCCTCCGTCAGTCTCTCCCTCCGTCAGTCTCTCCCTCCGTCAGTCACTCCCTCCGTCAGTCACTCCCTCCGTCAGTCACTCCCTCCGTCAGTCACTCCCTCCGTCAGTCTCTCCCTCCGTCAGTCTCTCCCTCCGTCAGTCTCTCCCTCCGTCAGTCTCTCCCTCCGTCAGTCTCTCCCTCCGTCAGTCTCTCCCTCAGTCTCTGTGTCAGTCTCTCCCTCAGTCTCTGTGTCAGTCTCTCCCTCAGTCTCTGTGTCAGTCTCTCCCTCAGTCTCTGTGTCAGTCTCTCCCTCTCTGTGTCAGTCTCTCCCTCTCTGTGTCAGTCTCTCCCTCTCTCCCTCAGTCTCTGTGTCAGTCTCTCCCTCTCTGTGTCAGTCTCTCCCTCTCTCCCTCAGTCTCTGTGTCAGTCTCTCCCTCTCTCCCTCAGTCTCTGTGTCAGTCTCTCCCTCTCTGTGTCAGTCTCTCCCTCTCTCCCTCAGTCTCTGTCTGTGTCAGTCTCTCCCTCTCTCCCTCAGTCTCTGTCTGTGTCAGTCTCTCCCTCTCTCCCTCAGTCTGTGTCAGTCTCTCCCTCTCTGTGTCAGTCTCTCCCTCTCTCCCTCAGTCTCTGTGTCAGTCTCTCCCTCTCTGTGTCAGTCTCTCCCTCTCTCCCTCAGTCTCTGTGTCAGTCTCTCCCTCTCTGTGTCAGTCTCTCCCTCTCTGTGTCAGTCTCTCCCTCTCTGTGTCAGTCTCTCCCTCTCTCCCTCAGTCTCTGTGTCAGTCTCTCCCTCTCTGTGTCAGTCTCTCCCTCTCTGTGTCAGTCTCTCCCTCAGTCTCTGTGTCAGTCTCTCCCTCCGTGTGTCAGTCAGTCTCTCCCTCCGTGTGTCAGTCAGTCTCTCCCTCCGTGTGTCAGTCAGTCTCTCCCTCCGTGTGTCAGTCAGTCTCTCCCTCCGTGTGTCAGTCAGTCTCTCCCTCCGTGTGTCAGTCAGTCTCTCCCTCCGTGTGCTCAGCTAGTCCTCCCTCCGTGTGTCAGCTGTCTCTCCTCCGTGTGTCAGTCAGTCTCTCCCTCCGTGTGTCAGGCTGTCCCTCCTCCGTGTGCCAGCCGTCTCTCCCTCCGTGTGCCGGGCAGTCTCTCCCTCCGTGCGTCCGTCCGTCAGGCTCTCCGTCCGTCAGGCTCTCCGTCCGTCAGGCTCTCCGTCCGTCAGGCTCTCTCCGTCCAGCTCAGGCTCTCTCCGTCCGCCAGGCTCTCTCCGTCAGCCAGTCTCTCTCCGTCAGCCAGTCTCTCTCCGTCAGCCAGTCTCTCTCCGTCAGCCAGTCTCTCTCCGTCAGCCAGTCTCTCTCCGTCAGCCAGTCTCTCTCCGTCAGCCAGTCTCTCTCCGTCAGCCAGTCTCTCTCCGTCAGCCAGTCTCTCTCCGTCAGCCAGTCTCTCTCCGTCAGCCAGTCTCTCTCCGTCAGCCAGTCTCTCTCCGTCAGCCAGTCTCTCTCCGTCAGCCAGTCTCTCTCCGTCAGCCAGTCTCTCTCCGTCAGCCAGTCTCTCTCCGTCAGCCAGTCTCTCTCCGTCAGCCAGTCTCTCTCCGTCAGCCAGTCTCTCTCCGTCAGCCAGTCTCTCTCCGTCAGCCAGTCTCTCTCCGTCAGCCAGTCTCTCTCCGTCAGCCAGTCTCTCTCCGTCAGCCAGTCTCTCTCCGTCAGCCAGTCTCTCTCCGTCAGCCAGTCTCTCTCCGTCAGCCAGTCTCTCTCCGTCAGCCAGTCTCTCTCCGTCAGCCAGTCTCTCTCCGTCAGCCAGTCTCTCTCCGTCAGCCAGTCTCTCTCCGTCAGCCAGTCTCTCTCCGTCAGCCAGTCTCTCTCCGTCAGCCAGTCTCTCTCCGTCAGCCAGTCTCTCTCCGTCAGCCAGTCTCTCTCCGTCAGCCAGTCTCTCTCCGTCAGCCAGTCTCTCTCCGTCAGCCAGTCTCTCTCCGTCAGCCAGTCTCTCTCCGTCAGCCAGTCTCTCTCCGTCAGCCAGTCTCTCTCCGTCAGCCAGTCTCTCTCCGTCAGCCAGTCTCTCTCCGTCAGCCAGTCTCTCTCCGTCAGCCAGTCTCTCTCCCAGCCAGTCTCTCTCCCAGCCAGTCTCTCTCCCAGCCAGTCTCTCTCCCAGCCAGTCTCTCTCCCAGCCAGTCTCTCTCCCAGCCAGTCTCTCTCCCAGCCAGTCTCTCTCCCAGCCAGTCTCTCTCCCAGCCAGTCTCTCTCCCAGCCAGTCTCTCTCCCAGCCAGTCTCTCTCCCAGCCAGTCTCTCTCCCAGCCAGTCTCTCTCCCAGCCAGTCTCTCTCCCAGCCAGTCTCTCGCTCAGTCAGTCTCTCGCTCAGTCAGTCTCTCTCTACAACATACCTTAGAAACATTGCCAATATCTCTGGCTAAACACTTATAAGGTCCCAACGGCGACACCTATTGGCGATGCCAATGCTTGTTTTTTATTTTTTCTTCCGGATTCGCACACCCAGCGCGAATTCGGACGTTTTTTAAAATGTTTTTGGGCTGGGGGTCCTTGTGGGACCCCCTGAGCAGGCCTAGGGGGTCAGGGTGTTCCTACCCTGCCCCCTTTCTTGTTTTTGATCTTTGTTTAACTGTTTTCTTAGGACTCTGGTTCAACCTAGTCCCAAGATGGCTGCCAGCATTTCCTGGATGAAGTGCTGACAGCCAATCAGATTTCACGATGACGTGTGGTTAGGCTCCGCCCAGATAGAGATTTCTTATTCCTTTCTTTTTCCTTTAATATTTCAAAATCTACTGAACGGATTTACACCATTTACAAAAAAAAAAGGGCTCTTTCTGAACCAAGGGCTACCTTTTTGCCAAATTTGGTGTAATTCCGTTCAGCAGTTCGGGCTGTAGCTTTGTCTAAAGTTTCCTATGGAAATTAACATTGGGGAAAACGCGTTTTGGGACCCCCCCCCCTTTTTTCCTCGGCCCCCGCTTGACGAATCACCCCGAAACTTTCAAGACAGGAGCTGACCGGAGCGCCCCACTAGTTTTGAAAATTTTACGAAGATTCGTCAACCGGTGCCAAAGTTATTGGGAACAGAAAAAACGCTTTTTGAATAGAAACGAGGTTCTAACTATAACTACCTACTGGCGACCGCCAGTAGGTAATAGATATGTATATATATGTGAACACTTACATATATGTATGCACACACGTATACGTATACATTTATGAACGTATGAGGTATATATGTATGTTAGATGCTGAAATATGAAATAAATGCTGAAGATGCTGAAATATGAAATAAATGCTGAAGATGCTGAAATAAGAAACTTGCCAGACATTCACTAATTAGTTTGTTGAGCCAAATATAACTTGTGCCCCTGCCATGCACTGCTTGTGACCTCACATATTACATCACACGACATGTTAAATTAATTTTTAAGTTCTGTTAACATAAGATAAGATCTTATTTCCATACCCAACTATAACATCAATTTGCCCTTTGCCTCTTCAGTGAATTTCAGTTTTTTTTATCTGATCATATGCAGCCAACTCCCTAACTGCGCATAACCTTCTGACAGATTGTGAACAGCCACGTCCTGCGTCCAACACTGTCCTGACCATCAGAATATATATGATTTTTAATTGGTAATAACTTTGCCACCATTTGACGGACCTCCACAAAAAACTTTGCAGACCTTTTTTCTATTGGCTGATGATGCAAGGTTTCATGGTGATTAGTTAAGGGGGGGGGATTTTGCAAAGAAAAAATTGAGTGGAGGGATTTAGCAAAACACTTTTTTCCACCAAAGTATTTTCCAAAGACCTTTTACTTAGGCAGAGTAGCAAAATGGCAGAACTGATTTTTATGAAATTTGGCAGGAATACAAATTATGGTGTGGAAAGGGTCCTTTTTATTATTTAATCCAAACTGGCTCAGTAGTTTTTAAGTTATAAGGACCAAAAAAGTAGTGATCTATTGGGCTACAGTATACAGACGTACCTTCGGGATATACCACACAGTACATTGCGATAGATGAAACACAATATTTGGTTAAAACCCTTACAAAATAAAAGGCAGCCATATTGTTTAGACCACAATCTGCCTTTGTTCTGGGTTTTAAAGTGAAATATACCTTATTACTAATTTGGTAAACCATAGGAAGAAATGAGGCACTTTAGCAAAATCTGTATAGTGAGATGAAGTATTCTTATTGTTTTGTATATTATTTTTAATTTTTCGGAGTACTGCATGATTCCCTCGAAACTATCTAAGCAGTACCAAAGTACCTATTGAAATAAATAAAATAAAAATTAAAGTATGACAAAAGACACTTTACAATACTCTACTCCAAGACACTCCACTCTAAGACACTCTGTGACACGCTACAACACGACAAAACTACTCCACTAGATGACATGCCACACCACGCTAAGCTACGCCCCTCTACACTACTGCACTATAGGACATGCCACTGCATTATACAACACACCACGCTATGCCGCTCCACTACATGACACTACGGCACAGTACTCTAGCCCACTCTCCTCCAATGTACTCCAAGACACACTACTTGACGAAACTCCACGATTTGAAAATACATTTTTTTTTAAACACTGAAATTCAATGAAAAAACAAAAAACAAAGCTTGAGGGTAGGTTATAGTTATGAAAACTTTATTCATAATTTCGATACAAAAGCAACTTAAACTATACAAACATTAGACATTTTAAAATCATAGCTATAATCTTAAGTTACCAGGAGGACCCAAGACTTTCTTGTGGAAGGTTTACTAATGTAGATGATTGGTTTTTGGGACTTATTTTTATGTGTCTCCTGCTTTAACAAAGTACTTGGAATATTTTTAGGGGGTGATACCTTTCATTCAAGACCATCTTGGAGTACTAGGGAAACTACATTAAAATACAGGCTAAAAACATCCCTTGCATGGATCTATCAATTACCCACCATTTTTCAAGAGCCCTGAACCATTCTCAAACACCCAGAGTTGACTCAAAGCATCCTCAGAGAATAACACAGAGTTCAATGTAAACTAATAATCTTGTGCAGGGGAACTATAAAGAAAATTAGAGTTGTGACTTGGGTTCTGTGATTACAAGAACTTCTGGTTTCTTTTGTTCACAACCTTAAATGCACTAACTATTTACCTGTTATTGACAGTCTATCTTTAAAAGCAAATCACAGAGGGCATGGACCAATGGGATGCCGTGAAGACACACCCAGGCCTGCGGCCAGAAAACCAGCATTTAGCATCTTAAAGTTACCCATCCTGGCTTAAAAATAGTTGTAGAGTGTGCCAGAAACAAACCACAGTGCAAACCTAAAGTCAGCAAGTTTACTGCAGTACAGCAGAGGAACAAAAAGCCCTTTGCAGCAAAGCTCCCTGCATTCAGAACCATAAAAAAGAAAGATGGCATAATGCGTAGCCCTCCCTGTATGTTCCCAGATCCGAAGAGTGAACTAGAGGAGTAAAAAGCAATGCTTGACCTCGAATAGATGGGATTTGTAGCCAGAGCAGAGACCAGCTGGGACCACCGGCAGTGAAAACAGAGCAGAGGAACCAGTAAGTGTGCTAGATAGAGATAAAGGCCTGATGGTAAAGCTAGGCCCTTAGAGAAGCGCAAAGTCAACACGCACGGGAGAGGGAGGGAAACTAAGCAGGGTAACGGAAGCAGAAGTACGAGTCTACTGCAGGTTCAGTCATAGAAACCAGGAGTTTGACTTGCTTTACTTGAAAGTCAATTCATTCTTAGACCCCAAAAAGGACATTTACAGAGAAAACGCAAGTGAACTATGAGGTGGTGGTCTCCCCTTTCATGTAAGACCAGGGTAGTTAATCTTAAATTTGACTAAGGAGCATTAGGCTCTTAAAGTGACAGTCCCGGCTTACAGTAGTCTCTTCTTCTTTTCTAGGTCTTCGCAGGCAGACGAGGTGCTGAGGCTCCCATCCTCAGGAAATGTGGTCATGCAAGGAATTCTAGAACTCTTTCCCTGGTTTCATTTCTTGTCTATTGTCCTCTATTGCTATTCTTTCTCTTTAGCTTTGTATGCGGTTTATATGCACTTAACGTTCTGGTTCTTAATTCTACTCACTTTCTTTAACTCAGATTACAACTATCTTCCTACTTTCTCATAGGGTCTCCATTGTATAAATTAATAAATACAAAAAAATGCTTTGCAAGCTACCATTAAATGGGCAGTTTCCCAACAGGCTTGGTGGGTATTTCTCAAAGATGAAAGAAAAAAAAAAAACACCACCAAAAATAAACTTCACATTTGGGTTATATTTCCTCCATCTAATTCTCAATTTGGAGATGTTTGATAGTGGGAAAGGTTTCTTTGGCCAGGCTCCTTTCACAGCGCACTCCAGTGCAACTCGCTTCCTCCTCCTCTCTTTCTCAGTCTCACTCTCCCAAATGGTTGCACGCTACTGTAGAGCACCACGGCACCAAAATTGCTCAGCCACGTTCCTCCAGCAACGTTAATGAGAGGCCAGTGCAGGTCCTGTCTCCTATCTAGGTCAGGAGGCATTAACAAGTGAACTTGCCTCCTGCGTCGTCTGTCAGTTTCAGGGCTGGGTTCCTGCTCCTACAGCCTTCTGTAAATTGCTTCGGTCTGTTCCAGTCACTTCCTGCTGCCTCCTCCTTTGTTCCGCCCTCCTCACCCTGGTGTCCTCCCATTAAGCCCTTTTCTTCGCCTTCATGGTGGATCTCTGCAATTATTTTCTGTGTTGCCTTTGTGTGTTTTTGTCACTCTTCTGTTTCCTTTCTTGTTTTAATGTTTCTTCTTAGTTCTTTAGGTGTTGGTGTCCAGGTCCCTGCACTGAAGCGCGAAGAGCTTCAGACCCCCTGTTAAGTCCTTTCCCTCACTACAGAAGCATAAGGAAAAAAGCTGAAGTTGTCAGAGAAATGTGTAGGCAGGGAACAAGCAGGATCTGAGTAACAACTAAAGCAAAAGTGGAAAGAGTAACTTTCATTCTGCCACTGGTCATAGCACATGGTGAGACTAGAAAAAAAGATCTGAGCTGAGTGTAAAGGTTGTGGGACACATACTTGTGCAAACCGGAGTACTAGAGTGAGAGAATAAAAAATAAAAAAGGTTTAAAATGGTGAATGACGGTAGGGGCGTGTCCAAGATGGCTGCAGAGTAGCAGCGTTTCTCTAGAGCTCCGCTCGCCAAGGCCGATAAACAGCATAGAACGGCTAATCTGGGACCCGAAACACAGCAGAAAGTGTCCCGTGTCCTGGAGGGCGGACAGCGGACAAGGAGCGCGATCTGCAGATATCGGTGGGCCGTGATCTGCGACGGTGACACCCTGCGGGCCTTGGATCTCTGTCCGCGGCGGGGCATGAGGCTACTGTGGGCGAAGCGCCGCAAAGAGAGACAGGGACGGTACCTGCGGTTGGCAGACTGGCTCAGCGGCGTCCAGGCCTGTAAGTGAGCCGCAGGACGAATACCGACACAGAGAGGGTACTGATCTGGGCTACGGAGAAAAGCGCCCCCTGCTATACACTCGCTGGGCCCGGACGTGAAGGGGAACCTCAGCGACGTGCCAACACGGAGAGAAGTAACAGAGAAACGTTCGGACTCCCCCTCCGCCCGAGAGCCTAGAATAGGCCGGACTGAGCGAGCGCGCTTCTTGGAACCTAGCAGAGGCGCCCTTATAGAGATGACCACACACCGGGCAAGAAAATTAAACATCTCCTTCAGAAACCAGGCACCAAAAAGACTGAGGGACGCGGCCCTGAACAGCATCTGGCCCAATCCCAAGAGAGAGACATGGAATCCACCGGAGAACATTCGGAGAAACCAATTACTCACGGACTCCTGGAGCGGCTGTTTGGAACACTCTGGGAACTCTTTGCAGGCCCGAGAAAGGACGTCACCTCCGATATCGAGCAAATCAGAGCGAAGATCCAGGAAATTGGAGACCGAGTCGACTCCCTAGAAAGGAATGGTGACCGCAGAGAAGAAGAGATCACTGAACAGGCCCGGGAGTTGATGGAGCTTAGAGACCGAAATGTAGGGCTTGACCTCCACCTCGAGGACCTCGAAAACCACTCCAGGAGGTCCAACATCTGCATCAAAGGCGTTCCTCTGTTGGCAGATGGGGGGGAGGGGGGAACTGGAGGACTGGGTGAATCGCTTTTTCCGGCGTGCTGCACCGGAGCTTGGAGACAAAGACATCATCCTGGGCCGCACGCATCGTGCCGAACGGCCAGCCAAAGACCCGGGTCAGCAGCAAGATATCCTCACCTGTCTACACTCTTTCCAGCAGAAGGAGATCATCATGTCTGCAACTAGGGATAAAGCGACCATTGCCTTTGAGGGTCTCCAGGTTGGAATCTATCAGGACTTGTCACCACTCACCCTCCAAAGACGCAAAGCCCTGAAGCCAGCCATAGCTTACCTACGCGATAAGGGAATCCGATAGCGTTGGGGGCACCCTTTCTGGCTTTCCTTTATTTGGAACAAAGAGCTACAGACAGTTCGGTCCCTAAAGGAAGCGAAGGAGGTGTTAGGTCTTGATTTGGATGAGGGGGGCTCCTTACGGGTCGCCAACAGATGATACCTCAACCAGTGGGTCATCAAAGCCAGGCCGACGGAGAGGGACCAGACGAGAGAAACCTTCCAAACCTTCGGCGACGGAGAGCCAGAAAGAGAGGGAGGCACTTCTCCGAAAGATACAGAACCGTGACGAAGCCGGAGAACCTCTGAACGTATGATTGCACATGCAGCAGTTGTCCTCTACCTGCGGTCCGTAGCAAATGATGGATGTGTCCAGAGCAGAGAAGAAGAAAATCGGTCTTGGTGGAGGGGGCTCACTCGCATCGGCGGGATGACCGATCACCAGACACATGGACCCATGCACGATTGGGTGATTTACGCCCAATTGACGGCGCTTTCTAGGTTTTTGTCAGTCTATCTGTTCTCCTTATTTCTTCTTTTTCTCTCCTCTCTCTCTTCTATTATCGAGGCCTACAGCTATCGTTGCCACAGGTGGGGAGGGCTATCAATCAGGTGGTCTGGGGACACACGGAACCATAGGGGAGGCTAAAACATGGACGGAGGGAGCTCAAAATCGAGGGGAGAGGAGGCATCTCTATCCTAAGAGGCTCGAGGCTCAATCCCATGGGTCACTATATTATGCTCTACATGCCCCTTCGGGCACCAAGGGGGGGAACTGACATTGGGGTCAACCTTGCAGTCAGTCGCCATCGGAGGCGAAGTGGAGAGAATGCTTATGTTTCTATAGCATGCCAACACATTGGGTTCGGGTTTGCTGTGGGTTGGGGGGGGTGACTCCAACCTTCACGGGACCCAAGGCGAGATTCACCTTGCATCCCCATAACTACCCATATGTCAACATTTAAGGTCGTAATAATGAGCTTTAACGTTCAAGGTCTCAATACACCTGTTAAACGGCGTGCGCTCCTTACGATGCTGAGAGGCCCACTGCGATATCTGCTTATTGCAAGAGACCCACTTGCTACGCGCCGACTAGAAACGCCTCTGGTCCAAATGGTATGATGGACAATACTTCTCTTCGGCCATGGGGAAAAAGGCGGGGGTGGCCATCCTCTTATCTACACAGTTCCCGGGAACAGTGCTGGGGGTACACGCAGAAATACCAGGAAGGACGTTGGCGCTCCAAATTTTGCTGGAAACCCACACGTATACAATAGCTTCCATTTACAGCTCTAATGAGCATCAAGAAGTCTTCCTCCGGGACACGCTAAATACCATTCTCGATTCTCAGGATGAGGATTTATTATTAGGGGGGTGGGTTTTAACATAGTACCCAACTCACAGTTAGATAGGTCAATGCTGCGGATAGGACACTCAGGGTCACTCTCGGACTATGCGCCAGAGGCTGGGGGAGGTGGGCTTGACAGATGCTTGGGGATACCGTTATCCCACCACCCGGGAATATACATTTTTCTCTGCGGCGCACCTAACCTATGCGCGTATAGACTTATTCTGGATTTCCCCCGTGTTACGAGATACACAAAAGACGTTACGATAGGGACGGCTTCTCTGTCGGATCACTCCCTGATATCTCTGGTGCTACACTTACCCAGAGGGTCTCCCCGCCAGAAGTCGTGGAGACTAAATCACACACTACTCACATACGACTCCAACGTCACTGACATACAGGCAGCTATACAAGATTACTTGGCAACCAACGACAACGGCTCGGTCCTGTTTCCCCAGGTGTGGGACGCCCTAAAGGCTGTCATGAGAGGTAATTTTTGGCCATTGCGGCGGGACTGAATAAAGAAAGAAGGGACAAACGGGAGGTGATAGAGATGCAGGTCAGGGAGCTGGAAGGGGTTCACCATCGCACGGGCGCGGTTCAGACAAGAAGACAACTTAATATACCACGGAAGCAGCTGAGGGCTTTGGACTGTGACTGAGCAGAGTACGTGCTCCTGCACACTAAGCAGCGCTACTATGAAAGGGGAAACAAAGCTGGAAAACTCTTAGCACACCTACTGAGATCTCAAACGAACTTGCGCCGCATCGCAGGTATAAAGACTCCCCAGGGAGAGACCCTCCAGAGTGACGCTGCTATTGCAGTGGAATTCAAACCCCCCCCCCCCCCTCCGGACGCGGATATCTGCTCAGAGGAGGTTATGCAGACTATTCAAGGACTCACATCAGGGAAAGCCCATGGAGGAGACGGTTTCCCAGTAGATTTCTACAAAGCTTTTGCCCCTGAACTTACCCCGCTTCTTGTGCGCCTCTTCAAAACATTTAGCGAAACAGGAGCCTTAACCCCTACAATGTCTATGGCTGAGGTGGTAGTGATACCAAAACCCGGAAAGGACCCACTAGAATGCGCCTCCTATCACCCGATACCTTTACTAAATGTCGATTTAAAGATCTTCACTAGCGTCTTGGCAGCCCGCCTTGCTCCATAGATGCAAGGCCTAGTGGACCCAGACCAGTCCGGCTTTATTCCGGGACGCAACTGTTGCGACGGGACGAGGCGACTCTGCCACCTAATAGACAAAACCCAGCGCACTCAGCAGCCTACGCTGCTTCGGTCGGTCGATACCGAGAAGGCATTTGATGGAGTACATTGGACGGATCTGCGACACGTCCTCCGCAGATTTGGGATGGGGGAACGCTATCTGAGATGGGTGAACTGTATATACAACGCCCCGGAAGCGCGCATTAGAGTGAATGGTATAGCTTCCCGCCCTGTGGTGATTGGGAGGGGTACTTGTCAGGGGTGCCCGCTCTCACCTCTACTCTTCGCGCTCTATATGAAGCCATTTGCCGAAAGAGTCAGAAACCTCCACACGGTCACTGAGATCCAGTTGGGAGACAGGGAACACAAAATATCCCTGTAAGCGGACGATGTGGTGCTCTTCTTCACTCAGCCATTGCTCTCCCTGCCCCCCCCCCCCCTCTTCTTAGAAGAAGTTACAACATTTAGCAAGGTCTCGGGCTTCAAAATTAAAATACAGAAAACATTGGCTCTCAGCCTGACCCTCCCCAGAGCGGAGCGGGAACAATTGAGGCAAAGATTGCCGTTCGCGTGGGCCCATGGGGGCGTCTCTTACCTGGGACTGCAGATCTTTCCTAGGATTGAAAAGACAGTTCAGGCAAATTATTCGACGCAATGTCATGGCTAGGTAGGCTGGCGGCCATCAAAAATCGCATTTTATATGTAATGCAGACGCTCCTACTGTACCCTCCACCTTATCGGAGGCTTTATATGGGAAGTAAAGAGAGCCCGTATGGAACGACATCAGACATATTTGAGACAGGCGGATGAGGGCCTTGGGGTCCCGCACTTGGAGAGATACTTTCAAGCAGCGCAGCTCCGTTACATGATAAAATAGAGAAGCATTGGTGCTTTATTGATCGCGCAACGCAGGCATGCATATCTGGAAAGCTCCCTAAGCGTCATCGGACTGTCGGCGTTTGTTTAGCAGGTGCTGAGGGCTACCCTTGGGGTGTGGGACAGGGTGCAGGAACCCCTTGGCCTCTCGACCTCTATGTCGCCACCGACCCCTTTCATTGGCAACCCAGACTTTCCACCCATCGATGGAAGGGAATAGATATCTTAAATGGCAAGAGACCAATTGTAAAAGAATTTGCGACTTATTTGATGAGAAAGGAATCATGGAGTTCCCCCGGCTTGTGTCAGACTTTGGAATCCCCAAAGATACATATTGGCAATATTTAGCGATCCACCACTGGGTGACACAAACTCGGGGGTAACCCCACGCTAGCCACCCCCTCACTAAATTTGAACTATGGTATATAACTCGCACCTCAGACAAACGCCTGCTGTCAGATATTTACTCCTTCCTGAATAAGCCCAAACGCAATACTAAGACCCCCGTGCAGCATAGATGGGAATCGGAGCTGGACCGCGAGTTCTCCCCTAAAGAGTAGCAGGATATAATTCACAGAGCCAGAGCCTCCTCATGTAGTACCGCTGGGAAAGAAATGCTCTTAAAGATAGCGCACTACTGGTATTATACCCCGGTTAGAACCGCGAGATGGAAACCTGGTGGGAACGAACCTTGCTGGCGCAATTGTGGGAAATACTGACCTACAGGGTCACAAGAATGCAGCACATCGACGCCATCCATCACACGGAAATACCCAGATTTCCCAGTTACACTTTGTTG